>CM076576.1:543629506-543940927 GCA_034641835.2 Pinus albicaulis | reverse complement strand
CATACATCTGTTCGACAAATTATTCATAACCTTTAAGTTCATCAGCAACAATAGCAGAGAGCTGGTGAACTTAAAGGTTATGAATAATTTGTTGAACAGATGTATGACACAACTCCTAAGGTATGCAATATGTATATATGATCACATATATGTAAATGTTGATTATTTTCCCTTTTTTTAGTTGTAATAATTGTGTAAAATAATAATTTATATATATACGGTAATTGCACGATCCTAATGGAAACCAGTAACTTCAGCTCCAGTACCTGTTCACAAAAGAGGGTGCCATAGTCATTCATGCGTGCAGAGAGGGTGAATTGCAGGGATTGCAACAGGAGGTGTTTTTGTTGTTGCATTGGCCACTAGATTGTTTGTCTGGTTCTGTTACAAGCACAGAGTATTGAAAAGGACAGACAAATTTAGTTCAGATATTGTGAAATTGCCTCGGAAATTCACCTACAAAGAGCTCAGCAATGCTACGAAAGAATTTTTTTGAATGTGATTGATAATCGATAATTGCAAGCAAGGTTAATCCCCTTGTGAAACCCAAATTTCTGAGCATTTTCTAAAACCTGATGACAGAGTCATTGTAATGAACAAGCGCCTAGGTCCATATTACGTCCAAATCTACCAAGCACCAAGATCTATAAAAAAAAATCCACAGTATCTGCAAACTAAGAAGAAGAGGTAGAAAATGTGTTCTTCTTACCTGTTCGAATAGTGGTTGGGGTTTACCACGGCAAAAATTTGACAGAGCCCATGTACAATTTCGTATCATTGAAATTCTGGCAGTATCATTCAACTGGGCAAGCACCTGCCTCGGAGCTCCATGACTGAGGGGAAGATCCCTAAATGTTGCAGAGTCTCCAGCAATATTTCCCAAAGCCCAAACAGCCTTACACGAACACCAGTTGAACTCAAAGTTGCCCAAACAGCCTTACACGAACACCAGTTGAACTCAAAGTTGGGTAGTATTTTTTTAAATCAAATTCCAAAATTACAGACGTATAAAGATAGTTGGGAAGAATAATTTTATGCCTCTAAAATGAACGTGCTACCTATTCTCGAACATTATCATTCCCAGAGGCAATAAGTTCCACAAATATAGGCAGTGCCCCGTAATCAATCACAACCTTTGTATTCTCAGAGGCTCCAAAAAAACCCAAATAGGGTCAACCCTACTACAGGAGGAAGGGCCTGCAGTAAGAACTTACCATTTTGCAAGAATTGAGGGCGAATGCTGTTCTGCAAGAGCTGAGGGTGAATGCTGAGAGCGAATGTTGTTCTGCAAGAGCTGAGGGCGAATGCGCGCGTGATATCAGACGTTAATGTAGTTTTTTAAAAAATCATTTTTATGTAGCCCGCATTTGAATTTTCTGTTTTCCTTATTTTATTGGGCTGAACTGGATAAAATTGAATATGAATAGTGAGTTAATTGTAATATCAATGGGCCAAGGCCATACATCAACATTGACCATAGTGGGGAAGTATAAAATCATGGATATTCATGCAAGTATAGTTATTAATGTAAGATCTAGCATCAACTGAAATTCACGTGAAAAAGTAGATGAAAAATGTACAATCATCCATTGGAGAGGTAATCTATAATTATCCAGTAAGACTCTTGGCTATGCCTTGAGACTAAACTAATTCTCAATATTTTTGAATAATTATCCATTGGAATTTAGTAGGAAAACCATAGTAAATCATTGTCCAATGGCCATGCAAAAATATAAAAAATAATAATATCAATGGTACATCAACTTTCATACATGAGAACCCGGATGCGGGTGAAGTTGGTAGTGTTTAACGTGATGGGATGGGGGTGTGGCATAAGGGGAAGCCACTGGCCCACCAGCAAGAGTGTTGTCATTCAGTTCTTAATGTCGACTGATCGGCGTTTAATTCCATTTACTCCTGGTGCTCGAATAAACCGTAGTCTCGCTCCTCGATACACATTCGCATGCCGTGACATGACTCAGCCTCCAGTTCATACTTATGGTGGTTTATTGTAGTCGATTCATAGTTTCACGGTAGACTAGGTTTTTATTATGGAACATCCCTCTGGTCTGAATAGAATTCCCCCGCCTGTGAATCTGTGGTGTGCTCCAGGAGCAGGGCTTTCTAATGTTCGCAATGTAACTGGTAAGAGGAGCTGTCTCAATTGTTGTTTTGATTTTGGAGAAAATCTCCACTTCTCCCACGCTGGTTCCTGCAAGCTTTCTTCTGTCGCCCTATTTCCCCTCTCGCCTTAGTCTTCTGTCCTTCTTTTTCCTCCCTACCCTGCTGTCTCGAGTGTGACTATGCCGCGCCTCAGGCAGAGAATGTGCTGCCGAAGAGGCTCCACGAGGTGCCAAATTCGACACTCTCCCTCCACCTCTGGCACCTCCTCTGCGTCTATCTCCCACTCTAACAGAGCTGAGGGCGAATGCTGAGGGCGAATGCTGTTATGCAAGAGCTGAGGGCGAATGCGCGCATGATATCAGACGTTAATGTAGTTTTTAAAAAAATCATTTTTATGTAGCGCGCATTTGAATTTTAGCATTTCAAATCATTTTTATTTACATTTGATTTTTGCATTTCTAATACAAGTGACAAAAAAATTTCTACAAGAGGTTGAAATTTTTACTAGATAGCCATGAAAGACTAATTAAAATGGCTTAAAATGCAAGTGGAACTTCAAAATAAATGTAATTGAAGGTTATCTCAACTAAATTTTTGCAAAAGTGCTTACATTATTTAAGTTATCTAGGATATTTTTTTGTATGACAATCAAAATTAAATAATGAAATAGTTGGGTAGTCTTATTGTTTCAAATTAGGACACAATTTTCAAATGGTGATGAAGTTTCAAGTGATGATTAACTGACAATATTATCCTTTCCTATCCTTGAAAAAATATACAAGGTTCCCTGTTGCCACATGAAACCCTAACTCGTGTAGCAGCATAGGACCAGTCCTGCATTTTTCCCGTCATAAGGCATTTTACACATATTTGACGACTAGAATTTGCGGATTCCCGTTTTCCATGAGGTGCTAGGAAGGATAGAAGACTTAATTTTGACGTTTGAAATTTTTTCAAAAACGTTCTTATGCCCTTTAATTTCCACTTACCAATAATTTTGCAACACTAGTCCTCTTCGCAATTGCAAGGCTGTACTCAAAAAGTAAGGAAAGTTATTTTTTTGGCTCACTCAATGATCCAGGTGGATACTGGTGGCCACCCACCTATTCCACTTGGGGCCCCACCATTGTCTCTTTCAGTTTTTCAGTTTCGGCACAACTTACTATTTTTAGCAGTTTTTCGGGTCCTGAACTTCTGGAGCCGTTTTGAGGCCCTAAACGACGTTTTTTGGGCATCGCGCCTCTAGAAAATATCATTATGTATCATTCTATTCTGGAATTATATTCATGGAAAAAGTTGTAGTCCTCGGATAGATCTTTCTAATGATGTATCATGTGCGTCAGACAGAGATAGTATGCCAAAGTTACGTCCCTGGGAAGTTGAAACACCAATTTACCCAAACGAGGCCCATAGTTTTGGCACTTCATCTCCTAGGGTTTGGTTTTTGGATGTTTAGGGTTCTCCATTGTTTCTCAATAATAAATAGGCCCTCAAGCCTCATTGTAACTCAGTTCAGAGGCCTGTAGCTGCCTCATCTCTCCTCAGAGATAGCTACCAGCGCCCTAGCTAGTTTTATTTCCATTCTGTCTATAAGCAAATTTCAGTTTTTTGATATTAATAAAATGAAGTGTTATTTCCACTGCATATCTGTATTTATGGTTATGTGTTTATTCTATTTCATTCCTGCATAAATCCGGATCAATGGTATCAGAGTGGTCTGCTTTTTCTCGATCCTTCGTTGCATGTCCCCAATGAGGTCGGGGTATAAGGAGTTAGGGCTCAATCTGGTGGAACCTTTGCAAGATCAGCCTCGCAAACCCCGATGGACGCCCATGGGGGACGAAAAGAAAGATGAGGGAGCAAGAGATCCTATCAAAATATTGCTCAAGGAGGCCCTCGAAAAACAAAGGAACGTGATGATGGATAACTTTGCCCAGATCCTTCAACGGCTGCCCACTGGTGGCGCATCTACATCCAGCAGCCACTCTGGAGGTGTGACTCCTTTTAAGGTACAAGTAAATTTTGGCATTCCCATATTTGAGGGTCAAATAGATGCAGATGCCGTAGATGGATGGTTGAATCTATTAGAAGGATATTTCTCGGTTCATGACTTTTCCAATAGGGAGAAGATTATTTTTGCACTCCTCAAAGTTGCCCCCCATGTCAAGGACTGGTGAGAAAGACACTGTGAGAAAAAGGACGAGACAGAACCCTCTTTGTTCTCAGTCGTACCCACTTGGAATTATTTCTGAGATGCTGTCAAGGAACAATACTATTCCGTGGGGAGCTAGGAGGACAAGTACATACAATGGACCATGCTACGGCAACAAAGGGATCAAGATGTGCATGAGTTGACAAATCTATTCCATACCCTGCGCACCAAGTTGGGTATCAAAGATTCAGAGAAACATCTGGTGCTAAAGTATCGCAGTTGTCTGCACAGATACATTTAGGAGGTAATGGAGTTCCTCGACATCTCCTCGCTTGGTACGGCATACCGGTATGCTGCTAATATTGAGCAGAAATTCAAACAGAAGAAGCGAGACTTTGGATCTGCGAATCAAAATCAAGGGAAAGGTGCTCCCAAACCACAGAACAAAGGATAGAGCCAAGGCACGGTGACTCAAGACAACCTGTCGAAGCCACAAGGAAAGAACAACACTGCAAAGCCAAATAAGGACACGGGAAAGTGGTGTGAGTTCCATATTAAGAGCTCCACTCGCAACACAAGTGAGTGTCGGGCCAAGCAGTCGCTGGTGGCCGAGATGCGGGCTTCTGAGTCAGATGCATGCTCTGACTCTGAATCAGAACCTAACAAGGGGAATGAAAAAGGGAAACAGATTATTGATGCGGAGCCCAATGCCACTATTGCCACTACAAAGATCCAGAAGGAGGAACCGGAAGATCCAGAGGAGGAGGAACGTCTCTTCCACTCCCAGATGTGGGTAAAGGGCTCCCCTGTACAGTTCATTGTTGACAATGAGAGACAAAATAACCTCATTTCAATAGACGCCGTGAAGCGGTTGGGTTTGCCGACCACGGCTCACCCACATCCATACACCATCGGGTGGCTTCACCAAGGACGAGATCTCCGCGTCAGCCAGCAGTGCCGCCTTCCCTATAGCATCAAGCCCTTCACGGATGAGGTATTATGTGACGTTGCTCCTATTGATGTTTATGATGTATTATTAGGACAACCATACTTGTGGAAGCGTCATGCTGTGTATGAGTCTCGGCCTCGTGCTGTTATTGTTACTTTGGGAAATAAGTTGTACAGGATACCAGAGGTACCACCTCCTGCTACTATCTCTTTGGTTACTGCAAAACAATGCAATAAGCTCATTTCCAAAACCAGGAAATTCATTTTCCTGATGATCCGCCCCCAGGGCAAGAAGAAGACTATGGCCACGACCTCCAGAAAAGGCTCCTCTGCACGATAACAACAAATGGATAAGGTTGTGGAGGAGTACGGGGACATTTTCACCTCACCCACAGGGGTTCCTCTACACTGTCAAGTCAAGCACCCGATTGATCTGACCCCAGGTGCGCCGCTACCCAACGGACCGATCTATCAGTGCTCTGTTATGGAGAACAATGAAATCAAGAGGCAGATTCAGGAGCTGCTGCAGAAGGGTCACATCCGACCAAGTTCATCACCCTGTGGGAGCCCGATAATTTATTATTGTGAAATCATAGTTCTAAATTATCTCTTTTTCTGTGAGCAATGTAATCTATTAATTGTAAGTAGATTCATTATAAAAATTCAAACTGATTTTAGCGTGAATGATGACAATTTATATATTAATTGGTTTTTAAGAGTATTTGTATTATGTAGGAGCACTGGAAAGATAAATCAGGACTTCATTTTCTATTTTCCTTATTTTATTGGGCTGAACTAGAGAAAATTGAATATGAATAGTGAGTTAATTGTAAGATCAATGGGACAAGGCCATACATCAAAATTGACCATAGTGGGGAAGTATAAAAGCATGGATATTCATGCAAGTATAGTTATTAATGTAAGATCAAAGTTAACTCTTAGCTTCACTAAAGAAATAGAAGGCAAAGATCTAGCATCAACTGAAATTCACGTGAAAAAGTAGATGAAAAATGTACAATCATCCAATGGAGAGGTAATCTATAATTATCCAATAAGACTCTTGGCTATGCCTTGAGACTAAAATAATTCTCAATATTTTTGAATAATCATCCATTGGAATTTAGTAGGAAAACCATAGTAAATCATTGTCCAATGGCCATGCAAAAATATAAAAAAAATAATATTTGTTGGTTGTTTTTCAATAGGTGGACCATGATGGGACCACTGAGAATGTGGGGGTGTTTTTTTAATCATGGAAGTGAGGTTTAGTAGATTGATAGTCAAGTTACCTTTCCCTACAAATTTTCTCGATCAAGTTATTCATTCATTGAAATTTGATTCATTCCTATTGTTTTGATACACAATCCAATCCACTTGAGTCTTGAGTCTTCATTGAGAATGACATTCATAGGTTGTCAAGAAAGAGGTTATCATGCACATGCACTCTTCTTTTCTTGGTATCTTTGTAACTATGTTCAGCCCGAGTTCTATATTTTTAAATTATCATAATAGTTCGTGATTATTAAGCTTTTATTTTGTCTTTTAAGAATTTTAATTTAATTATTATTAATCATTAAATTAATATATATATATATATATACACACACACACACACACATATATATATATATATATATATATATATAGTTATTATAGTTATTAAACTTTCAATAGAATTATTAAACTTTCAATGGTACATCAACTTTCATACATGAGAACCCGGATGCGGGTGAAGTTGGTAGTGTTTAACGTGATGGGATGGGGGTGTGGCATAAGGGGAAGCGATTGGCCCACCCACAAGAGTGCTCTTAATGTCGACTGATCGACATTTAATGCCATTTACTCCTGGTGGTCGAATAAACCATAGTCCCGCTCCTCGATACACATTCGCATGCCGCGACATGACTCAGCCTCCAGTTCATACTTATGGTGGTTTATTGCAGTCGATTCACAGTTGCACGGTAGACTGGGTTGTTATTATGGAACGTCCCTCTGGTCTGAACATAATTCCCCCGCCTGTGAATCTGTGGTGCGCTCCAGGAGCAGGGCTTTCTAATGTTCGCACTGTAACTGGTAAGAGGAGCTGTCTCAATTGTTGTTTGGATTTTGGAGAAAATATCCACTTCTCCCACACTGGTTCCTGCAAGCTTGCTTCTGTCGCCCTGTTGCCCCTCTCGCCTCAGTCTTCTGTCCATATTTTGCCTCCCTGCCCTGTTGTCTCGAGTGCGACTATGTCGCGCCTCAGGCAGAGAATGCGCTGCCGAAGAGGCTCCACAAGGCACCAAATTCGATGCTCTCCCTCCATCTCTGGCACCTCCTCTGCGTCTATCTCCCACTCTGATAGTCAACCTAGAGGGCGCCTTCTCCGCTCGGGTCGTCGCTTTGCTTCCCCCACTCCTTCCGCTCCTCCTGCTCAAACCCACACCGCGCATTTTTCCTTTAACATCACTCTTAATCAACCCAGGGTGACTGCCTCAATTACGGTCGTCTTTCGTGAAGAGCCTCAGGAAATTGTTCCCAGTTCTCGCCCAGCGGAATGCAACCTCTCAGCGGCTCAGGATTCGGCGCAGTTTGTTGGGCTGAAGCACCCTGATAGTGCGAACGTGCAGGGTCAGATGGGCAAGGCCACGCAGGACCTGGCGAACAAGGAAGCGGTGGGTGAACCTACTGAGAGGCAGGACGCAGTGCAAGCGAGTGAGGCGCAGATTACTCCTCCTCCTCCCGGGAAGGTGATCCATTCTATTGCTGACCTGTATAATTCTGACGGGGAACCAGATGAACTCTGGTGCAGAGTTGTCTACGAACCTCCTGATGAATAGTTCCTCCTCTTCACTCTGGTTTTTTGCTCTATTTCTGCCCATTCTCACAGGCCTGTTCATGTGTTTCCTGCTGTCTCTGAAAATGCATCTGCTTTTTTTGCTTCGATATGGTCTCTAGTACTACAATTCTCTGGTTCCCCTGCGCAGGATTTTTCAAATGAACTGTTTCAGACTGGTTTCCCTCTTGCAGGGCAGTCTTCAAACTATGGTTTTTTGTTTCAAATGCCACAGCACTCGGCAATGATCAGGCTTCAGCCCGCTGTATTGTACTCCTTTTGTTAATATAATTACTTTTACTTAGAAAAAAAAACTTTCATACATGAGAAAATAGATACTGACAAATGGTACATCATGGCCTGATTAATTTCGCTCAGCAATTTCAAATGGTATAACATTTAGTCAATAGTAATCATCAATTTCTGCACATAGAGACTAATTTCTCTGGAAGCCTTAGATTTCTTTAGCTTGTTATTCTTATAACTACATAGACATAATTAATAGATAGATTGAGGACAGAAAAAAATCTAGCGCTTAGTCTCCACTACTCAACATGTTTTGTGAGAAATAATACATAGATTGATTTCTCTGAGTGCCTTAGCGTTCTTTGGCTCATTTTTTTAATCACAACAACAATAAAAAATGCACTGAGGATTTGTTCTTAGTCCGATTATGCAATTTTTATAAGACAGATTATGCAATATTAATAATAAACATAAATTTATTGCTATTTAGGGAAAGCTCGTTCATGTTTTTTTCTTTATATTGGAAGGTTACTTGATTTTTGAAGTAATTTTTAGTAGATCATAGCATATATTGAGGAAATATTAGTTTGAAAAGAATCGATTATTTCTCTTGAAACTTTAGGTATTAAAAGTCCATGACACAGATATATCACACTCCAAAATCCAAAGAGAATGGAAGAGCGTTCAATTTTTTTAATCAAACTTTTATTGGTGAAGGGTTAATTTATTACGAGAACATCATTAATGAAGTGCAAAATTTTAAACGTAATGTTTATTGACTAGAAAAATAATGACAAAAACGTCAAAAAAATTTGTGTGACGGGTAAAGAGAAATCCAAATTCCAACCCTGCCTGCCACTTTTTGGTGAGTGGAGGTTATTGACTTTTCATTTATAACTTACCAGGTTACTCATGTTACCAATATTTTCACATGGCTCACTTTTAGGTGAATACTTATTGTAATTCTTCTTTATAAAGAACAATTGGTAGATAATTGTATATATTATTTGAAATCTATAACAAATCCAGGCAACAAAATTACAACAGATAGAAAATTATGCAAAAAATTCACCAGGGCACTACTAATGTGTGGATACCCTATCATTTCTTAGATCCTCATAACTTACCAACACCTACTATATTGGTATACACATAATATGGCATTTACCTGAAGTATTTCATATGTATCTAGAAGTAAATAAGTTGTATGACAATTTTTATGGCAGATATAAGATGTGTATTATAGTTTATATTTCAAATTTTCTTAAGTAGCATGCATGTGCGGTCCATATAGTGACTACAATTACCAATATATTTCAGTGAAGATGTGAAGATGATCTCTCATTAGGTCCTAATTACTTAAAGCATCATTAATTAGCTTTCCAAATGAATAAAATATGTTAACAAATTAGTAAAAACTAGGAAAACAAATCATGCTTTAAAAAAATATGGCACAATGAGTCACACTGAGATTTATTTAATTACTCATCAAGTGTCGCTACAACATATATATGATCACCATTACCATAGAAATGGGACATGTGACCATCATTTTGGTTTCGCTAATGACATTCCACATCATGAGCATTGTTTAGGGTTGATTGCGTTGATTTTTTTTAAACAAATCATTTATACATTTTATGGAAATTATAGACACAATTTATAATCACATTACAAGATCATGATGTATGGATATTCTTTATCATTTCTTAGATACTCAAAACTTACCAACACCTAATAGATTGATATACACATCATATAGAATTTACCCTAGAATGCCACATGTATCCTAAAACAAATTAGTTGTATGGCAATTGTTATGGTGCATATATGATGTGTATTACAGTTTATCTTATAATTTTGTTGAAGTAGCATACAAAAATTTACATAGTGATATGAGAACCACTCTCTAGAGTATACATCGATTTTGTACACATGGCCTTTCAGT
This sequence comes from Pinus albicaulis, assembly GCA_034641835.2. Classification (NCBI taxonomy): domain Eukaryota; kingdom Viridiplantae; phylum Streptophyta; class Pinopsida; order Pinales; family Pinaceae; genus Pinus; species Pinus albicaulis. Next base: position 543,930,694 of record CM076576.1, on the reverse strand, counting down.
TGATTTTTAAGATATATCATTGGTGATGCTCACATGATTATATAATGAACCATTAAGTTGAACTATGAAATTATTCCTCACAACACACACATATTGATGAATTAATAATTTTTCTCATATAATTTTTTTAATCTATTTTGAAAAAAAATAAAAATTATATATAATTATTTCTAAGAAGAACAAGAGAGAGTTACTTACCATATCTTCGTAAAAGATATAATAGCGACGTTTGGAGGAAGCCGTCTAGTGATGCTTTGGGACATAGTGTCGCAATTGCGACACTTTTTCTAAGTGTCGGTATTGCGAGAATTTTCTCTAAATGTCGGTATAGCGACGGTTTCCCAAGATCAATGGCCCAAAGTGAACCCGATAACTTACCTTTTACCTTTTCGGTAAGCGTCACTCTTCTGAAGTTTTCAACGATTTCCATTTTCGTCGGTCTTGTGACGTCCGTCGATATTGCGACAGTTCTAGAAACGTTGGAAGAGCGATAGAAAAACGTCGGAAGCGTGACGTTCAAAATTTCGGACCACATTTCGTCGAAATTGCGACAGTTCTTCATGGCGTCGATATTGTGACGCTTCTGGAAAGCGTCGGTCTTGTGACACTTTTGCAATAGTGTCGCACTTTTACAATTGCGACACTTTTTCTAAGTGTCGGTATTGTGAGACTTTTCTCTAAATGTAGGTATAGCGACGGTTTCCGAAGATCAATGGCCCAAAGTGAACCCGATAACTTACCTTGTCCCCGCTCCTTTCCTTTTCATCGTGGCCGTTCGCTCGTTGAATCCAGATCCGATGGCGCTAATACATTTCTGCGCTCATAAAGTAATCGTTTGATGTTTTGGCAAAGTCGCGCGAAATGGGTGGTTTTTCCAAACCACCCGCGCTTACGTGTCGCCACCACGTTGTATCGCGTTCGAAAAGCTAGTTTCCGCTTACCACCATTTACCCTCGCGAATACCACTGGCGGTATTCCCTAAACCTCACCCGTTTAACCCGAGTTTAATGTCATTTAACTATGGTTATACCATCGAAGGATAACATTAAAATTATTATTTGCATTCAAATTTTCACCTTTTCGCTTTAAACCTGTAAAAACATTGCAGAACCGTTTTCCTCAAAATCACGCCGCTTGAACCCTGAGAAACTTTGCAGAGCCATTTTCAACCTACCAGTACCATTTTTCGACGCCCATTGCCCTGAATTTCCATTACAAAGTACTACATTGTCCTATGCGAAGCCATTTTCAAAAAATTGAAGACTGAGCACCTCTGCAACGTCTTCAACCGAATTCCGCTGGTTCTCCAGGTACTTCTATTCGAAGTTTCCCTCTGAGATTTCAAAATTCCTGTCGATTTCAAATAATTACCAAAGTTACTGCAAAAAAGTGTCCATTTTTTTGGGAAAACTCTGTCAAAATTTCCTTGGAATCCCTAATTTCTCTTTCTCGCAGTTTTTTCCATACCCTGGTCCGTTTTTCTATTGAAATAAATTTTAAATACACGTTCTGAGCTTTAAATTCCTTGCATTTTTTAAAAACCCTGCTCAGAAACCCCATTTTCAGTAGAAATTCGCCAAGAAACCCCTGTTTCTCGTAAAGGAACTTAGCAAACTGTTTAAGCTTGCTTCGTTCATTATTAAAAATGACCAAGAAACAGGTAACCCCCAAGAATGGAGGCCCAAAATCTGAAAAGAAGTCTTCTGCAAAGATTCCTCAGCATATGTCCTTCAAAATCGACAAACCAACTCCTGCACTCACAACTGATTCTACAGAAGTGGTCAGACCAGTCCAGCCTCCAGTCATTTCTCCAGAGAAGAGCCCTTTAGTTGATCTGGACTGTCTAATACTAGACCCTAATGTAGAATTTAACCCGCTTGATGTCTATAATTGGTGCTATGGCAAATCAGTGGAAAAGGGTGACAAAGATATTCCAATTTGGGAATCCAATCTGCCTAGATATATTGTCCCTCTCACTTATTCTGTTCCTAACTTTATCAGATTATGGGAAGCCTATTATATGCCAGAACAAAGATGTATTGTAAAAAAAGAAAAAGAAACCCTGTTTTACATTACTGAAGAGTCGATAAATTCCATGTTGCAAATGAATCATGACCCCAATTCTGCTTCCCTATCAGTAGAAGATTTAACCCAACGATATCTTGACTTGGATTTCAATGCTAGATTCAAAATATACCAGAATTTTTGTCCAAATCAAGTTGATATTCCTAAGTTAAATCCTCCTTTCGACACCGTTGATTTCCCGGATGAAACTAGACAGATTGTCTCAATGCTCTCCTTCATACTAGGATACGCCAGTGATGAATTCATTGATGTGGCTATCCTAGGTTTTCTGTCAACTCTAAGCCCTGGTCAATCACCATCCAGTCAGTTCAATTTTGCTAGATTTATTGCTGAAAGTATGCATTATCAGTTATCCAAATTATCAGAAGAAGGAGTTTTCAGATACTCCTCTTATCTACTCCACCTCTTCCTATATTATCAAACAAATAAGTTTCCAATTGAATGTCAAAAAGTGGATGCAGAAGGAAAAGTTCTATCAGTAGTATTTTGGTCATCTATTCTAAGGAAATGGAACAAAGAGTATAGTTTTACAGATTTCAATGACTCATTTATAGCCCCTGCTATGTATCTCTTGGAAAAAGAGGAGATCCCTAGGATCAATGATGAGACAAGAAGAATTCTGCAGTTATCAGAGAGCTACAAAACTGGAGATTGGTATTTATATTAAAATCATACAGAAATCAGAGTGTATGGCTCATCCTTGGCCCCATATAAGTTACCCAGATTTGTTACTACAAGAATATTTTCTTTAGAATATTTGAGACAACTATTGAATGTAGATGAAATCCACTTCATAGCTTTCAAGAAAAAGACCCAATTTAAGCTGAAAAATCAAATTGGGCCATTCATTGTGAATAAAAGAGAAGCTGCCAGTGAGATACATGTCAAACTTAAAGAGTATAAGTTCCCATGTAGTTTTACATGGAAGTATGAACCACAAGGTATTTTGAGTGCAATAAGGGTAAAATGTAAGTTGCCTGTTTACTTGCATGATCCTAAGCCCCATATTGAAAGATATGTAAATAAAATTGAATGGGAGCCAAACACCCTATCTAATGATGATTCACAGGCAGTACAGGTAATACAGGTAGACAGTGGAAAAGGCAAATAGATTGAACAGACAGTACAGGTGGCTTCTACAAGCAAAGATACTGATAATGTACATAAAAGAGACAGAGAAGGAGATAGTTTCATAGCTGAGACTATTGAGGACATAAAATTCAGAACTCCTTATAGTAAAAGAAGCAAGTCAACAGAAGAAGAAAAGTATAAGGCTGTAAATATTGATATAAATGATGAAGCAACAAGAATAGTCACTCAAACATTAAAAGAGCTTCAAAATGTAAAAAATGGAACACAAAAAAAAGATACATTCATGAAGGAAAACTAGGCTACTGTCGATTTGCCTCCTTCTTCTCAGGAAACTGACAATACAGAGTCAGAGGTTCAGATCAGATTCAGACAGATGAAAGAGAAGAATGAAGAGCTCAAGAATCAAGCTCATTCTAGATTTCTTAAGGAAAAGCCTGGAAACAAAGACATGCTTCTTTCAGCATTTGATTATTCATCCAATAAATTGGTAATGTCATTCTTGAAGCCTACAGTGGCTGAGCCAAAATCAGTGGCAGATTATTCCAAAACAGATCTTGAACTGGATGCAGATGCTATTCATGAATTAGATAAAATTGAATTTCATAGGAGCAATACTAAAATGCTATATTCCAAAATTGTCAGTAAAACTATGAAATCAATTAGGCTTGAGAAAACAGTGCTCAACCTCCAAAATCAAATGAGGTTGGACAAAGCCTCACTGTATGCTAATAATTTAAGAATAAAAGCACTAGAAGATATAGTGATTGAAGCAGGGGGTGACCCAGCCAACATTGAAGGGGAAAAAGTCTTAATTAAACAAAAAAATGAGGATATAGCCGCTCTTAGAAAACAGTTGAAGTTGCCTCAGAGTGAAAACTCTCAAGCAAAAGAAATTCTACAGCAAAAAACAGAGAATGATGATTTAAATCAGCTTGTACATCAAATGACAGGTCAGATAAAAACAATGGAAAGTCAAATAGAAGCTCTAATGAAAGAGAATGAAGAACTAAGAAAAGCACAACCAATGGTCATTCCTACAGTGATCCCCACTGTAAACACTACTATACCATCTACTTTGTCATAACACTTGGCACCGAACGGAGTACTGCCAACTGCAGTGCCAATTACTTCTCTAATCTCTGCCTCTTCTTCTTCATCCTCACAGAGGACCACACCACAAGACCAAGATAAAGAGATTCTTAGTTTGAGAGGCACTATTAAAAATTTGGAAAATCCAAAAATGATGCCTTGACTACTTCTAGAGGACATGAGCAAAGGGCTGATCGACTACAAGAACAGGTAAAGATTCTGCAAGCACAAGTAAATCTTATAGATCAAGTGGCCTTTATAAAAAGTCATTTATGGACCAAAATTATTGATGGCATTCATTCTCAATGGCCTTCAATTTGGATAATTTATGAACAGAGGGAGTTACTTCAAGTTGCTAGTGCAGAGATTGACAAGACTAAGAGGGAAATTGACAAAAAACCAGCCCAAGCAATCCAACTCATAGATTTTTTAAACAGTAAAACCAGGGAAGAGTTGGAAGAATTGAAAATTGTTGATAGAACAAAAACCATTCTTCAAGTCAAAAAGGTCCCGAACAAAAGAAACATAATGAGTAATCTAGAGGACCGGTGTAAAGACATGAATTTATCCATCTCAAGATTTTTAGCCAAATACAAAACATTGTCAGAAGAAGGTTTGCCTGATATTCACGCATTGAATGACAAGTTAACGCCTCAGAAAGATTATGATCTAAAAATCAGAAATCATGCAAAAGAGCAAGCCAGACAACAACTGCCTCAAGGATCACCAACAGGCAGAATACTTCTTCAGTATTTTGAAAATCTGTTCTTTTTAGATAATGATATCAGGCATATGTTCACTATAAAGCCTAACTTTTCCAAGTATACAGAGGCAGATGAAAGTTACAGAAAATTGAAGACTATGAAGATCCCCTCTGCAGAAAAGTGGCAAGAATTCACAGATCTGCTGTGAATTTAATGGATAAAAAACATGAAATTCACTTGGAAATTCATTTTTTACTGTTACCTCAAATGGTAAAAATACAGGGCTAAAGTGCACAACAACAATCAGTTCAAATTAGAATAATCAGTTCTATTTTTTCTTGTAAAAAGGTAACAGCTTGCAAACTGTTTTGCAGCTGTCCCTCTTTTTAAGTTTTCTTTCCTATTTTTGATTAAAACATTATCTCAATTCCTGAGATATTTTGTAAACATTTTTTTGTATAAATACTTCAAAATTCGAAGTATTTAGTGTGAATAAAATTTCTCAAGACAACTATAGTTCGTGCTCTCTACTTGGCATTTTAATGTTTTCTACTTTGTTCGTGCTCTCTACTTGGCCATTGGCCTGTGGGTGATATGGAGTTGTAATCTTGTGCTGAATGTGGTAGTTTTGCAATGTTTTAGCTAATTTATTACCTACAAATTGTGGTCCTCCATCTGTGATTATGTCCCTTGGGAGACCATAGCGCACAAAGATTTGGAAAAGAAACTGTACTACAGAGTCCTCTGTAGCTTTTGAAACTGCCTCTGCTTCGACCCACTTAGTGACATATTTGGTTGCAACTAGGATGTATGTTTTTTGGTTTGAGGGAGGACTAATAGGGCCAACAAAATCAAGTGCCCAGCGTTCAAATGGTTCAATCACTAGTTGAGAGTTCAAAGGCATTTCATCAGACTGCCCAGGGCGTCCTGCCCTTTGGCAGCTATCACAGGCCTGCACGAATTTTTTGGCATCCTTAAAGATGGTAGGCAAGTAATAACCTGTTTGTAAAACCTTATGGGCAGTTCTACGGTTCCCAGTTAGATCCCCTTCTTCAATCTTCTTATATGTAGCTTAAGGATTCTTAAGTGCCCTTTTGCTCAGATTCCATCCATTCCATCAAATCAAGCCTATACATAGCCTTAGAAGGTCACCTATCTTGCCCTTAGCACATTTTCATCTTTGAGCCTTATTTCTTAGTTCTGCTTGCCTAGAGAGTTGACTCCATTGCCCAATATTCTGGTAGATCCTTCTGGTTTACCTCGAAATCTCTTTATTCCCACCAATCTTTTAAAATCAAACCCAAATACACAATCATAGCTAGCCTAATATCTGTTACTAAAACAAAGCTAAATCATACGGAGAGATCCCTCTCTAGAGTTCAAGAAGGCTAGATCTTGAATTCCCAAAGCGGTTCTTGGTTACCCCTCGTGTTCTTAACTACAAAAATCCCTATCCCACAACCTGAGAATTACTAGGGTGATAACAGGCCTTGGGGGTATTATGATCCTTGGAGGAAACTCCCATAGCTAGAAGAGTTGACAGAGAAAATTGGATCGAGTACAAAGGTGTGGTAGGTGGGTTTTACCCTGCACCAATTTTTATGGTGCATATATGATGTGTATTACAGTTTATCTTATAATTTTGTTGAAGTAGCATACAACAATTTACATAGTGATATGAGAACCACTCTCTAGAGTATACATCAATTTTGTACACATGGCTTTTTAGTTGCTTTTTAAGATATATCATTGGTGATGATCACATGATTATATAATGAACCATTAAGTTGAACTATGAAATTATTCCTCACAACACACACACACACACAAAGCGTCGCTATTGCGACGGATGCCTCCAAACGTCGCAATTGCAACACTTAGACATTGTTTACAATTGCGACGTTTGGAAGCATCTGTCGCAATAGCGACGCCTTGGAGAATAGGGTCGCCATTGCGACGTCTTCCTTCATACGTCGCAATTGCGACACTTTGTCTAAATGTCGGTATTACGACACATTTCTCTAAACGTCGGTATAGCGACGATTTCGGGCGGGATTGAAAAAATTTGGGGAAATTTCCGACATTTGGTCAAAAGCGTCGGAAGCAAGTGTTGGAATTTCCGCCAAATGTAGTAGTGTGTGCATATACAGAAGATATACGTATATACGAAAGTTGCACATATACGAAAGATATCCAAATTTACAAAAATTGTGCATATAGAGAAGATATATGTATATACGGAAGTTGCGCATATACGAAAGATATGCGCATTTAAGGAAGTTGTGCATATACATAAGCTATGCATATATGGAATATATGCAACACAAGATATGAAAATATATAAAATTTGTGCAACTTACATACTTTCACATCTTTCGTACATGTACAAATTGTATATATCCACATATCTTTCGTATGTGCGCATATCTTCCATAAATGTGTATATCTGTTGTATATGTGCAAATATCTTTTGTATATGCACATACTCATATGCGCATATACGGATGTTGTGCCTATACGGAAGATATGCGCATATACATTTGCACATATATGGAAGCTATGTGCATATATGGAAGATTTGCACATATACAGAAGTTGTGCATATACGGAATATATGCGCATATATGGAAGTTTTTCAGAACTTCCGTAATATGGATACACTAGTCTCTATATATTCACAACTTCCGTATATGTGAAACTTATATATATGCGTATCTTTTTAATATGCACATATCTTCTGTATATGCGCATATACTGAATATATGCACATATATGGAAGAAGCGCATATACGAAAGATATGCACATTTACAAAACTTGCGCATATACAAAATATATACACATATACAAATGATATACGCATATACGGAAATTGCGCATATACGAAATATATGCACATATAAGGAAGTTACACATCTACAAAAGATATGCGAATATACAAAAGCTATGCATATAAGGAAGATATGCGATACAAAATATGCGCACATACGAAAGTTGTGCATATATGAAAATTCTGCATATATGAAAGGTATGGGCTTATACAGAAGATATGCACATATACGAAAGTTCTTCATATACGGAAGATATGCGATACAAAATATGCACGTATACGGAAGTTGCGCATATATGGAAGCTATGTGCATATGCGGAAGATATGCACATATATAAAGACTTGCGTATGCGTATTATGAAAGATGCACAAAACTTCTATATATGCTCAACTCATGTATATGTGCATATACAGAAGATATACACATATACATCAAATATGCACAACTTACATATATACGCAACTTCCATATATGTGCATATATAGAAGTTGTGCACAACTTTAACCTCCTTATATACTTAGCGTTGGTAAGTATATAATATAACATTCATAAAATATAACATCAAATCGACATCATGAATTCAAAATTCAATGAAGATGTTGTCATATGGATCCGACAATGATACATTGTGATAACCAGAGTTGCATAAAACTCTCGGTTAATCGAGTATTCCATGATAGGTCCAAACATATTGATATTAGATATCACCATCTTAGAGATTGTGTTCATAGGTGAATTGTGTGATTAGAGTACATTCCCATGGAGGAGCAGGATGCAAACATCTTGACGAAGGCGCTGACAAGAAGAAAATTTGAATTCGATAGAGTTAGGATTGGGGTAGCAGATAATCCTTTATTGTTGAGAGGGAGTGTTGAAATGGCACCCCAATGGGGCTTCTGATTTAATTTCCCCTCAATTAAATTGGAAGAGAAATTGTAATTTCATCTCATGACAACTTATATTAGTTAACTAAGTCAGAATGATTGAGTTAGCTTAGGAAATTTGAGTTGAGGGTCTGATTGGATGCATGTGGAGTTCTCCCATGATTGAAGGGGGTCCAGTTACAATTATTTGTGAGTTGGAATTATTTAACTCAAGAAATTAAGTTAAAATTAGTTTAACTAGTTCTAACTGAGTGGTGAGCTAGTGAGAGGTCAAGCGAATTAAATCTAACTCAAGAAATTGAGTTAAAATCAGTTTAACTAGTTCTAACTGAGAACTGAGCTAGTGAGAGGTCAAGTGAATTAAATATGATTTAATTCATAAGTAGCGATCAATTAGTTAATTGGTAATTCACTACAAATAGTTGTTGCATGTCAGTTCTGAGGAAGGTCCAGATAGACCGAGGTTAAAGGGATGATAACTATTAGTTGTATAATAAGAAAATTGTTCAGGTGAGTTATAGAGTCATGTGGAGGCCAACGAAGCATTGCACAATCAATTAGAAGGATTTTCCTATTTAATAGGGATTTAATTGCTCCAAGAATGAGTGAGCAAGGAAGACTGAGCAAAGGCTGAGAATTGGCTAAGTAATTGGTTGATTTTGCCTAGATCAGAGTGAGACAGTTGGTAGAGTGCAAGAGTTTTTCGGAGAGAGAAAAAAATTGTATTGTTTAATGATCTTAACTTTATACAATATACAGATAACATGGTTTTAGGCAGTGTGCTTTCCCCAGATACATCTTGTGGTGTGTGATTTATTGTCTCTTTCTCTTACTATTTATGTGATTATGCAATCGTGTTTTGTTTCCGCAAATTGTAGAATGATTCATTATCTTGTTTTGGTACATTACAAGATCAATTTGAATCCCGTTGTTAGATTTTCTACAATACTGTCGGGAATAACACCAGGAATAGCGCCAGATTTAGCACCATAAATATTGTTGGGAATAGCGCCAGGTTTAGCATTGGGAATACTATCGGGAATAGCGCCAGGTTTAGAGTCAATAATAGCGCCAGGTTTAGCGTCAGGAATAGTGTCAGGTGTAGTGCCATGTTTAGTATCAGGAATTGTTTCCATTTTGGCTAGTTTTTCTTCACGTTTTGCTTCCTGTGTGGCTTCCAATTTTGCTTCCATTGCTGTTATTTATTTCTTCTAGAAGTGATTTTGTTTTTCATATACTTAAATTAATATATTTTATTTCAATTTAATTAGTTAAATATATCATGTCTCTTAAATAAGTTATATGATTATACAGTAAGTCATATGAATAAATTTTAAATATTTTATAGGATAACATTTACAAATAATTTTTAACAAACAACCATACAAATTTACATTTATAAAAGACATCGATACAATTATTTTTTAAGGAATGCGTATTGAGTGGCATTAAAATCAGATTCTAGTTTGAAGGATAAAACCTTTTAAATCAAGTGCCATAGTATTTCCATATTTTTTCCAAAATTCTTGTCTCATTACATACAAAAGTTTCTTCATAACACATACTATTATACTAAGAAAGTTTTCCCTATATACTCTCCAAAAAACTCCATTAAAAACTACATATTGACATAGCATATATATATATATATATATATATATATATATATATATATATATATATTAAAATTTAACTATTTACTTATCCTCATGTGTTGTAGTGACCCAATCTTCCTCGCCATTTACTGCTTGTTGCATGTCATTTTCCCCAAAGTCATCAGTGTTGGACCTGGAACCCTCGACTTGGTGCAAGTTGTCTTCCACAAAGTCTTGAGAACTGGAGTTATGCTCCACATTGGGCATTATAGGATGATCATCGTTCCCTTCGAATCCATTAAGCTCATGGACTCCAAGGTTTCCCACGTTGCGCTCCATCTCATTGCCTTCTAGCCTGCGACCGAGATTCTCCACCCTGAACTGCATCACCTATATTTCCAACTGTAAACGCATCATATTAAGCTCTAGTAGACCTATTCGATGGGAGAGTTAATTTATGGGTTTGGTCTCTATCAGTTGCATCTCATCTTGGCGAGATATCAATGTAATCAGGAACTCCATTTGCCCTGTGATATTGGCTAGATGGAGAGCGATCTCGCCACCTTCCTTTCCTTCAGCACGTGCCATTATCACCTCTAAACCCCAATTTAACCATCTCAATATTGTGAGAAAATAAGAAAAGTTCACTTTGGCCTCATGTGTGCCCTCGTTCTCCATATCTTGTAGTGCAATTCTTATCCCAAGCATGCTCCCAAGTCCAATCGCATTGGAGGCTTCTGATCTCTCCTTGTCCACTTGCATCGGATCCATTAATGGATCAACATGATAACTATGAAGGATTATTTTCAACTCTCCGCCAAATAGATATGTCTGCACCAGTATATCAAATCATCACATTTGTTCCTTAATAAATATCAAATCATCACTGGATTATATGTTTGGTGTCGTCTTTGTGTTTATGTAGCCGCTTCAGGTGGCCATGCAAACACAAATTCCCACAAAACTATGATGCTTCATCTTTATTATAATTAAAATGTATTTAATTTGACTTGACTCAACTAATTGTTCACTATTCTCGAGTTTAATTCCCCCATGGAGCTGTGTAATTTCTGAGTACCTTTCTGTCATTATGGTATGGGTTTAAATAATGGTCTTAATTCCCCGTTTTATTTTCAGATCCCCTGGATTTAATAAGACTCTCATGTTTTCCATTTGATTTTTCGACTCATTCAAATGTCTTTTGACATGGTAAAAAAAATTGATTTAAATTGACCCATTGATAATTTGGTTCTTGGAAATTGGCTTTTGTGATCCATAATTTGTAAAGAATGACTTTCGGTGATAATCACATATGATCATGTTTTGTCGATGCATTTCAAACCAAGTAGTGTGGTTCATCGTCAGGACAATATGAGAAATCAGATTAAGGAAACATGTTTAAAAAGATAGAGAGAGGATCCAACTAGCCATTAAGATATAATAACTAGTTTTACTAAGAGAGGGAAAAAAATACATAAATGAAATTATCTAATAATTTATTAAATTATTTTATTATTATATTATATTTAATTTAGTTTATTAGTTTTTTTTTTTTTTTTCCACAGAAAAAATCGGTAACTTTTTATTTATAGAAATGAAAAGTTACACATAGCATATGCATTGAAGCATTTTCAGAAAAAGCCCAATGGGCACATGTGCTTTGGCACACAATGCGTTGTAGCTAGGCTACCTTGCATTCAAAAAGAATGAAAGAAAAAGAGAGAGAACTGGGAAGAGAGAAAGAGACAGAGAAAACTAGAAACTGCTGGAAAGTGGGAAAAGCGTCCCACACTCAGGTTTTTCTGCCTTTCTTCTTCTCAACCTTGCGCCATTCGCCCTGGGATGGAACACAAGTGGCAAGGACAATCTGATTTTCTGCATTATGGATTCCCGTGTCCTTGTCCGAATCTGACGTTTCTGATGTATGATGTCTTTTAATCCCTCCGCTGCCCATGTCCTCGACATTCCTGTCTGATTGTTTTGTTTGAAGGTGTGGATCCATGGGTGCGGTCATATCCTCTGTTTGTACTTCTGGTTCCTGTGTTGGCTGCTTACTTCCTGGCGGAGCTAGTTCCTCTTCTTCTTCTGACTCGTCCTCCTCTGAGTCAGGAGGGGGATACTGCCAACCTTTCCTCTGCTTCCTATTCGGTTTCTTTTTGCTATTTGTTTTCTTAGCTTCTGGACATGTATTTTGAAGGTGACCTGTCATCCTGCAGTTCCTGCATCTAAACGCAGTGTTCTCGTAATCAAGTGATTGCAGCCAGTTTTGGTGCTTATAAATCAGCATGATATTCTCCGGTAGCCCTTTGCTTAAATCTACTTCTACACAGATCCGAGCAAAGGTGAAAATTCTTTGTTCTATTCTTTCCATGTCTATTTTGATATACCTCCCGAGGCTATTCCCTATGCCCTCGAGAACCTGTTCATTCCAGAAATGAAGAGGCAGGTTGTAGAGTCTCACCCATACTGGTAATCTGGCAACTGTCATGGTGTTGGGGTCAAAATCTGGAAACCATGGGGTTATAAACAACCCCGTGGACCCCCAGAACCAAGGCCCCTCTCTGATTATGATATCTCTTTCCTCTGAGGTTTGAAATTTAACGATAAAAAACCCCTTGGAACAGAGATGTATTTCACATTCCAAAGACCATTGTGTGAAGATCCATTGAAATAGGTCCATGGGTTTGGGCCAGAAGCCGTTGAAGCGGCAAATTAATGCCTGGGCTTCATATGTCTTTATATGCTCCTCTGCTGCTGAGCTGTTTATTTTTAGTGCTGGGGTTTGGTCCTGTAGTTCTACTATGTAGGGTCTCGGCACATTGCCATTTGCAGCCTGTGCCGTAGGGATTGCAGATGTGTTTTTTCCTTTTAGTATATTCTTATAGGACATACCCCGAGATCCTTGTGCACTATGCTGCCCAACAGCACCACCTCTCAATCGCATGTTGAGGTAAATGGTATCTGCAGGGCAAATACCATAGTCGCAGAGTTTGTTGGAATCCTGTAGCGACTTCCCTCCATGGATGAGGGATTGAACGTGACTTGGATAACCAGTGGTTAGCCAAATAGATTGTTTCAGGTTTGTAACCTGATCAGATGCATTAATCCATAGCAATATACTGTTTCCCTTAGGAATCTTGAGAAAAATCTGAAAACTGTGTGTGTTTACCTGATTTTTATTTGCATTGCAGTTGTTACAGGGCGCTAGCTCTTCCACATACGTTTGCATCAGAGGTGGCCTGACCAACTCTTGTATCTTTGTACCATCAGTGGTGGCCGGTTGTCCAGGTGCAGCCCACCAGCGAGGAGCAGCACAGAGGGAATGAGACCACTGAACCGATGCGCATAGGGGATGCAGGTTCCGGATACGATAAAGTATGAGGTGTGTGACCCCAACGCAAACCTGCGGACAAACCCGAGCAACGATGCCCTCGCCACCAAGTGTTGTCGAATAATGCATCAGGGGGTGAGGTAACCAGCGCATCCCAAAAGCCGGCGGGAGGATTCTATGCCCAACAGACCACCAGTGGCGTGCACCTGCAAATAGGTCACACATAATCGATAAAAGAGGGATTCGGTCCAGGTGTGTAGTCAAAAATGAAAATACAGACCAGCAGTCAAGTCTGCAGGGGATCCCAATAATATCCGCCGCGAGAATGTTCCACCAATCCATAGTAATCTTTGCATCCGTCGCATGGCCGCAAATGGGTAAAAACTGAAGCCATCGCCCCACAGATGCATCGCCGCAAGGGTTTGCAGGGGAAGCAAAGAGATCGAAACCATGGTGGCTTTCCCTGTTCGACCAGGATCGGCTTGCGGCCGCAGCAAAAGGCATATGAAACCCTAGGTCAAACGAAAATTTTCCCTCACTCTCCATTTTCAATGTTCTCCTAGATTGGGAAATTTTTAGTTTATTAGTTAATAAATATAATATATTTTATTATTATATTTTAATTTCTTAATTAAAATATATTATCTATAGTAGAATATAAAAAATAATAATGGGAAATTAGGGTTAAAGTAGTTATTTTTAGTAGTATATAATATTAATATAATTTCATTGTTAAAGTATATATTAATTTAATTTATTAATTAAAAATATATTGGTCAAAGGTGATTAAGAATAATAATAAAATCCAATTAGAGAGAAAATATATATATATAGGAAATTATCTAATAATGACTTTATTATTAGTTTTAAAATATAATATTAAATTATTTTATTATTATATCATATTAAATTTGGTTTATTAGTTAATAAATATAATATATTTTATTATTATATTTTAATTTTTATTTAAAATATATTCGTCAAAGCGGTAATAATGGAAAATTAAGGTTAATGTAGTTATTCTCAAGAAGGTTAGTGTACATAGAGAAGCCAAAAGGTTTTGAGATCCTTGAAAGTGAGTCACATGTGTGCCAACTCAAGAGAGCATTGTATGGGCTGAAGCAAGCACCTTGTGCTTGGTACACTCGGATTGACAGCTATTTCACCGGGTTGGGCTTCACCAAAAGTGAATCGGATGCAAACCTGTACCAAATTGTGGTTTATGGTAAGCTCTTGATTATCGTACTCTATGTTGATGATCTAATTTTGACAGGTGATGAGCAGTTGATAAACTCATGCAAGGAGGATCTTGCCAGGGAGTTCGAAATGAAGAGCATGGCACTCCTTCACTATTTCCTTGGTTTGGAAATATGGCAGCGGGATGGTGAAATTTTTGTTTCTCAAGGAAAGTATGCCAAAGAGATACTAGGTAAGTTTCACATGGAGAGCTGTAAACCCATGGACACTCATCTTCTAGGAAATTGGAGGAAAGAGGATGCTACTTCAGGAGAAGTAGTGGATGGTATTGTCTACAGGCAGCTAGTAGGTTCACTGATGTACTTGGTGAACACTAGACCATACATTTTCTACGCAGTTAACCAGCTGATTCAAGCTATAGTTAGGCCGACCAAGCTCTTTTGGAAGGCAGGCAAGCATGTACTGAGATATCTCAGGGGTAATACAGAGTATGAATTATGGTACAAATGGATAGAGGGAATGAATCTTTAAGGCTTCATGGATGCAGATTGGGCAGACAATCCATCAGATAAAAAGAGCACATCAGGAGGGATCTTCAACATAGGATCAAAAACAATTTCTTGGTATAGCAGGCATTAGTGATATGTGGCACTCAGTTCAACCAAGGCAGAGTACATGGCAACAATTCAAGCTGCATGTGAGGCCATATGGATGAGAAAGATCCTAGTTGGTTTTTTGTTTCTGAGATGGATTCGACAATGATACATTGTGATAACCAGAGTTGAAAAACTCTCGGTGTTTCATGATAGGCCCAAGCACATAGGCAATTGGTACCACTATCTCAGAGATTGTGTTAAAAGGCGCATAATGTTACTACAATACATTCCTATGGAAGATTAGGATGCAAATATTCTGACGAAGGCGCTCACTAGGAGAAAATTCAAATACCATAGAGGCCAGATCATGGTGGCAGATAATTCCTTTCTTGTTGAGAGGGAGTGTTGAATTCCAAAAAAAATATTGCAGCACACACACACTAATGTGGGACCGGTAGGTCCTAGCGATACATTAGTGTGATGGCCAAATTAATTAATTAATTTGGTGCACTTTCTAATTTAATTTTCCCTTAATTAAATTGAACAATAAAATGTAATATTATCTCATGATCACTTGTAATAGTTAACTGAGTGTGATAAACTCATTTAGCTCATGTATTTTGAGTTGAGGGTGGTTGGAGAGACATGCAGAGTAATTCTATTAGTTATGGAGTTCGAATTGCAGTTGGTGCATTAGTTTAATGCATGAGTAATCAATTAACTCAGTTAGGTGAGTTAGAGTCATTTGAACTAGTTGTAAATGTTTGTTGCACTAGTGAGAGATCAAGTGAATTAAATATTATTTAATTCACAATCACTGATCTGCCATGCAACTGATTATTTACTATTAATAGTTGCATGCATGTCAGTTCCAGTGGAGACCCAATTGAGACAAAGGTTAAAGGGAGGTTAACTATCAGTTGTGTGATTAGTAGGTTTCTTGCATGCAACCAAACATCCATTGGATTGCCCATGATCCTTGCACAGTTTAGGAAGGCCAAAATTCTTATATAATAGGGATTGAATTCATCAGGAATTGCACAAGAAATGAAGGTTGTTTAGAGGCTAAGAATTGGCTAAGTGTTGGTCAGTTTTTGCCAGGACAGTGTGAGATAGTTAGGAGAGTGCAGGAGACTCTTGTGAGACAAGTGCATTTTAATTGTTTCATGATTCCATGGTTAATATACAACAGAAGATAGAGGGGTTTTTAGCAACAAGCTTTCCCCAGGAAATTATCTGTGTTGTGGTTTGATTTAATTCTTTCTTTGCTTCATGTGATTGGCGATTGTGTTTAATTTCCGCAATTGATTTGTAGAAGGATTTGGTATCTATATTTAGTACATTGTTATATCAGACTGAATCCATTGATATACATATGTTTGTATAATTTCTACATAGAGAACATGGAAAAATTTAGGGGCTAATATTAGCAAGTTTCCTAATTTTCCATGTTTTAAAAAAAAATATTATTCACTAATTTCCATATTTTCTAAAAAATGATTCGCCCAAAATTTATGAATTTTATTTTTTACACTAAAAATCGTCAATATTTTATAGATACAACATAAAATAATAATAAATTTCAATATTTTTACAGATATATCGCCTATCATTTTGTAGTTTGCATATTAGGAACTAGGAAGATTCGTCAAGGGTTCTAAACTTTAAGATAAATTTTCATTTTTTTAATTTTCACAAGAAGAGAGAATATATTATGTACATGATACTGATGTAAATGTATCATGTATATGAAATTAATCTTATGCATTTTGTTTTTACAACTAATGTAATTTTTACAACAATATCAATTTATAAATGCACTTGGGAGTGCCAAGAGGGGTGAGGGTGACTTATAGACCCATATTATAGATATATCATGATGCCATTTTTTCATTATGTCATTTATGGGCATGAGATTCCATTGTTTATGTTGGAAATGAAGTTTCATTTTGCAAAAAATACAAACGTATAGTTTTACCAATTTGGAATACAAATACATGAATTTAGACTTGTATTTATGCCAATATCTTCATTGAATTTTGAATTCATGATGTTGATTTGATGTTATACTTTATGAATATTATATTATATACTTACCGAAGCTCAGTATATAAGGAGGTTAAAGTTGTGCACAACTTTTGTATATGCAGATATATGGAAGTTGCGTATATATGTAAGTTGTGCATATCTTATGTATATGTGTATATCTTCTGTATATGCACATATACAAGAGTTGAGCATATATAGAAGTTTTGTGCATATTTCATAATACACATACACAAGTCTTTATATATGTGCATATCTTCCGCATATGCGCATATTTTCCGTATATGCGCAGCTTCCGTATATGTGCATATTTTGTATCGCATATCTTATGTATATGAAGAACTTTCGTATATCCGCATATCTTCCGTATATGCCCATATCTTTTATATATGAAGAAATTTCGTAGATGCGCATATCTTCTGTATATGTCCATATCTTACGTATATGTACAAATTCCGTATATGTGCATATTTGTATCGCATATCTTTCATATATGCATAGCTTTTGTAGATGTGAAACTTCCTTATATGCGCATATCTTTCGTATATGCACAATTTCTGTATATGTATATATCTTTCATATATGCGTATATCTTTTGTATATGGACAAAATTTGTAAATTTGGATATATTTCGTATATGCGCTTCTTCCATGTATGTCCATAAAATTTGTAAATTTGGATATATTTTATATATGCGCTTCTTCCATGTATGTCCATATTTTCAGTATATGCGTATATATAGAAGATACACATATACATAAGTTGCACATGTACGAAAGTTGTGCATATACGGAAGTTGCGCATATATAGAGATTTGTGTATGCATATTACGAAAGTTAAGCACAACTTATGTATATGTGCATATCTTCTGTATATGCGCAACTTCTGTATATGCACATATCTTCTGTAATGTGCAACTTTCGTATATGTGCATAATATTTTGTATATGCGCAAAATCCGTATATGCGTATATGAGTATGTGCATATACAAAAGATATTTGTATATATAAAAGTTGCACATATACAAAATATATACGCATTTATGGAAGATATGTGCACATACGGAAGATATGCAGATATATAGAAGTTGTACATGTACAAAAGATGTGTAAGTACGGAAGTTGCACAAATTTTAGATATTTTCATATTTTGTATCACATATCTTCCATATATGCATAGCTTATGTATATGTGAATATATTCTGTATATGCACAACTTCCTTATATGCGCATATCTTTCATATATGCATAACTTCCGTATATACGTATATCTTCTGTATATGCACAAGTTTTGTAAATGTGGATATCTTTCGTATATGTGCAACTTCCATATATATGTATATCTTCTGTATATGTGCAAGTTTTGTAAATGTGCATATCTTTCGTATATGTGCTTCTCCCATATATGTGTATATATTCTGTATATGCATAGACAGAAGATATGTGCATATACATAAGATACACATATACAAAGGATATGCACATATACAGAAGTTTCACATGCACAGAAGTTGTGCATATATAGAAGTTTCACATATACATAAGTTGTGCATAAATGGAAGTTGCGCATATATAGAGATTTGTGTATGGATATTACGGAAGCTACGCACAACTTCTGTATATGCACATATATGGAAGTTGCATATATATCTAAGTTGTCCATATCTTTCGTACATGTGCATATCTTCTATATACACACATATCTTCTGTGCATGTGCAATTTCCATATATACACATATCTTCTATATATGCATATAAGACAACCTGCATATCTTTTGTTCCTATAACAAAGAATTGCATGTACAGAAGAAGCACATAGACAACAGACATGCACATATACGGAAGTTATGCAAATATGGGAGACATGCACATATATATAGGTTGGAGTTCTGCACAACGTCAGTATAAGCGCATATATTTCGTATATGTACAACTTCCATATATGGCTTGAGTAGGAAGATATCGAAGGCAAGACATAAGGACTTTTCTAGGTATATTGCTCACGATAAATACCTTTGTTTCCCATCTCATTTTTGTAGATGGAATTCTTCTTTTTAGATAGGTTTCCTCGGCTCAATGGGAAAATATTTTTGCTATAATTTCTAATTTTGGAGAAGCATCGGGGATGTTCATGAAAAAAAAATCCTTGCTCATTCATGCTTCTGAGGATTAAGCCCATATTTGGGAGATTGCAAACTTTTTTTTGTCAATGTTTCTAATATTGATAGTGGGTTAAAATACTTTGGTTTAATTTAAAACCAAATCATTATAAAATCAAGGATTTCGAGCGGTTTATTAAAAAGTATGAAGCCCGATTGAATTCATACGCACATGGATGGTTGTTGCTCGGTGAAAGACTGACACTTTCTCAATCGGTATTATAGAGTATCTAGATATAGTAGATGCACTTATATTTGATGCCCAAGCATGTCATTAAAAAAATCAATTTTATCATCTAAAATTTTATTTGGTCTGGTGCTTGTGGGAAAGAAAATATACATCCAGTGTGACTGGAGGTTCTCTCTTAGATGAAAGAAGAAGGTGGATGGGGTTTGAAAAACATGGAGAAAATTCGTTGGGCCCTGAATGTAAAGAGCTTCTTCCATGCATTATTCAGATCTGGCTTATGGCAAAAAATCATTCTGGAAAAACATTTAAAGGAGAAATATATTTAGGTTTGTATAAAAAATGGTGCTAATTCATCAAAAAAATGTTCATACATCTAGAATGGTTTCATGAAATTAAAGCATTGGTTACTTGGCAATCTTTATTGGGTGATTGTTATAGATGCTAAAGTGGAGATTGGGTTGGATCCATTTTGGGGATTTCTTGGAAATCTCTCTTTTCCCATGGAGATCATCCAACACATACATGACAAGGGGATTTTATTCCTTAACCAAATGTGGTCTATAAATGAGCCAATAGGTCTATATCGTATATGGATTAGATCCGGTGAGCTGGGATTAGTCGGTACAATAAAAAAAATAGGGATGAATATATTGTTTATATATATATATATATATATGAAAATCAATCTATTTCGGGATGGGGCTGGCACTCTCATATGGGATGGGAAGACCCTTTAGTATATTACTTCTGTGGAGGATATTTACTGTCATTTATCGTCTTCTCATATGCTTTCCTCGGTGAATAGGTGGTATTGAAAATTATGATCTTGGCATATGCCTCTGAAACTAAAATGATTTAGATGGTTGGTGTGGCATAACAAGATTCTTACTTTGGAGACACTGGGAAAGAGAGGTTTCCTAGGTTCGGGCATATCTCATATGTGTCGGGGTGATTTTGAGAATGTTATACATTTATTACTCAAATGCCCATTCGGTGTGGACATTTGAATTGGGGTCTTACAATGATTAAACATTGAAGTTGGTTGGATTTACGCACCTATTAATGGGTGCTTTATGGATTGGAATACTAAATACATGGATTTCAAAACACTCCCTTTCTTTATATTTTGGGGTATTTGGAGATGCATAAATGATCTAAGTTTTTATAATATTCCCTTTGATATTGATATGTATTGCAACAACATATGCTCATACTTTAAGGAATATGTATGTGGCTAAAAATGGGATTAAAAAATTATTTTAACTTATTGATTGTTGGGGAAAATATCATTTTGGTTTTTTCAATGGGGTTGCATAACAAAGGGTATGTTGTTGTGGCACATATATTGTTTTGTCGCCATATCAATATTATCTTTTTAGTTGGAACAATGGTGTTGTGACCAATTCCAAGGTGGAGATCATGACTCTTTGGGGCCTTCTTTTATGTGTTCATTGGTTATCTATCAAGACTTTGTATTTTTTTGGGGACTCTAAAGTCACTACTAACTGGGTCAATCATAGGTCCTTTTTTTAGCCTCATTTTCTATCTAACTGGATGTTGAGGATTAGGACCTTGATCGGATTTTCAAAGATCTCACCTTTCCCCATATATTAAGGGAGAAGAGAACTATTGTAGACACACAATAAAAGATAGGTTTGTCATATCAAATGCGCAAGATAAACTTCATTTCTTTCTATCGCGACAATTTCCTTTGCTATGGAAAGATCCTTGTTTCATGAACTCCTCTTTATGTTGGAAATAGTTTTCATTTGACCTTGTGGACATAGCTATGTTTTCTATTTTGTATTTCGTTTTTAGATCTATATGTCCTTTCTCTAGTCTCTCTAGTATTTTTGGTACATGGTTTTCATGCGACACTTTTCCATATGATGATGTTTCTGGAATATGGTTTCCACATGGGACTTTTCTCCATACGGTGAAGTTTTTGATAAGAACCGACAAAGAATTATTATTTTTATTTCAAAATTTCAGATCATGTAAACTATTTTTTTTTAATACAAAACCCATTGATTTTTCTTTCCGAAAAAAAACTAAAAAAGAAAGAAATATGATGTGAACTTATTACTATGATATCTAAAAGGTGTTTTCTTTCTTGAAAATATTATATTCCGACCCCTTAAATGTACAAACAATCTAATCCAAAAGTAATAATTATATCAAAAATATCCTATACTTTTAAGGCATAATCTAACTTATAGACGAAATAGAATTTTTCACTGGAATCCTGCAAAACAATTTCAAGAACGAATGTGATTTTTTGTTGTTTAAAATGCATTTTTGAATGCACAGACAGACTCAACACCCTAAAAACCATGTGGGGCACTTGAATTTTGCATATTAGACAACTTAAACTCAGGTTTTTAAAAGTATTTTCCGGATTTTGATTAAAATTAACTAGAAAAATGTCCTAAAACAAGTCTATTTCATCTATAAGTTAGACTGTGCGTACATTTAATATTAACCCAAGAATTTTTTATTGTGGATTGAAATTTAAGATTAGCCCAATATTTTGAACCCAGGATTCAAATTTGACATTTAATTTTAGTTTTGTGTTATTATATTAATTGGTATGTTTATTTTATAAGTTATTGGAATTTTGATTTAACTATAATAATTATTAGGTGGATGTAGGGATTTAATCACCAATAAAAGATCAAGATTTATCTCAAAAATAGTTAATATTAACCCAAGAATTTTTCCTTGTGGATTGAAATTTAAGATTAGCCCAATATTTTGAACCCAAGATTCAAATTTGACATTTAATTTTAGTTTTGTGTTATTATATTAATTGGTATGTTTATTTTATAAGTAAGTTATTGGAATTTTGATTTAACTATAATAATTATTAGGTGGATGTAGGGATTTAATCACAAATAAAAGATTTTGATTTATCTCAAAAATAGTTATGCCCTTTTTTTCATTTTTGAATCAAATTGATTAATTAAAAGATGTCATATGAACAAGTGTAAAATGAAATGAGTTATGGTTATTTGGACATGTGGTAATCTCCATGATTAAGAACCATGTTAGATGTTTGATGAATGATGCTTATCTGTTTACTAACTATTTATATTGTTGCACTAGTATCCCCGTAGTTAAAGTACCTCCATTATTGATTAGGAGTTCAAATATTAGATTGATTAGTTAGTACTAAGATTAGGTGGACATAACAGTTACTCATTAGTGACCATGAACCACTTCAAAAATAAATAAAAATAGAAACTATTTATATGGTTGCACTAATACATTATGTATAAAAGAAAATATCCATAATTTTTAAAATCTCACATTTTACAGGACAAAAAATAATAATTTATTGAAAAGCTATTTCATTTAATTTTAAGAAAAACCAAAAACAAATAAATTGGCCATAATCTTTTTATACCTACCATCATTAATGCCCAGGAAAACTCATTATTGACCACGAACCACTTAAAAAATAAATAAGAATAGAAACTATTTATATGGATGCACTAATATATTATGTATAAAAGAAAATATCCATAATTTTTAAAATCTCACATTTATTTAGAAAACAAAAAATCATAATTTATTAAAAAATTATTTCATTTAATTTTAAGAAAAACCAAAAAACACCTAAAATAATTAAAGTGCATCTTTCACAATAACTTCGTCATAAGGTTTTTATACTTACCGTCACTAACGCCTAGGAGCCTAGAGTAGACATGGTGGTGTTTTGTTAAGGTATTTTGTGGTGTAAAGATTACTGATTATAAATTTTATGGGAAAAAAGCTAACCATGTTAAGGGCTTGTTTTTCTTAGGCTAGATGTGATACCCAAGTGATTTTGACGGCTTAGATGACCTTGGATTATGGCTACTCAAACAACTAGTTAGACTTGCAATCCATCTCAGAACTTAGGTAACCTAGCAAACAAAAAAACACTTACCATCAATAATGTAGCAAATGTAGTCTATGCCTTTATTTTCTTTGCTACTCAAACAAACAAACAAAAATTACCTACCATCACTTATGCAACAAATGTAGTATTATAGTATTATACTCTTAAACATACTAATCATCTAGAAACTCACATAACCTAACAAATATTAATTTATATGGAAAATGTCATATTTATTATCTCAAAATTCACATGACTTAACAAATATTAATTTATGTGGAAAATGTCATATTTATACTAAGTACCCCCAATATTTCTTTGTGTTAGAAAAACGAGTTATAACTATTGATGTTTTATAAAAATATTCAACACAATCCATTGTATTTTAATATTATGATTAATATAGTAATGATTTTTTTTATAAGGGATGTGTATTCATGTGCATTTACATTTTCATTTAAATATTAAGATGTTTTATTTTAATATAAAATAAATATATGTGAAAAAATAATAATAATTTAATTAAAAATTAAAATATATGTTTATATAAAATATTTTCTAAAAATATTAAAAATATATTAAATTTTATTTATTTAATAAGAATGTCAAGAGATTTTATTATGTTATCAGTATTTTTAAATATTAGGAAAATATATCATAATTTAATGATTAAACTAATAAGGAGGACAATCATCAATGACTACTATTCACTCTTGTCAAATGTCTCTCCGTATTGGTTTGTTAACTTGTTTCATTACGTCCTAGAAAAACAAGCTCTTAGCCAAAGAAAAAAAATAGTTTTAGTTTTAGGGCACATTTTAGTTTTAGTTTTAGTTTATTTTACTTTAAAATTAATATAAAAAAATAGACAATTTATTCTATACAATCTATATCTCACAACCAATTTTCATAACATTAAATCCATTTATATATTCAAAACACATTTAAAATAACATAAAAATCCTGAAACACTAAATTCATTTATATATTCCAAATACATTTTAAATCACAAAAATTACAATCTTGTTTAAAATCATATCTTCTAAATTCAATATAAAAAACACACCCAATACTACATATACATAACTAAATTCATTTAAAATCATATCTTTTAAATTCAATATAAAAAACACATTCAATACTACTATACATAACTAAATTCATTTTTATATTCCAAATACATTTTATATCACAAAAATTACAATCTCAATTAAAATCATATCTTCTAAATTCAAAATATAAAAAAACAGCCAATACTACATATACATAATAGCAACCGTCAGTGACAATTATTGCTATAATAAAAAACAATAAAACCAAACTTCAATACTATTTGAGAATGTACAGAACAACGAAATAAGTAACAAGGAGTTCAAACAGCAATATCCATTAAAACTTGATTTCTCGCCAAATTTTTTTCCTTTATTTATTTATTTATTGATTTTAAAAGCCTGCCTCCATATTACTGAACCCTAGTAACCTAGCTCAGATTTCCCACTGCGACATAGTCAAAGCTTCCAAACACGGATGAGTATTGAAGACATACCCAAAAGTAGTATTCTCACCCATTAATATTATCATGAAAGAAATCCATGAGTTCTGCCACTATGTAGAAAAGTGGTAATATTCGTTGATTTCTTATCAAGTCTCACGAACACATCCAATCCCTTCGACTAATCAAAAAGAGTATCTCGTGCCAACGTCCCTCTGTTAATGGAATCAGAGCATTGAACAAAGGCTTATACCATCTCTTTATTTAGAATTGCAGGGGACATGGAATGAGAGCATTGAACAATTTATTCTATCAAATCTATATTTCACAACCAATTTTCAGAACCAATCTATATTTTGTATCGCATATCTTCCATATATGCATAGCTTTTGTATATTCGCATATATTCTGTAGATGTGCAACTTCCTTATATGTGCATATATTTCGTATATGCGCAATTTCCTTATATGCATATATCTTTTGTATATGTGTATATATTTTGTATATGCACAAGTTTGTAAATGTGCATATCTTTCGTATATGTGCTTCTTCCATATATGTGCATATACTCAGTATATGCGCATATATGAAAGATATGTGCATATACAAAAGATATGCATATACATAAGTTGTGCATATACGAAAGTTGTGAATATATAGACACTAGTGTATCCATATTACGGAAGTTATGAAAAACTTCCATATATGCGCAATTTCTGTATATGCGCAAATCTTCCATATATGCGCAACTGTATATGCACATGTCTTCCATACATGCACAACATCCATATATGCGCATATGAGTATGTGCATATACAAAAGATATTTGCATATATAAAATTTGCACATATACAAAAGATATACACATTTATGGAAGATATGTGCACATACGAAAGATATGCAGATATATACAAATTGTACATGTACGAAAGATGTGAAAGTATGTAAGTTGCACAAATTTTATATAATTTCATATCTTGTATCGCATATATTCCATATATGCATAGCTTATGTATATGTGCATATATTATGTATATGCACAACTTCCTTAAATGCGCATATCTTTCGTATATGCGCAACTTCCGTATATACGTATATCTTCTCTATATGCACAAGTTTTGTAAATGTGGATAACTTTCGTATATGTGCAACTTCCATATATACGTATATCTTTTATATATGCACAAGTTTTGTAAATGTGCATATCTTTCATATATGCACTTCTCCCATATATGTGCGTATATTTTGCATATGCGCATATACATAAGATATGTGCATATACAGAAGATACACATATATAAAGGATATGCACATATACAAAATATATGCACATATACAGAAGTTGTGCATATAAAAAAGATACAAATATATAGAGGATATGCACATATAAAGAAGTTGCACATATACAGAAGTTGTGCATACACGGAAGTTGCGCACATATAGAGATTTGTGTATGCATATTACGAAAGTTACGTACAACTTCTGTATATGCACATATATTGAAGTTACGTATATATATAAGTTGTGCATATCTTTCGTACATGTGCATATCTTCTATATATACACATATCTTCTGTCCATGTGCAATTTCCATATATACACATATCTTCTATATATGCATATAAGACAACCTGCATATCTTCTGTGCCTATAATAAAAAATTGCATAGACAGAAGAAGCACATAGCGAAAGACATGCACATATATGGAAGTTATGAAAATACGGAATACAAGCGCATATATAGAGGCTAGAGTTCTGCGCAACGTTAGTATAAGCGCATATCTTCCATATACGTACAACTTCCGTATATGTCTTGAGTAGGAAGATATCAAAGGCGAGACACAAGGCTTTTTTTAGGTATATTGGTCACGAGAAATACCTTTGTTTCCCATATCATTTTTGTAGATGTCGTTCCTCTTTTTTGATAGGTTTCCTCGGCTCAATGGGAAAATAATTTTCTATCATTTCTAATTTTAGGGAAGCATCAGGGTTGTTCATGAAAAAAAATTCCTTGCTCATTCATGCTTCGGAGGATTAAGCCCATATTTCTGAGATTGCAATTTTTTTTTTTTTTTTTGTCAATGTCTCTAATATTGATAGTGGGTTAAAATACCTTGGTTTAATTTAAAACCAAATCATTATAAAATCAAGGATTTCCAGTGGTTTATTAAAAAGTATGAAGCCCAATTTAATTCATGTGCACATGGATGGTTGTTGCTCGGCAAAAGACTAGCACTTTCTCAATCGGTATTACAGAGTATCTAGATATACTAGATGCACTTATATTTGATTCCCAAGCATGTCATTAAAAAAATCAATTTTATTGTCTCAAATTTTATTTGGTCTGGTGCTTGTGGGAAAGAAAAGATCCATCTAGTGTGACTGGAGGTTCTCTCTTAGCTGAAAGAAGAAGGTGAATGGGGTTTGAAAAAAATCGAGAAATACCGTTGGGCCTTGAATGTAAAGAGCTTCTGCCATTCATTATTCCGATCTGGCTTATGGCAGCCAATCATTTTGGAAAAATATTTAAAGGAGAAATCTCTTTAGGTTTTTATAAAAAATGGTGCTAATTCATCAAAAAAATGTTCATACATCTGGAATGGTGTTACACAACAATTTGTCACCGTCCCTGCAATTCCTCGTCCCGCGCATTGGAGGGCTTATTCCGTGACCTGTGAGAAGTGACATGATCTGAAAACACTTTCATGGCATTCCCCTAGACATGGACTTTCATTCCCCTAAAGAAATCTCCTTGTGAAAAACCCTAAAAATAGCCTTTTCATCCTTGGTGCGACTAGCCAGTGTTATACCCGCGCCACTGGGGGAAATATTCCAAAGAGGGCGCGCTAATTCACGCTCTGTCTTAGAGTCGCACTCGCGCCAGGCTTAATAAAGGGTGTTTTTAAAAAATAAATGGCAGAAGATTGACTTTAACCAACTCCTGAACTGGTCTCTAAATTGAGTTGGGACGTTTGGCTCCGGATTTCCATGTAGAGGAAGTAGTTTTCCACCTCTCATGAAAGCTTCCTTGAGGATAGGGCCAATCCCATGATTGTAGGGATCCCAACTCCTCTTCCACCATCTATATAAGCTTGCCATTTCCCTTTGCAAGCTAGTCTCCAAGAGTCTCCAAGAGTCTCCAAGAATCTCCAAGAGCCTTGAAAATGCTGCAAGAGCTTTGATAGTCTTCATAGTGCCAAATCCGTAGCAAGGAGATTGACGATCGAAGAGAGAGGCTTGTCCCCATTCCCGACAAGCTTTACCGAGACATATTTTGCTGACGACCCGCCGAAGGAAGGTTCACCGTTAGAGCCAGGTTGTATTTTCCTTTGTTGAATTAATGATAAGCGACTGTTGGTTATGGTTCCACTCGTATTGTTCATTATGATCATGAGTTATGTCTTCTTTGAATGATACATAATTGCATATATCAGGTTTTACGCTTGTGTTTGTCGTGTTTCTTGTGTGTGCAGGTGTTCGATCGCGGCGAGCGAGAGGATTGTAATCTGTCGGAGCAAGGAAACGGGAGCATCATCTCCTCTACAAACGACAACATTGGACTTGAGGTAGGCCTTCTTCGCAAGTTGGTTTATTGTAATTAGGAACCTGCGCCTTAGCGTGATACGATTGTTGCTAGACCCGGTCTAGGCTAGTAGGGATCGCCTCTGTCCGCAGTGGAGATTTACGTCCACAACAAATTGGCGACTCCGCTGGGGAGTTAGCTTGTTGTTTGCTTTATAAACTACAGACGGAGCCTGAAGTTAGCCAGATAGCCTTCGAAACGCTCTTGCTTTGCATTAAGTGAAATTAGATGAATGCTGCTTCAGTCAATCTCCGATTTAGTTTATGAACTAAACACTTGGAGTATTGTCTTGTCTTTCGGTCGATTCTTCACTTTGCCTGCTTGATCAGCTCTTTTGGCTAGC
Source organism: Pinus albicaulis (assembly GCA_034641835.2). NCBI lineage: Eukaryota > Viridiplantae > Streptophyta > Pinopsida > Pinales > Pinaceae > Pinus > Pinus albicaulis. Next base: position 543,901,597 of record CM076576.1, on the reverse strand, counting down.
TCTTTTCGTGAGTTTGGCTTTTGGTTTGAGCTCCAAAATCACTGGTCTGCTTCTTGGATTGCTTATTTTATTTTTTCATAGCAAAATTGATTGGCGCGCTTAACAGCCTAACAGTCGCGCCAATTGGCGCTAGTTGCCAGTTTACTACTCGCGCCAATCCTGTTATGGCGGTAGTTTCAGCCTGACAATTGCGCCAATGCTGAAAGGTGCTAGGGTTTGCTTGGTTTTGAGCTTTCTGAGCTTGATCTGTGGTTTTGGCTTCTTTTTTCGACTGCCTGAATGTTCCGAAGCCTTGTTTGACTGAATGTGACCTTCTTCCTTTGGTTGTTTGCCCGTTTCTATCGATTTTCCATTTTAGCCCTAGGGCATCTAGGTGCTATTATGCGTTGAGCCTCCCTTGGAGTTTGCGGTTTCTATCTGTTCAGTCAACTTTGTGATTGCTTCTCTGCATTCGTTTGGTGGTTGTCTATCATTTTATTGCGTTATTTGAGTGATTGGCTTCTTCTTCATTCAAATTCCGCTCTGTCTCGCTTTGAGCCTAGATTACATGGTTCATTTGAGTCTTGGAGATTCTGCTTGAAGTGGTGAGTTTGGTCTTGGTTGGGAGAAATTCTTTGTTTTTTCATTTTCAGGCATTGGCGCTTGTTGTCAGTTAGCAACCCGCGCCAATTTGCCATTGGCGCTAGTTGTAGTGAGCAAGTTGCGCTAGTTGGCGCTAGTTTTTTTTTTGTCACAAGTTCGGATGCTGGTTATATTTGAAAGAAAAAAAGCGGGAGAAAAATCTCCAGTGTTACAGAGCTTTGCTGGGGAGTGTAGCACCAACAGCAAATGAGGTCGAAACTGGATTCATCCTTACAATGCGCTTCCGAAGCTGTTAAGAAGCGAGATACAGTGTAGGTTCTGATGAACTGTGAGAGAAGAAAACTGATTTTACAATGCATTTATAACTTTTGCAGTTAAGTCTGCCGCCCACAGAGATGGAGATTGCACCGATCTTTCAGCTCCAGGAGATTAATGATTGAAGTGCTTGGTCCTGTTTTCGTGTTCCATATCTCTTGTGAAGCGATCCCAAGCAGAAACGAGGTAGCAGTGGGATGGAGATTGGGGCGGAGGCACTCTGTCTGGGCAGGCAGAGGAGCTGCTTTCAAAGAATCAAATGTATAGTGCGCCTTTGACCAAAACACTGGAGGTGGAGTGGGGTTACCAGGAAAGGTAGAACAGTTGAGAGAGCGCAGAAGGATGGGTTTACTGAGAGCGCAGAAATTTAAGGAATTAAAGGGAGAGATCCAGTAAGAGACAGAGTTTGGAGTTGAAGGAATTACAGCAGTGAGAGTTAAGGTCAATGGATAGGAAGCAGACATATGGTTCTTTGTTGAGGGCCGGGACAAAGATCTTCGAACTCTACAAACAGAAATTTGCTGTGAGGTGGAACTGCAAAGGAGATTAGGCCTAATCATGGTAAGAAAGAGAAGTGCTTGGTACCATTGCACCGAAGGTTACCAACCGGATGAAGACATGCCTTATTTGCCAGTTTGTATGCAATTTTGTTTTGTGATCGGAGAACGTGATAGTAGAAATTGCCTTGCAATTGTTGGTCGAGCAGATGACAGCGTTCAATAATCTGTAGCAGACTCAGATTTTGGGGTTTTCTTTTGCTTACCATCAATCCAATGATAATGGCAGAGTCTCCGATTATGGTGGCCTTAGAAATGCCTAGCTTTTGAAGCTGAAGCATGCCTTGAAGAAGAGCGAGGGCTTCAGCCCTGTTGTTTGAGGCCTGACCTAGACCCCACTCATAATCAGATAGCATATCTCCGCTGCTGTTGCAAATGAAACCTCCAGCCCCAGCCACTCCTGGGTTGGACTTGGAGGCTCCATCGAAAAAAAGATAATGGGAGTTGCTGTCCCTGAGCCACTGGTCAAATTCTTCATTTTTCATTCTTATTTTCCAGCTGCATCTGGGACTGTTTCTGCTATTGGGATCATTTCTCTTTTGTTCTATGCTGCTTCTGTCCAGAACCTGCCTTATATAGTTCCTTTCTTCAACTGTTAGATCCATAACCTTCATATTCCCATGACATTTTGTGGTTAAAACTTCCAAGTTGAGATTCCAGGCTTTGTTGTAAAGCTTGCTGACATTAGTTTCAGTACCTTTGAAGACCATTCTGTTCCTTGCTAGCCAGATATTCCAAAGAATTGTGCAGGGCAGGGCATTCCATACCCTGCGGGCTGTATTGTTTGCTTTTCTTCCCCAAGGGTAGCTCTTTTTCCATATGCGCATGACTTCAAATATACTAGTGCCAGGCACCCAAGGTGGGTTGTGACTCCGGTAGGCTTCCTTCCAGCAGGCTGATGCAAAGGGGCAGTCTATAAAAAGATGCTGAGTTGTCTCTTCTTCATTTTGGCAGTTTGGGCAGCGAGAGGGTCCAATTATTCCTCGCTTTCTGAGGTTCTCAGCAGTGAGGGCTTTCCATTTTAATAGGATCCATAAAAAAAATTTGATTTTTGGGAGAGTTTCTGCCTTCCAAACAAGTCTCCAATGATCCCAGATTGCCATGGGATATTCGTTGTTACAGATCTGTTGGTAAGCTGCCTTAATAGTGTAGCTGGTGCCTGAGGGATCCCACCGGAAATCATCAGCAAGGTAGCGTTGGGAAGGCGCTAAACCATGAAGATGAGTTTTCAGTTTGTTGAAGCTGTTTTCTGCGACTGCTGGAATATGAGGAAAAGTCCAGCCTTTCCAGTTGTGGGAGTGGGCTTCCCATTGTGAAATCTGGTCCAGAGTGTGGATACATTTGCTGCTGAAAAGTGCTAGAATCTGCTGAGTACCAGGCTGTTGGTTTATGGGCTGTTGCCCCATTATTTTGTCTTCTCCAATTCTTATATGACTTCCTCCTTTGGGCACTTTGGAAGTGTGTTGGTCAAGGAACATTGTAGCTTTCTTGCACATTCTCCAGATTTTTGAGCAAGCTCTATTGGGGAGCTCATGGTCCAAGAGCTGGTGCCTTGGGTGACTGAGGTATTTTTTTTCAAGAACAGATTTCCACCAAGCATCTTTTCCATTTATGAATCTCCAAACTAGCTTGCCAGCAAAGGCTAGATTTAGAGGTTTAGATGATCTTATTCCCAGCCCTCCATTCTCACACGGTTGGGTGACCTGCTTCCAATTTACCAAGTTATATTTTTTCTTTTCATTCCTCCCTCCTTGCCAGAGAAAATGACGAAGGAGAGCATCCATTTTGAGATGAAGGTTGGCAGGGGCTTGTAAAAGTGTAAAACAGTACAAGGGCAGGGAGGAGAGGCCTGCTTTCAAAAGAATTGTGCGCCCTGCAGGATTAAGCCAAGAGGCGCCCCAATGCTGTATCTTCCTTTTCATTTTGTCAATAATAACTTCCCAAGCTGTAGCTTTCAGCTTACCAACACTCACAGGCATTCCCAAATATGTAAATTGCTCCCAATTCAGTTTATAAGGTACCTCAAGGGTGCGAGCAATCCTATGGAGAACTTGTGCCGAAGTGTTCCACCCATAAATACAGCTCTTAAGGTAATTTATCAGACCTCCAGAGTAGTTCATATATTTGTCTAGGAGAGCTTTAAAACGACGGGCTATTGTGTTTGAAGCTCCCCCCATTAGAAGAGTGTCGTCGGCGAACTGAGAATGATTGATGTTCTTCACTCCATTATCAAATTTGATCCCAGTGATGAGGCCCATGCGGCGATTGTATTCCAGAGCTCTACTAAAAGATTCAGCCATTAAAATAAAGAGGTAAGGGGAGAGAGGGCAGCCTTGTCTGAGGCCTCGAGAGGATTGGAATGAAGGTCCAGGTCTGCCATTGAGGAGAGGGGAGATCCAAGGCCCTGTAATACAAGCTTTGATAAGGCTGATAAAGGATTCAGCAAATCCCAATTTTTCAAGCACAGCAAATAGGAATGAATGTCTGACTCGGTCGAATGCATTGGCAGAGTCTAACTTTAAGATGAAACCTTTCTCATTTCTAGTTTGGCTAGAGTGAATAGCCTCTTGGACGAGAAGAATGGAGTCCGAAATTTGTCTATTGGCCAAAAAACCCCCTTGATTTTCTGATATGATAGTGGGGAGGATGGGTTTTAGGCGAGTAGCCAAGATTTTTGTCAAAATTTTATAAGAAGAATTACACAAGGAGATTGGGCGGAAGCGAGAGAAAGTCAAAGGTCGGTTTTCTTTAGGGATAAGGGCAAGATGGGTTGCATTGGTGAATCCTCCAACTTTACATTTCCGTTGGATCCATCTTATCATTTTGACAAGATCTTTTTTTATCAAACCCCAGTATGTTCTATAGAAACAGATGGGAAAGCCATCCGGACCGGGAGCTTTGTCTGGCTGAAGAGCCCATATGGCATCAAGTATTTCTTCTTCATTGATCTCCTTAGTCAAATTTGCATTAATTTCCTCATTGATACCTTTGGGCAAATGCTGTAAGAGATCGGAATAATCCTCCGCTTCCTTAGTCTCTGTTAAGAGAGAGCTGTAATAAGCTGTGGCAGTGTGTTTGATAGCTTCTTGGGTTTTTTGGGGACAGCCTTCCTCATTGTTGATCATAGTGACATTGTTTCTAACTTTCCGGATTGTTGCTTGTTTATGGAAGAAGGCTGTATTTTTGTCTCCTCCATGAAGCCAAAGCTGCCTTGACTTAATTCTCCATTTCTGCTCTTCTTCTCTATTTACCCGGTACAGCTGATAATATATATCTCCTTCTAATGCTTTGTCCTCTTGGGACATCCCATTTTCCTCCATTTTCTTATGAACTTCTTTCAATTTGTTTTTTAGCTCAACTTTGACATCTTCTGGTTCTTTGTAATTCTGCTTCACCCAATCCTTCAGGGCGTGTTTTGTATTTTTCAGCTTGCATTCCCAAATATATCCCGGTGATCCTTCTATATGAAGATGCCAGGCTGATTGGACAATCTGATCCACAATAGGATTGTTACGCCAAAGGGAGTTATATTTGAAAGGCAGAGGCCCCAAAGGGCAGTGTGCTTCAAGAACAATGCTAGTGGGGTAGTGGTCCGAAGCTGTATATGGCAGAACATCAGCATGAGCAGTGGAAAACTCAGAGAGGAAAGTGGTATTTACTAAGATTCTGTCAAGGCGCTCCAGAATGTTATCTCTGCCCAGCCTGCGATTGTTCCAAGTATACCTCCTATTTTTTGGGATGATATCTACCAAGTCACACTCTTGCATGATGTTTTCCAGCTTTGCTCTATAAGGATCATGCAGGAAATTGCCTCCTCTTTTTTCATTGGAGTGTAAAATTAGATTTACATCTCCCCCTACTATGATATTTCTATTGTCTTCAACTTGTATGTCTTCTTGTAGTGTGTCCCAGCATTGATCTTTATCTCTGAAGTGGTTCGGAGCATAAATGTTGTAAATGACTATTTGCTTATCCTCTGCATGTTTTTCTAGTATGACTTTGATCCAATGTGAATTGGTAGTATTAGCAATGCATTTCCAAATATTTTTGTTCCACATTGTGGTGATACCTCCGGAAGCTCCTCTTGCTTCACATATTTGTCCCTCATAATGCCTGAACTGTTCTATAATTTTTGTCATCTCTTGCTGTCTTTGCTTTGTTTCCTGAATCATTACAATTCCTGCTTTCTCATGATCTATGAGGTCTTTCAGGGCAGCAATTTTTGAGGGGTGCCCTAGTCCCCTACAGTTCCATGATATGACTTTCATCATTGAGTATTTGGATTTCGGAGGGATGCTCGTCCCCCTTGCTCCTTATGTGTTGTTTCCTTGCTGTTTTGCCCCAAAATATAGGTTTCTATGGGATTCTGGGTTCCCAAGGCTATGTCTTTTTGAGCATTTTCGTTCCTTTGCTGTTTGCTTGATTTCCGGCCAGGTCCTTTTTTTGGGGTTCTTGATTGATTCCGTGCTCTTTCGAGGTGCTTCTAGTAGCCCGGGGTGGGGGAGGGGCAAGGGAATGGGAGGGGGAGGTTTGGGAAAGGGAAAAGAGGATGGGAGGGTCATTTTCAAGGGAGATCAAAGGGTCATTATCAGGGAGAGAAAGGGCGCCAAAGGGATTTGAGGAGATCAAGGGAGAGTCAGTGGAAGGTCCTGAGGAGGGGAGGATGGGTGGACCCAGAGGGGAGGAGGGGGGAAGGACAGCAGATGAGGAGGCATTGGGCGGAGCTGAAGGGTGAAAAGATTTGGAAGGAGCAGATTTGGGGGGGGCCTCTTTAGAGGTAACTTTTAATCCAGGGGCAGTCTTCTTTTTCTTTACAGTTTCCCATTGTTCTTCTGGTTGGGCAGATTCAACATTAACAATTTTTGAACATCGATTGGAAAAATGGCCGTACTCGTGACATACCTTGCATTTGAAAGGAATTTGCTCGTAGTCTAGTTGCTGTATATGCGTCCAATCGTCCACCTTCAGTTTGATTGCTTCTGGAAGGCCCTTGCCGAGGTCAACTTCAACACATATTCGCGCACATGCCTGCATATCGTCCTTTGGCTCACATCGGTCAATGTATTTTCCAACAGCGTTGCCGATGGCTCGAACCGAGTCATCTCCCCAGCAGTGGAGCGGGAGATGCGGAAGACGGACCCAAACTGGAACAACATTGGGGACGTCTAGCTCGGGGTCAAAGTCTGGAGTCCATTTATTCAGATACAAACCACGCGAATCCATGAAGTACGGCCCATTTCTGAAGATTAGATCCTTGTCTGCTCTGGTTTCGAAATGGAAAGTGTAATAACCTTTCCCACAGAAACGAATGGATATTTTTCCATTAATTTTATCTGCCCAGTTTCTTGCGATCCACCTTTGAACAGTTTTTGGGGAGGGCCATAGGCCAGTGAACTGACCGATGAGCCCTCGCTCAGCTAAGGAGAGTGCCGCCATTCGAGGTAATGTGGGAGGAAGTTCGACTTCTTGTAGTCCATCCAGTTTTTTGACAAATTTGGACAAAGCAGGGCGGGGTCTTTGAGGCTGAAGAGATCTGACTAAGGCTGAGAATGCATCAGCATCTGACTGGTTATTAGCAGCTGCGTTGGGCTGAACGAAAGAACTAGCTTCTGCGTTTGGTTGAACAGCGTGACTAGCATCAGCGCTGGGCGAAATAAAGGGGCCCTCCGAGCCTGGAATCGGAGTGGCCATGAAGGCCAGAGGCCAGAGGCCTCGCGCTGCAGGGAGATGACCAGCAGTCGGCTACTAGGTCAAGGAGTGCGCAGGGAGGCTCCGCGCATCAGAAAAGTAGTATGTATGTGTTGGCGCTAGTTGTTAATGATAAAGTCGTGCCAATTTCAAGGTGTGTGAAAATTGAGATTTTTTCCCTAAATCCTTCACTAGTGTGTCTTTCCCTTCCGGTATTTTCAATGTATGAGCATAGATTACATTGCTCATTCTTTGAAATATCTTATTTCCATGATTGTTTGATGTAAAAGGGAATGAATACCTTGTTTTGATCTCTTGCTTTGGAAGTCCTCTTTGTGTTTGACCTCATATGTCTTGTCGCCTTTTGAGGGATTTCGTGACAAAGTGTTTGAAACAATGATTGCATTCTTAGTGTTTGTTTACATCTCTTTTGCATTCATCCTTCATTAAGGAGTTTTGCGTTCTTTTAGTTTTCGTTTCAAATTTTTCTTTTAATGCATTAGATCACATTGGATCGAAAAGTATTTTTTGAGATTTATCATTGGACTTAGATCACATTGTTTAATGATTGAAAACTAAAAGTCGCTTTGAGTACATTCTCTTTCATTAAAAACATGCATTAAGTAGATTCTCATTTCATCGAAAAATGCATTGAGTGCATTCTTATAATTTGAAAAAAAAAAGGAAATTGTGCATAGATTACAATTGCATAGTTTTCTGAAAAAAGGATTTTGCATAGATTACATTGCATTATTCGCATCGTTGAATGTTTGAAATTACTTTTGGATAGTGAAATTCATCTAGTTTGGAAAAGATTTCGTTTATAGTGTTGTTGTTTGTTGCATCATTGTTTGAAGCTCTTCCCTTAACTAGATAGCATTCATCGAATTGAAATATTTCTTTTATCATATAGTTGCATATAGGAGATTGTCATATGACATTTGGTAGGGCCTTGAAACCGAAACATAATTGAAGATAAAAATTAAAATTTATTCAATTTACACTAAGGCAGCATTGAAACATTAACGAAATATTTAGAGGTCTAGGCTAGAGATGTGTTTCGGCGTCTTTAAACCTAGTAGTTGTCGTTCGCCTCTTGGCTTTAGACAGCACTAGTATGAACTTGTGCTCCCCGTACCATCGAGTATATAAAGGGAGACCCCACTAGGTTTCTATCCTTTATCCATAGGAAGCCGACTCTACCGCCTTATACCCGTGATACACCGGACACAACATTCGAGGAGATTGCCTGCATGTATGTTAAGTCCTTGGTTGATTTCTCTTTCATTTTGAAACCAAGGTGTATATTGTAGTTCATGGATATCTGGTACACCCTTTTGCCTAGATTTCCAGAGTAGTCATTTCGATCTTTTCTGACTCTTTAAATTTGAAAAGGTCATAAAGCGCTTGTCCTTTCACGCTTGTTTCCAATCTGAAAGTGATAGAGTCACCTTTTTCCTGTTTCTTGACTCTTAAAATATGAAACGATAGAGTTTTGTTTCAATGTTTTAAAAATTAATTGCCCACGAAATATTCCTGGTTAAAGTTATTTTCCTTAGGGTGTTGTTTTGAAGATCGTTTCTGATGGCAACTTTTTCGGAGTACAGTAACCAAGGAATCCCCTCCGATGGGAATCCGGGTCTTTTTCCTCCTTTTGGAAATGTTGGTGCTCCTTATATGGCAACGCTGTCCCTTCCTGGGTTAACTGTTGGGTTTCCTGTTTGGTTGTTTTCAACCTCTGTGGTCCCGAATGTCTCGGCTATTGTTCAATCAGTTCCTCCACCGGAACAACATCATGTTGATTCTAACGTGGACCTCTCCCCTTCTTCGCCTATTTCTGCATCCTCTTCTTCTACTCCGCCTAGTGAAAGTCTGGATTCGAGTAACCAGGTGGCTAAGAAGAAGAAGAAGAAGTCTGACAAAGGAGAGGCTAGCTCTGCGGCTATTGCACCTAAGAAGCCTTCCATTGATAAACCTTCCAACCCTCCACGGAAAGTCATGTTCCCTTGCATGTTGTGCACGAGAGACCATCTTCTTTGAGATTGCCCTGGCATCCCCAAGGTGCTCGAAGCATGGTCCAATGGTCGTTCGCCGTTGCCTTTGGCTTCTGAAAGTCAGGTTGGGGGCACGTCTTCAGCTAGTATTGGTAAGGCTCCTAAGAAGCAGGGTAAGCTCACCAATCACTGTAAGTTGTGTGAAGGGCACCATGCCATTCACCTTTGTCCATATATGGATGAAGCCAAACGAGTCTTGGAAAACGCAACCGTTTCTACACCTATCCTTTCGGCTGGTTATAAATGGATTTCTTTGAGTCCTCCACCAGCTGATCGTACGATTGGTCAAGTGTCATCCTTGGTCGATCCCGCTCCCTCAGAAATTCAAATTCAAGAATCCATCCCTGACCAACCATTGGTCGTGGGATCGGTTGAACTGGCCCCATCTGCAGTGCACCAGGTATTTTCCGTTGAGAGTGGATCTCACACCCCCCATGTCCTTCTGGTTTCTTCAGATTCTTCGGACTTGGAGAAAGATTCCCCTGTCCCTATACCACAAGAAGCTGCTCCTCCACCTCCCGTGATGGAGGTCCTAAAGTATACTCTTCCCGACTCCGTGATGGAAGTCGTGGAAGATGCTCCTTCTTCCGTAACACCAGGGGAAGACCTCCTCGGTTCGATGATAGCCCCTCCGAGTAGTTTAGTCACTTCCTTTGATTGGAATCGATTTGCGGGATACTGCCTTCCGTCTTATGTGCCTTTCGAGATAACGGTACAGGCCTTTGGTCTGGTTGTACCCAGCACCATTATAGACGAAGGCGCGTCTGTTAGTGTTCTATCCTCAACTACTTGGCAAGATTTTGGCTCGCCGCCGCTTGCGCCTGTTACACAAAATCTGTTGGCATTTAACAGAAGAACTAGTCAACCGTTAGGGATCCTTCCGAGGTTACCTGTTACTTTGGGAGGTAAAACCATCCATATGGACGTGATGGTTGTTCCAGGCCCCTTGGATTTCAATCTACTCTTGGGGCGCGATTACACCTATGCCATGGGAGCGCTTGTCTCCTCCCTTTTCCATGTGGTTTGTTTTCCACATGAAGGACAGATCATGACCATTGATCAACTTTCACTCTTTGGTCCTGATGTGGCAGCTGGCTCGCCATCATCCCTTCCTGGTTTTTATCCACCTGTTGTATCTGCCCCACCGCAGGTCAACTATGTGGCTACCTACCCCATGCCTGTACTCAGTGATGATGCCATCGTGCATAGTGTGCTGGGGGCATTGGGTCCTGACTTCCAGGATGTTTTCCTTCCATCGGGAGTGGAACCCTTGGAAGCGATGACTTCTTGTTCATTATGACAAGGTCATCGGAGCACAATTCCTTGTCTTGTGTCAAGCTCCTTAAAAAATGAAACAAGGTCGTCGGAGCACAATTCGTTTTCTTGTGTCAAGCCCCTTAAAAAATGAAACAAGCTGGTCGGAGCATAGTTCCTTGTCTTGTGTCAAGCTCCTTAAAAAATGAAACAAGGTTGTTGGAGCAGAGTTCCTTGTCTTGTGTCCAGCTCCAAAAAATGAAACAAGGTTGTTGGAGCAGAGTTCCTTGTCTTGTGCCAAGCTCCTTAAACCATGAAACAAGGTGTCCTGAGGATAGTTCTTTTAATGTGTCAACCTCGTTAAAATAATGAAACACTTTCCTGTTCAATTCGAGTCTTTGATAAGTTCTCGTAAAATCCCAGTCGAGTCTTTCTCTTGATCTCGTAACTTGAACCTTCACTCCATCTGCCTTTCATATGGATTGAAGCTTGGGGGGCATGTACCTCGAATTGAGTCACCATGCTGGGGGGCATGCTTACTTTTTCAAGCATAGTTTGTTTCCGTTTCAAGCTTGTGTAAAAATGAAACCGGTTTCAAGCATAGTTTATCTTTGTTTCAAGCTTGTGTAAAAATGAAACCAACTTCAAGCAGAGTTTCCTGATTTCAAGCTTGTGTAAAAATGAAACCATTCCCATTTTACCTCTTGTGATTGTCATTTTATCAGCCTGTTTTTGCCAGATGAGCCTTGGTTTTCTCTTTCCATCGTCACTATCTGCTTGGCCGATCATATGCCTTCACTTGGTTGTTTCACCCATTCTTGAGGAACCAGTGCGATGAGTGGTCTTGTTAGCCAGCCTCTTAACCTTTACTTGTTCTGAGCAGTTCCACCATTACCGGAACCAGTTTCTACCCTTTATACCACTCGTTCCTCCAGGAGGAGTCATCTTTCAACTCTTTTCTGACTCTCTAAACATGAAAATATTGCCGAGTCCCTTGTCGTTTCTATCTCGTTAAAGTGGTTACGAAACGACATCTACCTAGTATACGTTTACCCCTTTTTCGGGCTGGGATAGATTATTTACGAAAAAGGAATACCCTAGCCTATCGCGACTAGGAGGTTTTCTCAGACATAGTTTTCTACCTTTTTGGATCTGAGGAACTATTTACGAAAAGGGACTATTGGAGTTTATTTTTCTGATGTCTTTTCAAAATCTCTAAACATGAAAAGACGCTGAGTTCTCCCTTTGTCAGACTCGTTAAACCTAAATGACATCGGAAATTGTCAATCATGACGTTATTCGAGTTTCTCCTTCCTAGGGCTCGTTAAATGTAATAGGATGGATTCGTTCGAAGGACAAACTTATATGACAAGCATATGGTATCCTCTTCAAGCTTGTGTAAAAATAAAGAGGTACTCGCCAGAAATGGTGGGGGGAAAATGGAACCAGTATCATCGTCGTGTCAGCAGTATGTCACTCTTGAACATGGCACTTGTCTGCATTCGTGTCGAGTTGGGGACATCTCATCTCATTTTTCACTTGCCTCCGTGGGTTTGGGTGATCCCTTTTGACTTGTCATCTGCTCTTTGCCTCGCCATCATGACCTTTGATATTTTGATGTCAAATACTGCCAAATCCACTGTCGTGCCGCCAATATGTTCAAGAGAAGTTGACCTCTGCAAATTTTAACCTTCCTCTGATTCTCATCTGATCCTGATTCACAAAGACATTATGTTCCTCTGTCAGGCGTTGATGATGTGGGAAACACTATGGCCCACCTTCGATCAAGGTCACTTCCTGTCGACATCAGCTCATTATCCGGGAAGCTGATCTAGAGATTCCCTTCTAGTACCTTGGAGCCTGCATGCCTCAATGGCAGGTTCTTTGCGTTCGACGTGAGGTTTTCATCATTGGCCTCTGATCGAGTGATTCTACGGGTGTTCGACGCCAGCTCACTGATTCACATGCTGTAGATTGTACCTATAGTACCTTGAGGGCCATTGTCATTATTGGTGGTACCTGTCACGTCTGTTAACAGCTTTCATCATTGGCTGGTAATCAGGCGATGTTCTTGCATGTTTGACTTCAGCTCACTTATTTGCATGCTTGAACTTGTACTTTGTTCGGGTCAAGATGGAGCGCAAGACCCTCGATTTTGTTTGTTGGAATCCAGGTTGCGATTTTGTGGATTATTATGATTAGTTACATGACTCATTCACTGGATGGCTGCGTCCATGTCTTGGATCTGGATTATTGTATACTCTGCTATGGATGGCTACGCCCATACCACATATATATCATGTATTTGAGTATCAGTTGTACTTCTCTATGCAGGTTTTCCAATGTCAGTGTTTTCAGTTGGACACGTTCTCGTAAAGCATTTCACCCCTCTCTCTCTTTTGGGCCTCATGCTTTAGGGGGCATCTGTTACACAACAATTTGTCACCGTCCCTGCAATTCCCTGTCACGCACATTGGAGGGCTTATTCCGTGACCTGTGAGAAGTAACATGATCTAAAAACACTTTCATGGCATTCCCCTAGACATGGAATTTCATTCCCCTGAAGACATCTCCTTGTGAAAAACCCTAAAAATAGCCTTTTCATCCTTGGCGCGACTAGCCAGTGTTATACCCGCGCCAATGGGGGAAATATTCCAAAGAGGGCGCGCCAATTAGCGCTCTGTATTAGAGTCTCACTCGTGCCAGGCTTAATAAAGGGTGTTTTTTAAAAATAAATGGCGGAAGATTGACTTTAACCAACTCCTGAACTGGTCTCTAAATTGAGTTGGGACGTTTGGCTCCGGATTTCCATGTAGAGGAAGTAGTTTGCCACCTCTCATGGAAGCTTCCTGGAGGATAGGGCCAATCCCATGATTGTAGGGATCCCAACTCCTCTTCCACCATCTATATTCTGCTGACGACCCACTGAAGGAAGGTTCAACGTCAGAGCGAGGTTGTATTTTCCTTTTCAAATGATAAGCGACTATTGGTTATGGTTCCACTCGTATTGTTCATTATGATCATGAGTTGTGTCTTCTATGACTGATACATAATTGCATATATTAGGTTTTACGCTTGTGTTTGTCGTGTTTCTTGTGTGTGCAGGCGTTCGATCGCGGCGAGTGAGAGGAATGTAATCTGCCGGAGCAAGGAAACGAGAGCATCATCTCCTCTACAAATGACAACGTTGGACTTGAGGTAGGCCTTCTTCGCAAGTTGGTTTATTGTAATTAGGAACCTGCGCCTTAGCGTGATACGATTGTTGCTAGACCCGGTCTGGGATAGTAGGGATCGCCTCTGTCCGCAGAGGGGATTTACCTCCACAACAAATGGTTTCATGAAATTAAAGCATTGGTTACTTGTCAATATTTATTGGGTGATTGTTATAGATGCTAAAGTGGAGATTTGGTTGGATCCATGCTGGGGATTTCTTGGAAATCTCTCTTTTCCCATGGAGATCATCCAACACATACATGACAAGGGCATTTTCTTTCTTAACCAAATGTGGTCTATAAATGAGCCAATCCGGTGAGCTGGGATTAGTCGATACAATAAAAAATATTTGGGATGAATATATTGTTAATATATATATGACAATCAACCTATTTCAGGATGGCGCTGGAACTCTCATATGGGATGGGAAGACCCTTCAATATATGACTTTTGTGGAGGATATTTACTGTCATCTATCATCTTCTCATATGATTTCCTCGTTAAATAGGTGGTATTGAAAAGTATGGTCTTGGCATATGCCTTTGAAACTAAAATGATTTAGATGGTTGGTGTGGCATAAAAAGATTCTTACTTTGGAGACCCTCGGAAAGAGAGGTTTCCTAGGTTCGGGCAGATGTCATATGTGTCAGGGTGATTTCGAGAATGTTATACATTTATTCCTCAAATGCCCATTCGGTGTGGCCATTTGAATTGGGGTCTTACAGTGATTAAACATTGAATTTGGCTGGATTTATGCACCTATTAATGGGTGCTTTATGGATTGAAATACTAAATACATGGATGTCAAAACACTCCCTTTCTTTATATTTCGGGGTATTTGGAGATGCAAAAATTATCTAAGTTTTTATAATCTTCCCTTTGATATTACAGGGATTGCAACAACATCTGCTCATACTTCAAGGAATATGTATATGGCTAAAAAGGGGATTAACAAATGATTTTAACCTATTGATTGTTGGGGAAAATATCATGTTGGTTTTTTCAATGGGGTTGCACAACAAAGGGTATGTGGTTGTGGCACATATATTGTTTTTTCGCCAGATCAATATTATCTTTTTAGTTGGAACAATGATGTTGTAACCAATTCAAAGGTGGAGATCATGACTCTTTGGGACCTTATTTTCTGTGTTCGTTGGCTATCTATCAAGACTTGGTATGTTTTTGGGGACTCTAAAGTCACTATTGACCGGGTCAACCATAGGTCTTTTTTCAAGCCTCCTTTGTTATCTAACTGGATGGTGAGGATCAAGACCTTGATCGGCTTTTGAAAGATCTCACCTTTTGCCATATATTAAGGGAGAAGAGAACTATTGAAGACACACAATAAAATATAGGTTTATTATATCAAATGCGCAAGATAAACTTCATTTCTTTCTATCGCGATAATTTCCTTTGCTATGGAAAGATCTTTGTTTCATGAACTCCTCTTTATGTTGGAAATAGTTTTCATTTGACCTTATGGATATAGCTATGTTTTCTATTTTTTATTTCGTTTTTAGATCTATATGTCTTTTCTCTAGTCTCTCTAGTCTTTTTGGTACATGGTTTTCATGCGACACTTTTCCATATGATGATGTTTCTGGAATATGGTTTCCACATGGGATTTTTCTCCATACGATGAAGTTTTTGATAGGAACCGACAGAGAATTACTATGTTTATTTCATAATTTTAGATCATGTAAACTGTTTTTTTTTAATACAAAACCCATTGTTTTTTCTTTCCGAAAAATATAAAAAAGAACGAAATATGATGTGAACTTATTACTATGATATCTAAAAGGTGTTTTCTTTCTTGAGAATATTATATTTCAACCCCTTAAATGTACAAACTATAGAAATTTGAATAACTGTTAAATTATTCACCGAGATTATCCTGATCACACACTATTTGAGCTTCATGCATAATACATAACCTCTTCTACTATTGATCATTAATTGCGGAAATATAAACAATCGCATGCGCACATTAAAACCATAAACAATCACACATATAAACACAATATTTATGGGAAAGCTTAAAGCTGAAAACCCCCAACTATCTGGACATTATAATGATAGAGATCATGTAACAATCATTGTACAAACTCCTCACAAGCTCTCAGTACAATCTCCAATTTTTACACACTACACAAGCTCAGATCTAACAAAACACATGCTCCAATCTGCTCCACCTGTTAGCCTGCCTCTATTGTGCAATCCAAGATGAATAATTGCCCAATCTAAGTTCGAATTCCTCTGGTATGCACTGCGCAATCCTCACTGGCATCTCCATCAATGTGTGGTGCAAACTCATGCATCGGTATGGTCACAACTGATAGTCACACTTGCTCTTTCACCTACCTCTTCACTTGTCTCCACTAAAACTGTCCATGCACTGAAGTTAACTGATGTATTCTTTAGTTGATTTATGAGTTAATAATTAGTGAATTAAGTAATAATTAATTCACACCACTCTCACTAATGTATCAATCAGTTAGACTAGATACAACTAGCTCAACTATGTTTAACTGAGTTAAACTGAACACAACTCCATTAACTCCTCAATCAACTACACCAAACTCTGTCACCTGAGTTCTAACTGAAGTCTGCATGTAATAGCTCCACTAAACCCTCAGGAATAGCGTAATTCCTTCTGTCAGCTGCATGTGCCACATTTGTGCACTTAACTGAAGTGCTCCAAGAGGATAAGATAATGTTTAGAGTCCAAATATTATTAAGAAGCTAATAATATTCAACATATCTATTTTTAGACTGGAAATCTAAAAATAGATTCCTCCCAGTATGTCTAAAAATAGAAGTCCATCTATTTTTTCCAACTTGACCAACCATCCACAAATAGCATCCTGCAACTCATAGAACATGATCCATATGTCTAAAAATAGACTTTGCGCCAGAAATAACCTGCGGGCCCACTTAGTGAAGGCGACTTCTTTCCACTAAGCTCATCATCTTGTTGGATTCTCAACACAAACAGTATAATCCAAAAATAATAATTATATCAAAATTATCTTATACATTTAAGGCACAATCTAACTTATAGATGAAATAGAATTTTTCACTGGAATCCTGCAAAACAATTTCAAGTACGAATGTGATTTTTTGTTGTTTAAAATGCATTTTTGAATGCATAGACAGACTCGGCACCCTGAAAAACCACATGGGGCACTTGAATTTTGCAGATTAAACAACTTAAACTCAATTGTTTAAAAGTATCTACCATATTTTGATTAAAATTAATGAGAAAAATGTCCCAAAAAAGGCCATTTCATCTATAAGTTAGACTGTGCGTACATTTAATATTAACCCACGTATTTTTCCTTGTGGATTGAAATTTAAGATTAGCCCAATATTTTCAACCCAAGATTCAAATTTGATATTTAAGTTTAGGTTTGTGTTATTATATTAATTGGTATGTTTATTTTATAAGTAAGTTATCAGAATTTTAATTTAACTATAATAGTTATTAGGTGGATGTAGGGATTTAATCACAAATCAAAGATTGAGGTTTATCTCAAAAATAGTTATGCCCGTTTTTTTATTTTTTAATTAAATTGATTAATTAAAAGATGTGATATGAAAAAGTGTAAAATGGAATGAGTTATGGTTATTTGGAAATGTGGTACTAATAAACCATGGTATTGTAATAAAGTATATCTATAAATTAAAATCTCCATGATAAAGTGAGAATTAATATCCATGATTAAGGACCATGTTAGATGTTTCATGAATGATACTTATCACATACTAGTGTTTACTAACTATTTATATTGTTGCACTAGTACCCCCGTAGTTAAAGTACCTCCATTATTGATCAAGAGTTCAAATATTTGGATACTATTTATATTGTTGCACTAGTATCCCCATAGTTAAAGTACCTCCATTATTGATCAAGAGTTCAAATATCTGGATACTCTTGGGGTCAGACTCAGTGGCAGAGGTGATAGTTAGATTGATTAGTTTGTGATAATATTCGGTGGACATAACAGTTACTCATTAGTGACCATGAACCACTTTAAAAATAAATAAAAATAGAAACTATTTATATGGCTACACTAATATATTATGTACAAAAGAAAATATCCATAATTTTAAAAATCTCACATTTATTTACAAAACAAAAAACAATAATTTATTCAAAAGCTATTTTATTTAATTTTAAGAAAAACCAAAAAAACACCTTAAATAATTAAAGTACATATTTTACAAATAACTTGGCCATAATTTTTTTATACCTACCATCACTAATGCTAGGAGCACTCATTAGTGACTACGAACCACTTAAAAAATAAATAAAAATAGAAACTATCTATATGGATGCAGTAATATATTATGTATAAAATAAAATATCTATAATTTTAAAAATCACATATTTATTTAAAAAACAAAAAATAATAATTTATTAAATAATTATTTCATTTAATTTTAAGAAAAACCAAAAAACACCTAAAGTTTTCATACCTACCATCACTAAGGTCTAGGAGCCTAGAGTAGACATGGTGGTGTTTTGTTAAGGTACTTTGTGGTTTAAAGATTACTGATTATAATTTTATGGGAAAAAAGCTAACCATGTTAAGGGCTTGTTTTTCTTAGGCTAGATGTGATACCCAAGTGATTTTGAGTGCTTAGTTGGTCTTGGATTGTGGCTATTCAAACCACCAGTTAGGCTTGCAATTCATCTAAGAACTTAGGTAGCCTAACAAACAAAAAATATTCAACGCAATCCATTGTATTTTAACATTATGGTTAATAATAGTAATGATTTTTTTGGTAAGGGATATGTATTCATGTGCATTTACATTTCCATTTAAATATTAAGATGTTTTATTTACTAGCAGTTGCCCCAAAAGGTGTAAAGAGAGGCCGATAGGATTGCCAATTTGGAATTGTTTAATTGGAAAAGTTGTACTTTGGTTTGAAATAATAATTGTTGTATTAGATTTAGTGTATTTGTGTTAAGTTGGTAATAGACAATTAAAATAATAATTAAAATATTGAGATGACTAAAGTTGACTGAGATATAATTTATCACTTATTTTACCAATGAAATATTTAAAACCATTGTAAAGGAATATTTATTTTATAGAATGGACAATTTCTAGTGAGAGGAAACTGTAGGTACTTATTACTTTTGCCTCATTTTAGATTTTTTTTTTTTTTTTCCTTGGTGTCTCATATGGTGGCATTCAAAATGTATGTTTTATTCTTATTCTCATTTGTATTCAATATTATTGGTGGTTATCTCATTTAGGAGATTATCTATAATTGTTGTAAATCAAGACAATGTATTATTACACTTGTTGTATATTATTATTATGGTCATACTATTGTTGTATATTGGTTGCTTCAATAGTAGGTTTTGGATGGCATTTGCTTAAAGAGATCTCTGGTTAATGTACCACAGCCACTTGTCATAATTTATATCGTAGTGCATAGTAATCTACATATGCATTTAGAAAGTAACTCATAAAGAATACACTCCTCCATCTGCATGGAGTCGCATAATTTCCATAGTTTGTCTATACATATCAAACATTGTGGTGCCATATACACACTTTTCTTAACAATGAGAAATGGGATCTTCTTGTCACCTACAATATAAGATGTGGCGGCTATTCAAAGGATAGTTATTATATTACCAAAAATGAGAACTTTTACAATTCTATATCCTCTAATGAACCCCCATATGCATATATCTTTAGTATGAAATATCTAGTATGGTATTCACCTAATGTTTTACACTACCAACAAAATGTTTTTCTTTATGATGATTATGCTTGTGCTCATGATTCACGCTATTAAATTTCTCTATAGATATGAGGATTGAGACCCAGAAAAATCCTTATTTACCTCTTATTTTTGTTTTTTTCCTTATGCAAAGGCTTAAATTATGATGGGAAGTAACTGATAGAAAATATATATATATTGTTTACTAAGTGTCAAAAACTTTAGAGGTGTTAATTTTGAATGATTTTCTTGCAAATATTAAGTATAAAAAATCACTACACCTATTTAAAAATCATGCACTAATATAGCAACAATATCTAGAAATAATGACATATAATATATGAGGTAGTTATCCATATTGAAATATTTATTTTTGCAATGTTAAAAATTATGAATTGCATCACTCAATGCTATGACAATGGGTTTTAACAACATTTAATGAAATGAATCATTTAATCAATAATGTCACTGTGTGAGTTTGTTATGTTGTTGGTACATACAACATACAACAACACCTATTGAACATTGTAAATGTGATACTTATTCATGTATCTCTTAACCCATAAGAAATGCTGAGCATTTTAGGTTTGTGGAAAAAAAGAAAAAAAAGTTGATAACAATTGAAAATATTAAAAGAAAAATATTATTTATATTTAAATTTTAATTTATGGTGTACTTTGATGGCTAGACAAAAAAGCCATACAAAAATATAATACATAGAACTGTTACTATGTAAATCTAGTTAAGTCAATTAATTATTTGAAAGTACATACTTAAATAAACTCAAAATTATAAATAATTATGTTAATAAATGTTTATATTTTTTGATAGGGCTTTTAGAATTATCAAGAATTGTTCTGGATGATAGGGATTTAAACTCTAATATAGAAAAATGTAGAATATTATTAGTAATCTCCACAAATAAAAAGTTGAGATTTACCTCCAAAATTAACAAGTGTTATGGAATTTTGGGACATATAGTATTGATAAGCCATGGTATTGTAACACAGGCAATGTCATCTCCAGAAGAAAAAAAATACACTAATTGGTGCATAGATGTCATGTGTGGACTAAAAGATTAGGCTTAAAGATGTGAGGTCAACCTTAAAATGTGAGATCATATGGTGCTTACACTAATTGGTGCATAGATGTCATGTGTGGACTAAAAGATTAGGCTTAAAGATGTGCGGTCAACCCTAAAATATGAGGTCCTATGGTGCACAAATGTCACCCCTAGAAAAAAAAAGGTAGAAGAAAATGTGAGACAAAAAAAAGTAGAAGAAAATGTGAGATGCAGTGATTCAAAAGAAAGGCCTATCAACCTAATTAAAAATAATAATTTTATTATTGTTAAATTAAAAATATTAATTTTTATTATTATTAAAATGAAAATATTAATTTTATTAATATTAAAATAAAAATATTAATTTGATTATTATTAAATTACTAATTTGTATTATTGAATTTTTGCATAAAATGTAATAAATTAGTTGAAATGACAAAATGTAAATAAATTAGTTGAAATGACATTAGTGCTTGCAAATTGTAACAAAAAGGAAAATGAAGCCAAAATAATAAGTTTAGTAAAAATACCACATTTAGTGAAATAAAAAGCAAAATTTAGTAAAAAGACCTTATTTCATAATAACAGGAAAAAGTAACATTTTTTTACATTACGACTATTAAGTAGCCGAGGCTATATCGCTTTTATATTAAGTATCCGAGGGTATATCGCTTTTACTCAAATCATGACCTACAGCGTAAGAGTTTTCAGCAAACATTTATTCTGTGCCTTTATAATTTAGAGTAACCGATTAAACTAATAGGTAGTTCGGTTGTTAGTTTGAAGGTATGAATAAACCAAGCCTAATTTCTGATATATATATATATATATATATATATATGTACGTAAGTCGTGCGTTAGTTCATTGGCTGATATGAAATAGAAAATAATACGATTAAAGAAGTACAGATATTCAAAGCATGGTTGAAATTATGATATGGAAAGGCTGGTCTCAAGTAATTTGCAATTAGTTGGGGAAGAGGTGGGTAGGGAATAGGAAGATAAAAGTGTTAATGTAGGGCCAACTTATGTTGGTAATTGCCATAAATAAATAATAAGGTTGACATAATATGTTTTTCATTACAGAATATTTCATATTAAGATTTTACAGTGGCTCTAAATAATTTCAACAAATAGTTTATATATCTAATTCATTATAGAAGAATTCATATTAAGATTTAATTTATAATTTTAAAAAATTTCAACAAATATTTTAGATATCCAATTCAATTTCAGAACTTTCATTTCCCCTCAAAAAAACATATCAAAAAGTAACAAATAACTCCATAAACTTAGTCTGCGGTCCAATTTTCAAAACTTTCATAAAATATTTTGTATAGGTTATGTTGACCATATAAAATACATGATTAACTAGTTTATTCAAATAACTAAAAATATGCATAGAGTGGGCGTATTAAGGACTTGGGAATTTGGGAACCAAGGGTCTTCTAAAGCCATAGACATACGAAGAATATAGAAAGTAGGATATTCTTATAATAGGATGATACAACAAGAACAATTCAATAGATTCCATGACAATCTTCTATGATCTTCTAGTTTGTGGCTAATTTTAACTGTTTTTCTTTTTTCATTATTCGTATTTTTTGGCATTTTTAGAGTGGGATCTTTCATAAGATCACCCACAAGTTGATAGGATCTATCATAGGGGTGTGACAGATAGGATTTTTTGGCATTTTTAGAGTGGGATCTTTCATAAGATCACCCACAAGTTGATAGGATCTATCATAGGGGTGTGACAGATCTGTCTATCTAATTAGATCCATTTAATTGTCGGATCGTTGGAGCATCCCTAAAGGCCTTGCAGTGTGGGTTTCCTGTGCATATAAGCTCCTAAATTCAAAAGAATTTGTCGGCTATCAATTTAGCTATGAGATACTGGGCTAATGAATATTCACTTTCAGTCATAATTGAATCAGGTTTTACTCCTTGTCTATGATTTGCTGCTTATTTCTACTTCTTCCTGCCAAGAAAGAACTCTGAAATTTGTTCAGTACGTAACAAAGGAAGCCATCCTTCAAAACTGCTAACAAATCATAAAACAATACCGATAATAAGATCAACGTTATCCCTTACCAAGAGATTGATCATCCAACTTCTTTTTCTTCTTAACTTCGATTGAATAACAAAATGTATTGCAGATGCATTGCCGGATTTTACAAAGCAAAACCAGCATAATTTTTAAATCTAAAGCCATCAAAAGCCAAAATCATCGGATTGGAACATTACTGCTCTACATCATGTCAATATCCCTCCACTAATTGATACATAGCCAAACACGATATGATAGATGGTAATTATGTGGGAAGTTCAAAACAAGTTTCCAACTATTAAATTCGAAACATGTCCAAGCTCATTTTCAATTTATGAAGGCTGCTTCAAGTAAGTATTGCCACATCCAAGATATCCCCCGTCTGCCATCATAAGAAGAAAATAGGAATGGCAGATATGTGGTATAACTGCGCACAGAGAAAAGGAAACCAGGCAAGATAGTAAAGTGTACCATATATATTTACCTGAAAGCTAAGATCTGCAAGCGCCTTATTGCCCTCATCTGGCCATCTTGCATTTGGATATGCATAGGTCACCCCAACCTTGCAACAAATTCATCAACAATATTTAAGTAAATACAATCATTGAAGTTTGAACAAATCAATTCTTGTCTTTAACAATTAGTGGTACACCTCATACTTCATTCATAGACACTGAAGATAGTGTCCATTTCTAAACATTTCGTAAAATAATCAAAGATCCAATCAGAATGCTAAACCATATCAAACTTACCTGTCTTACCACATTATGGCCTCGTTTGTCGGGATACACAAATGCAAATGATAGTTTTACATCTCTTCTCCTTGCTGCTGGTGTGACCTCTTTTACCTGCACTGCCACAAATTACTATAATACCAATTCAACTCTTTTCTTTGAATTTCTTAAAAATTAAATAATAAATTACAAAACAAACAAAAAATAATGGGATCAAACAAACACCTGAAACATAAGCATAATCAGATATCACAAAAAGTTAGAGATTGTGATCCAATCACATTATTTACTTGCTTTACAGCTCTTTGGATTTATAGCTTATGATGGAAAGAAGTGTAGAACCAAACATTGAATCATCTCAAAAGCATTATTTAGATTTGTTCACAAATAAATCAGTATCAAAAAGCCTTATTCAAAAGCAAGAAGTCTCCACTAAGAAAAGATCAACACAAACATACATGAAATTGGGAAACAAATTGATACATGAGTAAAATATAACAAGTTTATTAAACCTTAAACACAAGAAATTACAACTACACAACTATCAATTCTATCCAACCTGAGGATACCTTAGACATTGGGATAGCACATCAGTTACTAATTGCCACTTATATGTAGATATAATATGATTGCATGCTCCTCCTAGGACCTTCTGTCCTCTTGAATTTTTATAACCTTTGTGCCCCTCCCTATATTCCCCTTTTTTCCCACTCATTACTCTGTATTTATCTTTGTTCTTGTACGTAAACCTTTATTTCTACTTAATTAGCTCTTACTTCCAATTTCTTAGGTGGGGCACAAGGTCTTGTTCCCTATTCAAGGACATTAACATAATCCTTCTTTCTGCATATGGAATATTACTTCCTTTCAGAGTCCCATTTGTCATTTTCAATTACCTGTGGACACTAACATAATCCTTCTTTCTGCTCACACTATGTATAGTGTCCTCCACCCCACTATCCTCAAGAATTTTCTACAAAGCCATCATCAACAAAATGCAGAAGGCTAACTAATACAATGAAGGCAGAAGAAGAATCTGATTAATTCTAATGTGATTAAAACACACATTACATAGGGACTATATTATAAAAGACAACAAGGACACTGCAACCTCACACAAACCAACCCATATCAACAACTATGAAAACAAACATGAAGGAAAAGACAACTTCAAAGTTCACAACTGGATACTTAAGATGATCTATACTAGAACTGATTTAGTTAGTTCAAATGAAAAATTCTAACCAACAATAACCCCAAAACGATGCACATTCAACACCGACTATCTCGGCCATTAATGGTAACTGTGAGAAACATTCGCAATGAAATGGGAAGGTTCCTGCAGGAACAATGAGATCAAATTAAAATATCCATACCAGATCTGTCAGCTCTCGAAGTGTAGCATCCCTCCATGTGTAAATATGCACTTCATCTTTTGGCTCTTTGCCTCTAACTACAAAGTCCTTTGCAGTATGATGACTTCCTATCGGCAAAAAGTCCAATTGAGAAATATGGTCATAAAAAATAGAAAATATAGACGAGTGATGTTCTTATTGCACTAGATAGGCAGGTTCCATGGCAAGTACTCAAGGAAATGGACATATATAAAAATTTCACATCCATAGAAGAGATTATTCTACCTCTACATTTCTAGTAAGTTTAAACACAGACCAAAAATCAAAAACCATATCAGAACCCCAGAAAAAAGTATTTATGTTTAAGCAAAAAAAAAAAAAAAGTTATCTAATGGGTATAAGAAGTACTAAGAAAAAGGACTTGGTGGAATATTAACTGCTTGTATTGCAAAAAAAAATAATTTTCTGCATTTAAAATAACATTTTCCTTGAAAACCCAGGGGGGATTGTTCACTAGTGAGGTTGACAGCGTATTAAGCTGTCCACCAGGGTTTCATTTTGGCTGTGATTTGGCCCACCTGAATGTCATGACAAAAAGGGATGAGGCTGAAGTGCATTTGGCTGTGATTTGGCCCACCTGAATGGCATGACAAAAAGGGATGAGGCTGAGTGCAGGACCTAAGCTGAAGGAAGTCCTTATTATGCAGTGCAGCCCCCAACCTCAGGGTGTGTTTCTTATAGCTACTTACAACAAATAGCCTGAACAAAAACAACCATCTTATTTATGCCTTCTGAAGCTATAATTTATAGATTTATATCAATCCCACATACTCTAAAAAATTGTAATACTTTCAAAATAACATTAGAAAGGCTCTTCCAGAAAGATAGAATTTCAATCCACGACCTTCATAGTCATGAATTAACACATAATTCAAAGCGCACTTGCAGAGTGCAAAAGAGAAAAAATTAAGAAGTTTGAAACAAATTGCTTTTTGGTTAATGCTTGGCTCGATGAGGAATGCAAAAAGGCAAAATGAATATGGAAAGAGTTAAACAAGGAAATGGTCATAGATGAATGACTTACTTAATGTAGTTGAATCCCAAAAATGATATCTAATATAATGCAATGCGGAATCCCCTCATACTTAAATACAAAGAGTAAAGGGAGCTCTACTTGAATGGTTCATGAGGCACAATACTTGCTAGGGTTTTGCAAATGGGGTAGCAAGTTAAGTGGGCTTGATTGTGGGGAAAACTCCATAGTTAAGCGCACTTGAGCCAGAGGCGTTCTGGGATGGGTGACCTCCTAGGGAGTCCAGGTTACCGACTGCAAGCCCCGGAAGTGATGATTGACGCTATGTGATTCATTTCACTAGTTTCAATCCCACTTATTCACCCCTGTGAGCATCACCCGATGTAATGAGTGCTAAGTGGACTATTCAAAAATCATGAAAAATTAGTTAGTTACGACTACCTCTCATGGAAATGGTCATAATTGAATGACTTAAATCCTTCATACTTAAATACAAAGAGTAAAGGAAGCTCTACTTGAATGGTTCATGAGGCACAATACTTGTTAAGGTTTTTAAAATGGGGTAGCAAGCTAAGTGGGCTTGATTGTGGGGAAAAATCCACAGTTAAGTGTGGTTGAGCTAGAGGCGTTCTAGGATGGGTGACCTACCGGGAAGTCTTGGTTACTGGGTACAAGCCCTGTAAGAGATGATTGATGCTATGTGATTCATTTAACTAGTTTCAATCCCACTTCTTCACACTTGTGAGCATCACCCAATGCAATGAGTGCTTAGTTGAATATTAAAAAATCATGAGAAATTACTTAGTTACGACTACCTCTCATGGAAATGGTCATAGATGAATGACTTACTTAACATAGTTGAATCCAAAAAATGATATCTAATATAATGCACTGTGTAAACCCCTCATACTTAAATACAAAGAGTAAAGAGAGCTCTACTTGAATGGTTCATGAGGCACAATACTTGCTAAGGTTTTGCAAACGGGGTAGCAAGCTAAGTGGGCTTGATTGTGGGGAAAACTCCACAGTTAAGCGCGCTTGAGCCAGAGGCATTATGGGATGGGTGACCTCCTAGGGAGTCCTGGTTACCAAGTGCAAGCCCCGGAAGTGATGATTGACGCTATGTGATTCATTTCACTAGTTTCAATCCCACTTCTTCACCCCTGTGAGCATCATTTGATGCAACGAGTGCTAAGTGGACTATTCAAAAATCATGAGAAATTAGTCAGTTACGAATAGCTCTCATGGAAATGGTCATAGATGAATGACTTAAACCCCTCATACTTAAATACAAAGAGTAAAGGGAGCTCTACTTGAATGGTTCATGAGGCACAATACTTGCTAAGGTTTTGCAAATTGGGTAGCAAGCTAAGTGGTCTTGATTGTGGGGAAAAATCCACAGTTAAGTGTGGTTGAGCCAGAGGCGTTCTAGGATGGGTGACCTCCCGGGAAGTCTTGGTTACTGAGTACAAGCCCCGTAAGTGATGATTGATGCTATGTGATTCGTTTAACTAGTTTCAATCCCACTTCTTCACACTTGTGAGCATCACCCGATGTAATGAGTGCTAAGTGGACTATTAAAAAATCATGAGAAATTATTCAGTTACGACTAGCTCTCATGGAAATGGTCATAGATGAATGACTTAATTAACACCGTTGAATCCCAAAAATGATATCTAATATAATGCACTGTGTAAACCCCTCATACTTAAATACAAAGAGTAAAGAGAGCTCTACTTGAATGGTTCATGAGGCACAATACTTGCTAAGGTTTTGCAAATGGGGTAGCAAGTTAAGTGGGCTTGATTGTGGGGAAAACTCCACAGTTAAGCGCGCTTGAGCCAGAGGCGTCCTAGGATGGGTGACCTCCCAGGAAATCCTGGTTACCGGGTGCAAGCCCCATAAGTGATGATTGACGCTATGTGATTCATTTCACTAGTTTCAATCCCAATTCTTCACCCCTGTGAGCATCACTCGATGCAATGAGCGCTAAGTGGACTATTCAAAAATCATGAGAAATTAGTCAATTATGACTACCTCTCATGGAAATGGTCATAGATGAATGAATTACTTAACGCAGTTGGAACCCAAAAATGATATCTAAGAAAGAAAAAGTTTGATTTCATGGTTTCAAGGAAGGAAGGACTAATATTCCTTGGGAAAAATAACCCCAAATTATTTTGGAATGAGCCCCAACTAAGAAAGATGAAAACTAAAAATAGTATTACAACTTCTAAATGGTTTGACTATGTAATACAACATTATGAGCAGGATCCCAAGGTCAACCCTCCTCCCTTGGTCAACACTGATACTGAACTCTTCACAGTGCAAGAGGTAGAAATGGGTATCAAGAAGTTGGGTGTTGGAAAAAAAAAAGAATCAGCTGAACTCCAAGTAGAGTATCCAAAGTGGGGCTTAAAAATTATTGCACCTTACATTACAAATTTTTTCAGCAGCATCATACAACAAGGGTTCCCCACATATTGGACAACAAGTCTGGAAATACCTCTTTTCAAGAGTGGTGATGTCAATAATCCCTCCAATTATAGGAACATAATGATAAACCCCTTGTTTGCAAAGTTATTTGGAAGCATGCTAGAATATAAATTCAACAAGTGGGCGAAATAAAGAGATAAACATGCTAAAGGGAAAACATGTTTTAAACCTAAACATTCCACACAATTGATCATGGTAAAACTTTAAGGCACATCATTGAAAAAGTTTGGGAGAAAAAGGAATAAGTCTTTTGTTGCTTTGTTGATTTCAAAATATCTTTTGACATGGTTCCTAGGGATAAGCTTTGACACATAATGGAGGAACTTGGGGTTCCTAGGCATTTGAGAGCAGTTGTGCATAGGCTGTATGAATAGGTGAAATTCAAATTAGAATTTCAGCAGACATTTTTGAAAGTTTTAGAAGTGATATTAGGTTAAAACAAGGTTTCCTATTGTATCCTACCCTTTTTGTTTTATATATCGACAATCTTGAAGAGTGGCTAAATTTGCAAAGGGGTGACAGCATCCATTTGGGCAAGTTTGTTATAAGCCTTCTTTTGTTTGCAAATGACCTTATTCTAATTTCTAAATCTGCTCTTAGTTTGCAAGAGCACTTACTTTCCCTTAATCATTTTTGTAGAAGGGTGTGGATGCAAGTCAATATTAGAAAAACAAAACTAGCGGTTTTCTCTAACAAAAGAAAACATAACCATCATAAGTTTACTTTGAAGGAAACAATTTGGAAGAAGTTGTAGATTAAAAACACCTTGGAATTGAATTTAACATAAATATAAGCTAGGGTGATTGTAGAAAGAAAAGAACCTTGGGGGGTTGGAAAGCATTTTATGCTTTTCAAAATAGGTGTAGAGAGGTAGAGTTATTGGACTGGAAAACGACTCAAACTCTTTTTGGGATTTTAGTGATTCTGGTGATTCTCTATAGTTGTGAACTGTGGGCCAGCAGTACATTCGACATGCAGTGGAAACAAATTGAGAAAATTCAAAAACACTTGATTACAAACTAATTCACAATTAAAAGTGCAATTCCTTATGGTATCTTGTTAAGTGAAATAGGGGTTGCTCCTATTGAAGCAAAATGCTATGGTGCGAGTCATACGGTATTTAAAAAAAACTAAGCAAATGGAAGAGGGCAAATGGCCTTAGGTTGTCTTTAATGACATATTGTGCAAAAGAAAGAAGACTTGGATGTTGTAAAATAACAAATGGTTTAGTAAATGGGGTATTTTCTTGAACATGTGTCTCAAAAATAGTAAAGAGATAAACACTTTTGTTATGGATAAATTCCATAAGCGTATTTGGGATAATGAGCTAGGTATAAAGCAAAAACACTATATTAAAGAGTTTAATCCCACTCATAATTATCAACAAAAAGCGTATATAGGGGCCAATATTTATTGGAGAGGCAAAAAAAATATTTCTCAGTTAAGGACTAATTCTCGTCAACTTTGTCATGAAATAGGACGCTAGAAAATACCAAAAGAAGCGTGGGAAGAAAGAATGTATTTTTTTCTCTTCCAAAAAAGTGGAAATAGAAAAACATTTCATTTTAGAATGCGAGGCCTTCAAAGACAACTAGGAAAGCTATGCAGATATTTTGGCGGCTAGCTCTTGGGATAATTTATTGAGTGAGGGGTTTGTCAAGAAGTCAGGAGCATTTATTGTGAGGCTTCACAGGAAAATGGATGAATATAAGAATTAGATGGTGAAGCAATATGTCCCATAGGATATCTTTAGCCTCGTGGACGTTAAAATAATTTATTTATATCATGAAGATTATGGACATGCATTTGTAGTTGGAATACGAAAAATTTCAAAGCTTCACCTCACACTTTCCATTGCATGTGGTGGGGCAGAAAGGAATGGGTTGGTCAAAAATTGTGAAGAAGTCCCACATGCATGGCATATAAAAGATTGAAGTCATGAAACTATACTCATAATTTCGAAATAAAAAGGGGGCGAGTACATGGTCATATAATTTTGGGCATACGCAGTCGTATTATGGCTTGGATGTTTATGTCTCTTAAATATATATGATACATATATATAATTTTTATTTTTCAGGAGAAAAAAACACTTTCTTTTCATTGATAAAAAAGATAGTACATTTACTGAATTTTTTCTCTCAAAGTCATAAGCCCTCATGGATTTTTCCTATGTGTTCCATTTTATATGTTTCTACTATTCTTTATGAAGCAAGGCAAACAACTATGTTATATTCAAAGAGCATCCTGTAATATATGCAGCAAAAAAAAGCTTATCTAGTTCAAAGTTGATACCCCTTTTTAAAAGAAGATCTGTAACTTAGTTATGTGCTTTGTAAATATGCATGAAAAAAATGTTCTAAAAATTGCTTACCAATATTCTAATGCGCCTCATCCAATCCTTCAATATTATATATATATATATATATATATAATACAATATAATAATTAAAATTTGTATTTATAATACATATGCAACATATATTTACCATGTATGTTATTAAATACAATATATTCAAGTTATGCTTATTTACACTATTTATAATATTTTTTTATGAGTTTTATTTTTATATGTTTTTATTATTTATATATATATATAAATTAATTAAAAATAAAATTACAATTAGTTTATATAATATATTACAATGTATTAGTTGTAATAATGTTTATGCTTTACTTTTAGTTTATATTTTATTTACATATATATTATTATTAATTTTAATATACATACTTATTTAAAATGAAATTATATATATATATATATATATATATATATATATATATATATATATATATATATATATATATATATGTCATTAGTTTTATATTATTCATAATATTAACAATGTTGTATTAAGGATTCACCTCTCTTTGATGCAACCAATTTACCAAGTGATGTGGAAAGGACAAACAACATGTGAAGCCTAATGGAAAATGTGGGATGATGTGGGAACCAAAGGTGCCACATTACCTTATTCTAACCACTAAGAGAGCGTTGTCATGATGCGAAAGATAAAAAAGAGATGCCAAAAATCTAGTAAGCAAAATAATGGCCATAACGAAGCATATGAAAAAAGATAAAAAAAAACCATGTAATAAGAATCAAAGAAATCATCATCCCCTAACATACCAAGAAAGAAGATAATTTTCAAAATGAAAAATATAGGGGCCCTATGATTTTGTTAAAATAATTTATGCGGGGGTTGTGGCCATAACAAACTGGAGTACATCTCCACTGATGAGCAGACAACTGATGTTCTGACAAAGCCATTAACAAGGGACAAGTTCATGTACTTCAAAGACAAGTTGGGGCTCGTGTAGATCACCCCTATCATTGAGAGGGAGTGCCAATTTGTTTGCAACACAGATGGTCATTCTCCCGAAAGGGAGAATGGGTCCAAGAGACCCAAAGGGATCAACATGTAGTGTTGAGTGAGTGTCTCTTGGAGGAGTATCCTGACCACACACAAAAAATGACAGAGTGAGGTCTTGGACCTTGATCACACACTAGTCATGGTGGAGTGAGGTATCATCAATTGAGTCAACTGAGTGTATCATCATTCAGATATTATCATCATCATTTCAGTCATCACCATCATGATTTCATTCAGTTCAGTGTCTCCATTAGGCCATTAGGGTTTCAGTCACCAGAACTGTCATTTCATGCATAAAATCCGGCAATTGGAGGAGCGGTAATAGAAAAGTTTCTTCAATAAATTTGGTTTTCAAAAATGTTATTTTATGTTTCTATATGTAATAAGTACTTCATGTTCCTAAAGCTGCAGTTCAATGTTTCAAAGAGATTCAATGTTCCACAGAAGCTACAAAACATCCAAGGTTGCAAAGTTTAAAAACATGAAATTCATGCTTGGAAAAGACACGTGGGGCCCATCTTCACTCAAAAGGAGTCACTTCATGTTTATAATAAATCCAAAAATACCAAAATGAAATTCATTTTCCCTCTTATGTTCTCCTAGCATCGAGCTTTTATCTCATATTGGCAAGAAAAACATGATTTTTTTACCTCATACTGGAAAAAATTGGCCCTCGCTGCGCATACAGAGCCTTCCCTGTGCATCTGGAGGAGCACACTGTGCATAGAAGCACTGCACTGCGCATAGGAGGCCTTCGCTACACACATGGCAGAGTCTTGCAGAAATGGATTTTGGCAACCAAAATTGATTTTTTAGAGATTCACATAAGTTATTTCAGCCTCTAAACCTCTTCAAAGGTAAGTTAAAGCCTTTTCATACCCCCCTAGTATTGTTTTGTCAAGAGAATTAATGAAAATATTCTCCTCCTAGGGTTTACTTGGAAATCATGGTTTTTCTTCCCAAGCATTAAATTTATGTTCAAAACCCTAGTTTTCTTTCTCCTACACCTTTATTTGTAGTTGACATATTACTTCCATCCATTACATACCCATTTCCCTTCATTTCCATCACTCTCCCTATAAACCCTAGCCCCATTCTGCCAACTTGGGCAGTTTTCCTAGCTAGGACTGTGTTTGAATTTCCTAGCCCATTCCCCTCACTCATTTCATAAATCTTCATTTTTCCCTACTCACTAACATCACTCCACTACATTCCCTAAACCCATTACATTACCTCACACTCAAACCCTATCTCCTACACCATCATCACTAGCATACACTGCATTTTTGGCAGCCCCCTAGACCTATACATGTAATTAAATTCTCTACGTCTATTCCTACCTTCCCTACCTCCATTATCACTTCTCAAGGATTCCTAATACCCTTCCCCACCTCCCTAAATTTTTCCATCCCTTTCTTCCTCTCCTAACCCCTCCATCCCACTCCTTTTCCACAATCCCTTGTTTTGCACCCCTAGGGTTTTCACCTTGCAAAGAACCTATGGAGGAAAAGAAGAAGCCCTATCACAAGGGAGGTCAGATGTCAAGGTATGAGCCCATAACCACATATGAGTGTATGTCTACATCATTGGCAAAGCAATGTTTTCAGAGGTTTGGGTGTCTTCCTTTTTGTGAGCTAGTGGAGAGAGTCAAGTACCATGCCACATTGAAAAAATTGTTTGCCACTTAGCTCAAGAAAGACCAAGTCATCATTGCAGGGGTAACATTCACTATATCCACTGATATAGTTGTAGAGGTCACAGGGATCCCTAATCAAGGTGAGAAATGGTTCAAGAACCAAGACCTAAATATTCAAAACTACAAACCCTAATCAAGCAGAAAGAGAAGGATAAGTTGGATTTGCTTATTGATGCATCCATGATAGCATAACATACACTCTTAGGTCTCCATGAAGCAAGTCTGGAGCAATTTTGAGGAAATTTGGATAAAATTTGGGAAATTTGAAAAAATCTTTTAAGGCACATTTTGCAGAAATGTCATGTTTAGCCATCTTTTTGCAGAACATATTGTGGCCAAACAAAGATGAATTTTGGGAAATTGGAGGAGGTTTTTGTTCCTAAGATACCAAACTATAATAAATGACTTCAGATTTTACACATGTATTATAGAATGAGAGATCCATTCACATCTTCATAGTCTATTTTTTTTATTGTGCAATGTATTGTTTAAGTCACCTTTTTGAAGAGAATATTGTGGAAAATAAGAGAAGAATATTGGGAAACTAGAGGAGTTTTGTGTTCCTAACATGCCAAAGAACAAAAAATTCTCTCAGTTTTGTAAAACGTGTCATTGTTAGGGAGATATCGTTCCATATGTGAGGCTTATTTTTTGAGAAAACCCATAAAGTTGGCAATTTTGGCTATGTCTAGAAGCACAACGAGCTCACATTGCACTTCTTCCTCAGGCCTCAAAATTTCAAATAGTTGATATTTTTAGAGATATGATGACCTCCTCTCAAAATCCATTTTCTTATATTTTTGATTCAAGGCTCAAATGTTGGGAAAAATGCAAAAAAGGTGTAAAAAATCAACATTCCGCCCCTCCTTTTGACTTTCGATGCCCAGCTGGAGACACCTTGGGAAAATGGCTATATCTCAGCCATAAATGGGTCGTTTTTCATGAAAAAATACTCAAAACACATACAAAATATCTCATATTTCCATAACAGGTCTCATATTTCAATTTGGACTTCAAAAAGGCACTCAAAAATGGCCTCAAACAACTCGCTGCACTTCTGTAATTTTCTGATAATTTTCATGAAATTTTCACTGTGTAATTTTTGCAATTCTCAGTTTGACTTTTGTAAAAGTCAAGGGGTAACAGTAGATGAATGTAAATGGCCAAAAGTAAATGTAAATGGGTAATATAGGGTTAGTTAGGTGTCCTCCATTTAATGCTTTGAGGAAATGTCTCATGATGGTTAGGAAAAGGAGGAATTGGTTGAGTAACCTCCCTTGTGTGTAGCAGACTTTGGATAGGTGCATGTATTTGGATTTTATTGTTGGAAATTTGACCTCCAAGGGAGGATTTCGACCTTAGTGACTATATGAGGTACTTTGTAATCAGTTTCAAAGGTTTGATGCTGTGGAATTGAACCTTGGATACTAGTGTATAAGTAAATTTGGCATGAACTAATAGACAAAATTTGCATCTATTGTGGTGGGATTCATGTGGTATGTGCTTGAGAAGTGTTTTTCCTTCTGTGATCATATGTTTGAATGTATTGTACCTTCCATTTCCTTTTCCATGCAACATGTGTATGATTTCTAAGATGATAAACAAAATTCATTGATTTAATCCTCTGTTTTGGAGAAGTTTTCACATTTTTGTTCATATTCTTCTAATATTAACAAATTAATGTGATTCATGCTCATTTTGAAACCCTATCAATCTACCCTATACACAAAGATACCTCTAAAGCACTAAAGTATGTGCTTACCTTTCCCCATTACATCTCTGCAAATATGATTTTCAGAGCCCTGACCTAGTGCTCCTAGACCTAAAGCACCATCCAACACAAAATTATCAAATCAAACAAAATATAATCCACATACCTAGCCTAATATCCTTTATAATCAAGTAAATTGACTGTGATCTCATTGAGAGAGCCCTCTCAGCCTAGTAGTGCTAGCTACTAGGTCAAAGTGGTCTTTGTTTACCTTTGTTGGTCTCCTTTTCAGCCTTCGAAGAAATGGTGGAGTGCTAACAGGATTCAAGGATCGATCACTTTGGAAGTGTGAGTCCTAATATGTTGATGACATTTCCATGGGTTTGGTACTTACCTATATATGGCAGATAACAGATGATGATGATATATGATGATGCTAGTAATAATGGATAAAATTTTCTTTAGATAAGTTTGTTCAATTTCAGAACATCTATGACAATGATTATGAATATCTCCCTAGTTGATAGGGAGCGTTGAATCTGTAACTATGGTCAGTCTTCATAATTTACTTCTGGTCACTTGATGTAATTATATTTATCATTGTAAATAAATGCTTGAGTCAAAGGAAAATTTATTTTGAGTAGAAGTCCCATTGCAAATTTTAAAAGATGTAAATCTAAATTTTTAAAATGAAATTTTGGCCCTAAAGTGACAAGTCAGTTTCCCTCCTAGTCAAGTCGGCCCTGACCAAGGGACACATCTATTCACGCTAGATAGATGACTATATAAAGGCAACTCGAGCCCCTCATTTGTGTGAAAATTTATGAATACAAAATTATAGAAACCCTACTGTAGTATCTTGATTTACTTCTCCTACTTGTGATTTAATTATACAAGTTGTTTTTAGAAAATATTTAGAAAATATCGAAGTAAACACAACTATCAGCCTACATAAATACAAATCTGTTAGGTTCGTGTATTACTAGAATAGTCCCTTATTGTTGTTAGTGTAACCCCATTATTGTTATTGTTGTACCCCTGTAACCCCCATATTGTTATTATTGTGCCCTTACATTATTATTGTTAGGTCGGCTAGGATTACATTGTGGCCCCATGGACTCCTATATATAGAAAGGAAGTTTTGTCATTTGTATCATTCAAGAATTGTTCATTTATGTAATGTATTGGAGGTTTCCCCCTCGAAGTGGCTGGTTTCTAAGGCATTGATCTCTCTTTTCTTCTATTTTTGGAGCTGGTTTCACAATATTTGGTATCAGAGGTTTGGATTCTAGGGTTTCGCTGCTCCAAACAGGTCATTGTGGAATTTTCGCTATAACTTTTTTTCTACGAAGGTTCAAAAGCTGAAATATTTAGAGCGTGAAGCTGAAATCCTGAGGAATATCATTGCAAAATTTCAGAGCTTGGTTCACAACAGTTTCGGAGATATGGTTTGTGGAATTTAGGGCTTTTTGCAGGCTCCTGAATTTAACCTAAACAGGTAATCGCAGAATTTTCACTATAACGTTTTTTCTACGAGGTTTCAGAAGCTCCAATTTTCACAGAGCGAAGCTGAAATCCCAAGGAATGTCTTGGAAAAATTTCAAATATTGATTCGCATTATTGTGGGAGGTAGGATCTGTGGAAGTTAGGGCATTTTCAGGCTCCCGAATTTCGTCTCAAAAAGGTGACTGTGGGAAAATATTCATAACCCTCTTTGAGCATCAGATTGGCATTATGTAAAGAGTGGCTGCAAGCACACGTACTATAGTTTTCTATCTATAAATTTCAGAGCCGAAGGAGGAAAGAGTGACATGTCGCAAGTCGTATAAGTTCGCTCTATTGAACCAGTCCATAAATAGGTCATTGTAGGAGATTGGACATAACTTTGCCTTGAAGAATCCAAATCAGGTTAGATCTGTGTCATTCGAAAGAGGATTCATAGGGCTAACGTAGAGCCAAATTTCAGATATTGAAGATCTGAAGTCACAGAGATAATTCAGTTTCAATATCGAGCTCCTAAAAAGCAAGAAAAAGGGGTGTATTTTTTTTCGAATTACATAAGTCTCGTTTGAAAAAATAAAATAGTTTGAATTTATTCCAAGGGCATATTGAAGAATAGATATCAATATTGGGTTATAAAATGCCCCCTAAAAATAATTCAACACCCATTAAGCCTTCATAAGGCTCTACTATGACTCATGAAGACGAAGAAACACAACATGAGATATCAAAATTACAAGAGCAAGTGCACCAAATTTCGCTATCACAAAGAGCAACAAAAAATGAAATGGAAGTTTTTAAAAAAGGCGTGGAAACTAAGATGGATGGTTTGAAGAAATGCGTGGAAGCTAAGATGGATGGCATGAAAGTGGGCATGGAAGCTAAGATGGATGGCATGGAAGCTAAGATGGATGACATGGAAGCTAAGATCGATGAAAAAATGAAAGACAACATGGAAAACATGAAGAATGATCTAAAAGTAGACATCGAAGGTTTGACAAAGTTGATAAAATAAATGTTTCCCAATGGCAAAAAGTTAGAAGAGGAAACTCATGATGAGAAAAAAATACATGTTATTCGTGATTTCATAAACTCTAATGTTGGATGGAAGAATCACCATATTCCAAAGATGGATATGAGGAAGTTTGATGGCAAGGATCCCGTAACATGGATACTACAGATGGAGCAATATTTTGATCTCGATAATGTGCAAAACACACAAAAGGTACACATTCCAACTTTACATTTAGAACAAAATACATTTGTATGGTATCGATGGCTTTGCTCCCGTAAAAAAATTGTCACTTGGTCAATTTTTGCGGAGGAAATGGTAGCACATTATGAGGATACAAAAAGCAACACCTTCTTTAGCCAATTGATAAATCTCAAACAAAAGGGTTCAATGGTGGAGCACATTGAGGACTCCCAAAAATTGAATATAAGGGCAACTGATATTCCAGAGGAACACATGATTGATGTCTTCATAGGGACTTTAAAGGATAACATCCAACATGAAGTTTGCGTTTGGGAACCTAATTCATTGGAAAAGGCATTCAGGTTGGCAAGAAAAATTGAATGTACAATTATGGCGACAAGGAAGCCTACCACTCACATATATAAAGATGGAAGTGTTGCTACTCCTAGACTTCCACAACCTATAAGGTTGACACCACAATAATTGGAAGAAAATAGAGAAAAAGGTCTTTGCTATAGTTGTGATAGCAAATACACTAAAGGTCATAAGTGTGCTGAGAAGAAATTATTTTACATAGATTGTGAAGAGGAAGAAGAAAATGAACAAGAATCTTCAAAAGAAGAGGATATACACCAAGAACCAACCCTAGAGGAGGAAGAAATGAGTCAGACCATATTGTGTAATGCATTGGAAGGAATTACCACTCCTCAAACTCTCAAGATAGAAGGACATATCAAGAAGAAAAAGGTAATAATATTGATTGATTCAGGTAGTACCCATAATTTTATTCATTGTAAGGTGGCTAAGGAATTTAATTGTTTCTATACCCAACACCATAATGTCAAGTGATGGTTGCAAATGGAGGAACTATAAATTGCTCTGGAAATTTCCATAATATAAAGCTAACCATGGGGGAATATGTATTGAATCGTCCAATGATTTCCATCCTAATGGGAGGTGCTAATGTTGTTCTAGGAGTACAATGGTTACGATTTTTGGGGATAGTAGCTTTTGATTTTCAAGAACTTTTCTTGATTTTTTTTTCGGAAGGAAAGGAAATCGAATTACGGGGTATTGCAGGGTAGCCAGGAAAGATAATAAGCTCTAATGTCATGACAAAGCTTCTGAAGAAAGAACAACAAGGCATAATTTCACAATTATGCTCACTAGAAGTTCCAACATCAAAATCATCTATTTCTCCAAATCTCCAAAAAGCCTTGGACAATCATTCCAAGGTTTTTGATACTCCCAAAGGACTCCCACCTATTCATGATCATGATCATGCTATTCATTTGATTCCAGGAAGTGTTCCTCCAAACATTAGGCCTTACAGATATCCTTATGTCCAAAAGAGAGAAATTGAACGTATGATTGCAGAAATGTTCGAGGCTGGTATAATTCAACCTAGTCAAAGTTCTTTCTCTGCTCCAATAGTATTGGTGCACAAGAAAGATGGATCATGGCACATGTGTCCGGATTATAGGGAGCTCAATAAGCTCACTATTAAAGATAAATTTCTGATTCCTGTGATTGATGAATTGTTGGATGAATTGCATGGAGCAATTTATTTTACCAAGTTGGATCTTCGTTCAAGATATCATCAAATTAGAATGAAGACTAAATATATTCTGAAAGCAACATTTCAAACTCATGAGGGTCATTATGAATTTTTGGTCATGCCTTTTGGCCTTACCAATGCACCTCCTACATTTCAAGGGTTGATGAATTCCATTTTCAAACCCTTCCTTAGAAAATTTGTGCTAGTATTTTTGATGATATGCTAATCTACAGTAGGTCTTAGAAGGATCATGTTCAACATGTTGACAGGGTGCTCAAACTATTGGAGGAGAAACAATTATTTGAAAAAACATCCAAATGTTTCTTTGGAGTACAAGAGGTGGAATATCTGGGTCATATTGTATCTCACGAGGGTGTTAAGGTAGACCCTAACAAAATTAAAGCCATTAAGGAATGGAAGTTCCCCACAACCATAAAGCAGTTGCGTGGATCTCTCGAGTTAACAGGGTATTATTGAAAGTTTGTTAAGAAGTATGGGAGAATAGCAGCACCTCTAACAAACTTATTGAAGAAATATGAATTTTCATGGACTCCCGAAGCAAATAAGGCCTTTGAACATCTTAAAGAGGCAATGTGCCTAGCACCAGTCTTAGCTATGCCAGACTTCACAAAAACCTTTATTGTGGAATGTGATGCCTCAATAAATGGAATTGGTGCTATTTTAATCAAAGGGAAGTATTTACAAAAGGCTATTTATGAGAATGAAATGTTGGCAATACTACATGCACTAAAGAAATGGAGACCTTACCTAATGGGAAGACACTTCAAGCTGAAAACTGATCATGATAGTCTTAAACACTTTTTAGAACAAATACTATCTTTAGAAGAGCAACAAAAATGGGTCACAAAGATGTTGGGTTATGACTTTGAAATCATCTAGAAAAAAGGGAAGCTAAATGTTGTTGCATATGCACTCTCAAGAAAGGATGAAGAGGTGGAAGCATTGCTTTGTGCCATTTCAATTATCCAACTAGATTGGATAAACGAAGCAAGGGATGAATGAAAGAAGGACGAAGAAGTGTGGACACTCATTCAAAAGTTGTAGCAAGATCCTAGTACATCTGATACATTTAGTTGGAAAAAGGATTCCTTATGGTACAAAGATCGCCTATATATTTGCAAGAATTCCCAACTAAAACAAAAGATTCTTTTAGAATTGCACACTTCTCCTTTAGGAGGACACTCGGGATTTTTAAAAACTTACCACAGGGTGAAGAAATAATTTTTTTGAGATGGAATTAAATCTGATATTCAAAAGTTTATGGCGGAATTTTTGGTTTTCCAGCAAAATAAAGTTGAGAAAATTAAGACTCCGGTTCTTCTACAACCTTTATCCATTCCAAGTCAACGTTGGGAGGAGATTTCAATGGATTTTATCACAGGTTTACCTAAGTCCAATGGAAGGAGTGTCATCATGGTGGTAGTTGATAGACTTACCAAGTATTCACACTTTTGTGCATTATCTCATCCATTTAAAATGAGTACAGTTGCTACTGCATTTATGGAAACAATTTAAAAGCTACATGGAAACCTGAAGATTATTGTAAGTGACAGAGATCCCATTTTTACATGAAATTTTTGGACGAAATTATTTTCTTGTTTGGGTACTCAAGTAGCTCATAGCTCATCTTATCATCCTCAATTTGATGGTCAAATAGAGATAGTGAATAAATGTTTGGAAGGATTTCTTCGTTGTTTTGTATCTGATAAGAAAACACAATGGGTCAAGTGGTTACCTCTCGCTAAATGGTGGTATAACACTTCCTTCCATACTGCAGTAAAAATGACCCCATTTATGGCACTTTATGGATATCATCCACCGTCCATCACATCTTCTTTAAGGGAAAATTCTAGGGTTCAAGCAATGGAGGATCACATCGAGCATAAAAAAGAAGCTCTCCAAATCTTAAAGGATAACCTAAATTTGGCACAAAATCGAATGAAACAATAGGCAGATCAACATCGCAGTGTGAGAAGTTTTGATGTGGGAGACTGGGTATTTTTACGGCTACAACCATACAAAAAAATGTCCGTCAAGCAAGCTAAGAAGGATAATAAATTATCGCCAAAGTACTATGGTCCGTACAAGGTGTTGCAAAAGATTGGTACTATGGCATATAAATTGGAGCTTCCTTCTTCTTCACGAGTGCATCCAGTTTTCCATGTTTCATGCTTAAAAAAGGTTATAGGGGACAAACTTCCAGTTCAAACAATACTGCCAGAACTTGATGAGGAAGGAAAAACCATATCGGAACCTGAAGCAGCCACAGAAACAAGAACTCGACAGCTACGAAATCGATCAATTTCAGAGTATATCATCTAATGGAAGAACTTACCCACTGAAGATTCTACATGGGAGGATGATAATTTTATAAAAAAGCACCTGAAGCTACTCAAGCATTGAGGACAACACTTTTTTGAAGGAGAGGAACATGTTATGTCTCTATATTACTAGCATAGTCCCTTATTTTTGTTAGTGTAACCCCCTTATTGTTATTGTTGTACCCCTGTGACCCCCATATTGTTATTATTGTGTCCTTACATTATTATTGTTAGGTCGGCTAGGATTACATTGTGGCCCCACTAGGATTACAATGCGGCCCCATGGACTCATATATATAGAAAGGAGGTTTTGTCATTTGTATCATTCAAGAATTGTTCATTTATATAATGTATTGGAGGTTTCCCCCTCGAAGTGGTTGGTTTCTAAGGCGTTGATCTCTGTTTTCTTCTATTTTTAGAGTTGGTTTCACAACAAATCATTTACTGAACATCACACACATATGACAAAGGACACACACGATTTTTCAGACAAATTTCCACAGAAAAACCCAATCCTGGAAAACCTGTGCAATAGTTATGAGGGTTTATTATTATTAAGAAAAAATAATCTGAGTACATCTAGGGTGCCATAATTTGGCTCACCCAAA
Organism: Pinus albicaulis; assembly: GCA_034641835.2. Lineage (NCBI taxonomy): Eukaryota > Viridiplantae > Streptophyta > Pinopsida > Pinales > Pinaceae > Pinus > Pinus albicaulis. The sequence continues at coordinate 543,859,474 of CM076576.1, read as the reverse complement.
AAAGAAAACCTCGAAAACAGAGAAAAATGTGAGTTTTATCTCACTTTGCAAGTCCTGGCTGAGTCAGGTGAGTCACTGGTGAAACCCCAACTAGCTCTGCACAGTCTCTACACTACCACTATAAGGCTGTGTGGCCCTGGCTGAGGGATTGCATCACTCGTGCTCTGCGTTGATCAACTTCTCCCAGAATCGAGTTTCAGCCTTGCCAGCTTAGAAACCCTGATCTCAAGCTAATTTCAGACTTTCCCTTGGAGGCTCTGCATTGTCCCTGCGTGGGCCTGCGTCACCCTCTCTAGGTTCTGCGTCACACCATCTAATGACTGCACTGCCTCCATTGCATATCTGCTGCCCTTGATCTACGTTGTACTCTTGGTCCTTCGACCAATCGCTGCATCTGCTCCTCACATATTCTTTGAATCACTCGGATTTGATCTTCTTTCGAGCACTGCTTCGTCAGAAGAATTCGATCTCTTAGACTGTGTGCATTCTCCAACTGACCCCAAGCCTTTCCTTTATACTTTTCTCGTTGAAAAATCTACGACTGTGATATAATCTCTAATCAACGGCTAAGATTAGAAGAATTTTGATCCACGTCACTTAGAAAGTTATCATCACAAGTGTAAATTAATTCACTTTAATTTTTCAATTTCCCTAAGTTAGATTTAGGGTCCCCATTAAAAAATTTAATTATTTGAATATATTTTACACCAGATGGAATTTCTCCAAACTCTTTTTAGGTCTTGGAGATCTCATGTGTTCTATCCCCTCCACAAAGTTTCAGAGCTAGAGCACATCCGATGCTAGCCAAAAATCTCAACACTCCCTCTTAGCGAGGAATGTGCTCTAACAAAAATTCACCACCGAAGCATCACCCTAATCTCTGGCATTGGTCGTCGCGCTAATGATGCTTGGCCTGCTTCCCTCCATCCATTGTGCCACTGCTCTCTATATTGCTGCCCGTGTCACTGTCACTGACACTGCCACATCTAAACGACAACTCCCTCTCAAATTGCTGTATCATGTTGCCTATATCACTACCACTGCTAACTGTTGCGCTACAACTCAGTTGCTGAGAAGTAAGAAACTAAAGGACCATCACCCAATCATTGACAGACAAGTCAGTCGGGCTGCATCTCCGCACTAAAGCACCCCCTGCTGCTGCTCTGTGATGTCTCTTTAGAGCCTTTGCGCTACTGTTTCTCTGCACTATGTAAGCACTGCCCCTTTGCGCTGCTGAAGTCCCATAAACCTCTGCGCTACTTCTTCCATGCTGTTGCTGCCACTGCACTACGCTACTCTACTCTACAACATCCCAGCACTGCCTCTACTTCTCCATGATCTTATACATCCACTGCTTGAGTCATCCTACTACTGTCTTATGGCTCCCGTAGCTCATACGTGATCCAAGAGTTTGGGCACGTCAAGGATCCAACCTACACCATTTGTAGCTTCTAAACAGATATATATCACTCCACCTCTTCTCTCGAGGCACATGAGCACTCATCGCCACATCATCTTCACTGCCACTTTCACCTTTCGCTGTTGCTTCCTTTGAATCTAAAGCTTCCTTGTCCTTCCGCTTAGGACAAGTGTTGGCGAAGTTTCCAAGTTTGCCACATATGAAGCATTGAACCTTGGATAGGTCCTTCTTATTCTTCCCTTGTTGCCGTTGTCCCTTAGATTCTAGGGCTACATCTTCCTCCTCCTCCTTCTTTACCTTTAATCCTCCGCTAGTGAATTCCCTCTTGGTCACCCTCCGAATCTCCTCCTATCGAAGGGTTTCCCACATGTCACCCAATTTGGGAGTTGTGCTCTGCCCAAGATGCTTTGGAAAAAGGTCTCCCACTCATCGGTGACGCCATTCAGGGCACTCCTCACCATGAGCCCATCATGCAGAGTTTCCCCCATGGCAATCAGCTGGTATCGAATAGTCTACAATCTGAAGAGAAAGGGATTGATCTCCTCTCCCTTGTGCATATGGAACATCTGCATCTGATTCTCTAGAAGCATCTTCCGTTAGAGGAAGATACCTTGATACAGTGTGGTCAAAGCTGTCCACACCTCATTTTCCGTCTTCTTCTCAAAAATATGCGGGACCACGTGATCCTTCACTCCATCCATGATCAAGTGCTTAGCCCGTGCTTGATTTTCGTTGAACTTCTTCAGAGCATCCGCATCGGTCGGAAAAACTAGGAAATTTTCCGCATGGTATCTGATACCGTACTCCTTTAGAGCTATCAAGATTCTAGATTTCCAGATCACAAATTTAGACACACCGTCTAACCTATCCTAATCTCTCAGTCCGTATGGGGCCATCTCTGCTCAAACTATCGAAACATATCCTCTTCTCTCTTCTACTATTGTTGCACTCAATAGAAGATCACCTCTGGGTTTCTTGGTGATAGAAATCCTCTAGAGAAACTTCTCCCTTTGATGACTGATTTCCCTCCCAGAAACCCTCTGCCAATTCTACCAAATCAACCCTCTATGATTACCCACCTGATCGAATCTTAGATTTCTTGGCAAAAAATCCCTTAAGGGAATGTTTCCCCTCACTGTCACCTTTGCTAGGCACTGTCCTACACCTCCAGAACCGATGCCTCACCAACAAATTTTGAAGATCAGAAGCTGCAATTCTAGCCCCGACAATCAGCGTAGAATCTCTCCAACTTGCACTGCGTCACCCTTTAGGGCATACGTCAGCCCAACACGAGCCCGACAGGCTCTGCATCAGCCAATAGGGCCTGCGTCAGCCCTTGCATCCCTTCTGATGGGTCTGCGTCCCTCCTGGTGTTGCGCTACCTTCTCCTGGATATGTGCTGCTTGAGCTGCCCTTCCTGTAGCAAAATATTCATCCCCTTGTTGATGGCTTCAACTTGATCTGCAATGCTTTGATAACATGTGAAAATTTCTGAATACAAAATTACAGAAACCCTACTGCAGTATCTCGATTTACTTCTCCTACTTGTGATTTAATTATACAAGTTATTTTCAGAAAATATTCAGAAAATATCAAAGTAAACACAACTAGAAGCCTACAAAAATACAAATCATTTACTGAACATCACACACATATGACAAAGGACACACATTATTTTTCGGACAAATATCCCTAGAAAAACCCAATGCGGGAAAACCAGTGCAACAGTTATGAGGGTTTATTATTATTAAGAAGCAATATTCTGAGTACATCTAGGGTGCCATAATCTGGCTCACCATTAGGGGAATTTTGAGGTCTAAAATGGGCCTCCTAAGGAAATTATAAAATAATAGTGGAAATAATAAAGATTTGATTACATCATCAAATTTTAGAGGGAAAAAAGAAAAACTACTTTTTCAACTTATCTCCCAAATGTTTTACTCAAATTTCGAGCAGAAGTACTCGTTGGATGCAAAATTTAATTCCTCATCCAAGGAGTACCCATGTTGCATAATTTTGATGGATCGTGCTACACGAAAAATTATAAATACATGAAAAACATGATTGTAATCACATTTTTTCATGTATTTCTCATTTTTCATGTAACAGGTTCCATCGAAAGTATGCAACATGGGTACTCATTGGATGAGGAATTAAATTTGGCATCCAACGAGAACTCCTGCTCGAAATTTGAGTAAACTATTTGGGAGATAATTCTTATTGAGATAATTTGAGATAATTTGGGAGATAATTTAAGTAAAATACGAGTTGAAAAAGTAGTTTTATTATTTTATTATTTTATAATTCTTTTACCCTTTTACTTAAAAAATGGTGAATTATCCCCCATGGTCGACATCATCATCTTGAATCCTATTGGTTCTTATAAAGTTTAATTTTGTTGTAAATTTTTCTTAGGAGGCCCAATTTAGACCTCAAAATTCCCCTAATGCCCAATAGAGAAAACCTCAACAATAGAGAAAAATGTGAGTTTTAACTCACTCTGCAAGTTTCGAATGATCCGGATGAGTCACTGGTGAAACCCCAACTAGCTTTGTGCAGTATCTACGTTGCCACTGTGTAAGGCTGCGTGGCCCTGGCTGAGCGACTGCATCACCCTCTCTAGGGTCTGCGTCACACCCTATAATGGTTGTGTTACCTCCACTCCGTCTCTGCTTCCCTTGCTCTGCGTTGTACTCTTGGTCCTCCGACCAATCACTCCATCTGCCCCTCACTGCTTCTCTGAATTACTCAGATCTGATCTTCATCAGAGCACTGCTCCGTCAGAAGAATTTGACCTCGTAGACTATGTGTGTGTTCTCCAACTGACCCCAAGCCTTTCCTTTATAATTTTCTCATTGAAAAATCAACGACCGTGATCTAGTCTCTAATCAATGACTAAGATTAGAAGAAGCTTGATCCATGTCACTTAGAAAGTTCTCATCACATGTGTAAATTAATTCACTTTAATTTTTCAATTTCCCTAAGTTAGACTTAGGGTCCCCATTAAAAAATTTAATTATTTGAATATATTTTACACCAGATGGAATTTCTCCAAACGCTTTCTGGGTCTTGGAGATCTCATGTGTTCTAGCCCCTCCACAAAGTTTCGGAGCTAGAGCACATCCGATGCTACACCAAAATCTCAACAATTTGGGAAATTCACATTCCTCTCTCAAGACAATTTATGGACAAGTGAGCAAAAGAAAAGATGGAAAAACAATGACGAAGAAGGAGGACACAATTTCTCTCTCATATATCTCTCTAGAAACTCACACGTGTGAAGGAATCTATCTCTGTGTGATTCACAATTTCTGGGGCAACTGTTGCAGGTGGTAGAAATTTCCTGGGTTACTAGGTCAACTGCTGCGGGGTTGTAATTCTCAGGAAACTAGTATTGTAGGAGGGACGAAGTTTTGGAAGTGCATGATCAAGAGTGAAGTGTAGGATCAAATTTAGGTGACTTGACTTGGAGAATACCAAGTTTGACCATAGGTCTAGGTGCGTCTCGCATTTAACAAGAATTATTTTTCTATTGAAAAGGTTGGTAGGTTTTTCCCCATTGTGGGTTTTCCCAGGGTAAATCTTGTCTCTCTTTTGTGCATTGTGATCTCTTCTATTCTAATGTTCCTCATTGTTGAATTTTTGAAGTATAATTGCTGAATAATATATTGCAACAAGTTAAAAAGAACATCTAAATCAAAATTTATTATCAATATTTCATAAATATTGTGCTAACCCTAATTTCACTAAAAAATCAACACTTGGAAACTTATTAGCTAATATATTTCATCCTAGACTCCATTCTCCTAAGGGATAAGGGGTTGGTCTAGTTATTTTGTGATCACATACTTTTCTTATCTATATTATCTCTCTTCTAAATTTTGGCCCCTCTAAGGCTAAGGTTGAAAAACTAGGGCTTGGTGCAAATCCCAGGGAAAGAGAATTTTTGGGGATTAGAGAGCTTAAAAATCAAGGGGATAGTATTTTCCACAAAATATATCTTGTCCATAAAATTTCTTGCCCTATTTTTTTTCCCTAAGAGGGAAACCCTAATTTTATCTTCCTTCAATTTAGGGGCTTCCTTGAAGGTTTCATGAACGTTGGTCTTGCCCATTCACATCATTTGAAAACTTTTCTTCCAGTCTTGACCTATGGATACTCCAACAATCTTAAAATCCACAAACCTCAGGTTTTGTAACTTTTCGTCTAGGCCTCTTTATAGAAAAACAATTTCCTCCATTCGAGCCTTGTACATTTTTGTGCCTTTCTTATTGAAGACCTAGTTAAGTGGCCTTATATTACACTTAACACATTTTCCTTAGGTGGCCTTTAATATAAATTAGGGCTCCTCCCATCGGTGAAAATCCATAAAGAGGAGGGGGTTTTAGCTATGGTGACAATGGGCCACTACCCCATTGTTATCTCTTAGTATAGTTTATGCCTTGTTGATCCAGGGTAAATTCTTAATACCCTTAACCAAGACCTTTTACTTTAACTGATAAATTAGAATTTCATTTAATGAAAGCATTAATGAACATAAATGAACAAACTGCATGCTATAAAGAAGAGGAACATAACATGTCAAGATCAGCAATCATAAGAACATGTCGTTTGATAACAAAGTTCATCTAGGAGGGACTACATCTCCGGGCTTCGGTGTCAAGATGGTGTAGGCTGCTCCATTAAGTGTTGTAAGGAGTGAAGATGTACATGGATGTGTTTTATCTGACATACAAAGAAAATTCCCTCACGTAGGAGTGACTAGAATTCTCTACGAGATGTTCCACTATGGAACTCTCATACACAAGAAGGACTCCTATCAGTATGAAAATATCTCACACATAATGAATATGAGTATCCCACCAACATGGAAAACAAGGGATCTCAAACAACATACCTGTGACAATGAGTATCTCGCTAACATGGCATCAAAGAGATCTCAAACATAATACATATCCATGACAGAAAGTATATCAATAACAAAAAAAGATCACACGACTCATACATCAACAGGGATCTGTACAACAAAATGCATCTCAGACACAGAAAGACAAATAAGTACATGAAATCAACTCATCATATACCTCACACTGAAGATGACTGAAGAATGAGCTTCTCTGTTGCTAGATCTGAAATCACCATCATAATCGTGGTGTTGAAAAGTTTGAAATCGACTGCTCACTCGCTAAAAGATGACACCTGCAACTTCACTTCAAAAAGTGACCGGAAAATATGAAGCTCAGATGGAAAATATGAATATTCCATCAGATTCGTGACGTCGAATAGTGCAAAATCGACTGCCCATTTTCTGAATTCTGAGAAAATGAAGATCCGGGGTAAAAAGGAATCTTTTAGATTCCCCCTAGATTCCTCGAAGATGCTACTCCATGGGTGGATTGGAAATCTGCAACTCAAAAGATGAATCTGACCTCGCCATTGCATTCCCTGTGGAAAACCGTGAAAAATGACTGTAAACATGACTATATTCTGACATGGAGAAAAATTACCTCCTCGAGAAAATTTCAAGGCTCATGGTTCTGCTCCCTATTTCTGGGCCTGCTCATGGTTCCACTTGCATCGAAATATGTGGCCACCTCGAACTCCGTGCGTTCTCTACTCCTCCTTGTCCTGGGCGCACTGTGAAAGTTCGAGTTTAAATGTAAAGAGTGGGCGGAGTTAACCACATGAAGTGGTTGGCGGAATTGGTTAAGATCTAGATTAATATGGAGGAGATCGGGAGGTCAAACCCCGCCCCCTCCCCAAATGGCATGTAATTCTTTTCGTTTAAAACCCAATGCAACAAATATTATTTTAATAGGGGGGCCTAGACCCGCATTGGGCAGCCCACTCCCAACCACCATCCGCCGTCGCATACATACAATTTTATGGTTATGGTGGGTGGGTCTGTATTCCACAACCCAACCCAACCGTCGGATTTAAAAGGCATGGGTCCACGGGGGTCACGACTGTCAGACTCCTGTTTGGGTTTTGGTTCCGTTGAAATGCCATGGGGTTCCATTGTGTGGAGGAGCTGCCGCGTGGGCAGGGCCGACCGTGGGTTCAACTCCCGCCAGCTTCGGACTTTGTTACAATAGATATTTATATATATTATAACAATATATGCCGTGGAGTGTGGGTCTGATGCGGGTGGCGCGGTCATGTCCTGCCATCCCCTTTTTTTAATATATTTTAATTTTTTTTAACCAACCCAACATTTTTAAAAATTCTGATTTTAGACTGTAGGAGTCATGTTAGGGAAGCCACAATTTCTCCCAGAATATGCCTGAGCTGGCCATAATTTAGTGGCTGGAAAAGGTCAAATTTGTCCCTTCCTTAACCTACCCAATCATCCAAGTCAACCCAAAACTTTGACTGCTCCTAACTTCTTCATACGGACTCGGTTTGACGAACCGTTCACACCACCATGATCAGGACGACGAGATTTTCAACTTGAAGCTAGTTCGAGAGAAATCTAACACTTTTATTTTTGAGCCCTATTTCCCCTATGTGTGTCTATAAAGCCACCTATATCACTTGTAGGGTTTCCATCTACAAGGCATGCTAGATTTTGCGGAAACATGAAAAATGTGATCTATGGAATACTTTGTCCATTGGAGCTATTTTCTTAGATCAATAATGGAATGTCCATGCATTTTTATCTTGTAAGTGTACCTTTTTCTTGAGAGATCTTTGAAGTTTATGTCTAATGTATGGAATGCATTGATAACCTAGGGTTTTCCTATCGTGTCATAATTTGTTGAATATTAATTGCATAGAATCTAGATATCATCACTATATGCATTACTCATATTGTAAATGTGAATGGAATTTCCCTTGGTGAATCTTGATTGTATCTCTCCTAAGTGACTTTGATCTCTCAGAAAGGCAATAATTAGGGTTTTGTTGCTAGGGCATCAAAATATCCTCACCCCCTTGCAATATCTAGCTAATATTAAGAATCCATAGACTCCATCCACCCAAGCACTAGGCACTGGCCATGTCTTGTTGATGATCAAGTCAAATTTTATCCTCTTTCTCTTCTCAAATTCGACCCTCTTAAGGCCAAACGACCCAACTAGGGCTTATTTCGAATTGGTTAGGATGAGGAATATTTGGTCTTGGAAGCTCTTAACATCAAGTTATAGTGGTTGCCTATGATGCAGCAAAGTTGTAACTTTTCACGATCCTTAGACATGTGGTTTATTGGTCCAACGTATGGATGAAATCATCCATTATGTAGCAAGAAAAACTTCTGAAATGGCCCTCAAATGAACCTTGGTATCATTTTCAAAACCCTTTGTGCCGATTTTCACTATAAAGCGCTCATTCCTTTACCATCCAAAGGATCGTTAGCTGTGTTCAAGATTAGGGTTAATGCAACTTTCTTTCTACTATCTCTACATGCTTTACAATGTCGTTAGATCATCGTCGATCCTATCGTGATCGACAATGGATCTCCTCTACTGGAATACACACTTCCTCTCGCTCAGACGTGCAATTGTTGTCATTTTCGAACATGCAAACAATTACATTTTCTCCACTCGACATTATCACAAACATTTATTCTTGACCGTGCATCAACACATGCATTCATACATGAAATTTCTTACACATAAAAATATAGACACTTAATTCACATATTTGAAAAATTATCCATTAATCTCGAGTTGGAGTTATAGGTTAAGGCCGCTATGGGCCTGATCACACATTTACCCTAAATTTACATTATGCGGGCCTTTCTTCATTGTCACGGGATTTAGAATTTATAAATAAATGACAACATCTCTTATATTTATAAATAAATGACAACATTTAAATTTCATCTCTTAGAACTTGTTTAGTACCTCTAACCAAGACTTATATTTTCCTTAGGGTTTATCTCCCTTGGCTTCATCTAGGAGAGAGCCTAGATGAAGGGGCCGGGAATTGGGTGACAACCCCAACTCACAAATTTCCCCAGTGATGCACCAATTGGAGTTAGGTATTTTATCTACGCTAACCTTAGGTGTGGAATTAGGCGACAACATTTTTGGCAACCTTGCCAAGGATAATTCCTCCTAAACCCAGAATACAACTAACTTTGGTTTTACCTTTTGGAAGTTTTATAATTATAATTTCTATCCAAGTGGTGACTCCACTTGATCAATTTTATACAAGAGATTCTACTAGGAGAAATCCAAATGGTATAGTTAGATCCACTCTTGAGCCTAAATGGTTTATAGAGTTATGTTAAATAGACTCTCTTCTAGTAGGTTTCTTTCAAATCTTGGGCAAGAAGCTCTTTTTTACATCCACATGATTTTTTAGGGTCAAGTTGAATAATGCATCATGGATGACTTGTTTTCCCCTTGTAATTTTTCTAACATCAATGACTATCCCCATTACATTCCTGATAAATTCATTGAAAAATTACCTTCCTTCCAAGGAAATAATGCTATAAGTGCTAAGACAAACATAAGGAACTTCAACTTGTGTGTCACTAATTGGTGCATGGTGCAAATTTTGAAGATGTGAATATGAGACTCTTTGTGCTTTCCTTGGAAGAGGATGCACTTGACTAGTTCACGAATAACTAACTAACTATTTTGAATCCTTGAAGAAGATAGTCACAACATTTAATGAAAATTTTGTTGACAAAAAGGAAGAGAGGCATCTTCTCAATGAAATTTTCCACATCAAGAAGGAGGAAAAATAAATCGTGGAAGAATTTAACAAAAGATTCAACGACATAGTGAAGAGCCTCCCTGATGATGTCGAACCTCGATATAAGTCTCTTTTGATTTACTATGTTGATGCATTCAATGTTGACTCATCTTATGAAATGAGAATAAAGGAGCCTAGAAATTTAAATGATGCCCAAACTAAAGCCATTAAGATGGAAAAGGATAGGAAGGATTATGAAAAATATGAGATCCCAAGTTCAAATAGGGGTCATATAAGATCACATGAGTGCAAAGGAAAAGTTGAAGTTAAGGAAGTTGATCATGACCCCATCAATGAGCTAATGCAAATGATAAAGAACAAGGATCTCAACCAATCCCAATTAGTAAAGGACCATGCAAAAGAAACAAATTCCAAGAAAAATAGCTTGGTGACCATGGAAAGGTCACAAGAAAAAAAGTTCCAAGATAGGTCTAATGATATATGGAAAAAGAATAAGGGTGCTTCACAAGAATATATGCCTCCCAATACATTGGAGTCTACCAACATGGTGGATCAAGTTCCCCCATATTTTAGGCGATGTGACAAATTTCATGAGGAGACCACATGCGTCGTTGTAAGGAGAATCATTGAAAGTAGCATGATTGGAGGGGAAACTGTGGAAACCAGTGATCAGATCAATATGTTCTCTATGGAAAATAAAGTTAGAATTGTTAAGAGAAATTAGAATAGTGATTGTGAGCCTAATGCCTGTGGGGTTGATAATGACTGATAATTTTGATAGTGTCACTAATTTTTTTTGGTAGAAGTCTACATCTGGATAGGTCCTTTCCATGGTGAATCATAAGGGAATTACATATCAGAGAAGGAATAGTCAAAGTCAGAGTAATACTAGATTTTTTTCTCCTCCCACTTTAGAGTTGAATTTTGACTTAGGTGTTTGGATAAACAATACAAAGGTTTCCATCCTTGTATCATAGCTTTTGAAGATGCCACAGAGGGAAAACTTGTTGAATTCCATTGAAGTGACTCAAAGGGAATATAGTACAAAAATACCTAATGACATACCATAAGATGCTGAAATTATATTGAAAAATATGGATTTTTATGTGGGGAATGAACCTCATCAACTATTATTTATTACTTTAATGTTGAATGGAAATATTTTACACAATTTCATGCTAGATTCATGGGCTTCATAAAATTTCATGACCAAGAGAGTCATGGAGAAACTGCACTTAAGGGTATCTAGGATTATCACAACATATGTTCCATGGACTGAAAAAAATTGAAGTGTGTTGGTTAACTAAGGATTTACAAGTTCACCTAACATCATACCCCAACATAATGATTACTATGGATATTATTATGACTAATGTACCTAACACATGGGGCATGCTCTTATCAAGGAAATAGGCAATAAATTTAGGTGGTAGCCTTCAGATGGACCTGTCCTGTTCTACCATCCCCATGCAGACCATACGTTTGACTAGCTTGGTCGGGAGTTAGAGTGAAGATATCATGTTGAGAATTCAAGAGAACCCAAAAATGAAATTGTTTGTGGGTATTTTAATCCGAGAAGTTATGCAATGTTGACGAAATTTATAACACCCTTGACAAAAAAAATTTAGAATGAAGAGGTTAGGCATATTGCAAAAAAATTGAGTACTTCACATTTTCCAAACAAGGAAGAAGGGTTGGTAGTATTTCCATTAATGTCACCATTATAACTTACAATGAAGAAAATAAAAAAATAGAAAAAGAGAAAAGATGTAAAAATTAGATTTCCAACTTTCAAGAGTGTCAGAAATCAACAAGTTGATAGTCAAAAAGGAAAAAGGAAGAGGAAAAATAAATATGATGGCCACGAACAAGTTAAAATTGTGGCAATTCAAAGTTCCGATATAGTCAGGATTGGACAAGGCACTTTAGAAAAAGATCCTATGGATCTGCCTGTGAGTAGGCATGTTCTCAAGATGGACTTTGTTGAGAAATCTAGGGTAACTTGGTTAGGGATTATTTTATTTGATTTGTCTTAGCATTGATAATTTCTTGTGACATTTATTATCAATTATTATTTAGTAGATTTAATATTCATTATCATAAAGATGAATTTAAAATAATGAATATCACAGACACAACAAGAAAACACATAATATAGGCCCTCAACTAGGGTAAAACCCCTATGAAGGGGAAACCCAGTCAAACTCTTCCACTAGTATTAAACAAACAATACCATTTGACCAGAAAAGAGACTTTGTTCACTCCAAACCATCAAGTCACCCTTCCAATATGATGCCAAATTTCCAAAAAAATTGTTTATTAGAATTTTGTCCCTTTCCTTCCTCTTCTACATTCTTCATTCTAGGATTTCCATTCTACATCTTCGACTCCTACAAAATTTGTCACTACTTTTGTATGTGAGTCAAAATATGGACTCTAAAAATCTTTCCATCCTTCACTATGATATCTTCTTTATGTGAGGTGATGAAATAATTTGGTTAGATATCTTCTCTTTATGTGAATTGCACATCAAATACATCCCATCAATAATAGGTCTAATAGATCTTGTATATATATATATATATATATATATATATACTTATTTATGTGAGGGAGTGACCATTCAAGGAGGCCAACTTGATAGTTTCTTGAGGCTAACTTGATGGTGGAGTTTACATGACTAAAATATATAATAAATTTCTCTCTTTGATACAATGAGCCCAAGAAGGGTGTTATACATCATGATATTTATTTTTGACACAACACACAAACCCTAGAGAACTCAATGGGTGCTTTTGACCTACTGACTATTGAACCAAGCATGAAAACCGTGCTTTAATAAGTCATTTTTGTTTTACAATAAAATTTCCTTTTTTTTTGAAAAATAATTATGAAGACCGACACTAGTTACATTCTTCAACACTCCCTCTTAACTATGGAGGTATTCATAATTACATATATACATAGGTACATCGAAGATCTCAAAATTATATGCTCTATGGAGAGTCACAACACACACAATGCTACATATCAGATACTTGACCAATATATCTAATTCGGTTGGGACTAAGGTGTGTTCCAAGCTTCAACCACTCTAGGTACCATCATGATGCCACTCTAACACCAACCCACAAATCTAGGTGTGTATCTAAGGTCAGAGCTCCAAGACGAACGCCACCCTTCCTACTTTGGGATCTAGACATCATCATAGTCTGACCAGATGTACTCCCAAGCATCTTGTCACCCTAAGAAGCTTTATCTCTCCCTATAAACTAAATCATATATATCCATCAATCCAAGCATGCGTCAACATTTTTAACCTTATTATGGAGAGATCCTGCACAATCATAACCCCAATGAGTAATAAAATTTCAATATATATTAGTTAACTCAAACCTCCAGGGTTCTCAAATATTCTGATGCTGCTTAGGTCATCATTAGATTGTCCAAACACATCTAGTAATCTTTCTTCTTTAACTTCTACAACATCACCAAACTCAGCCTTAACACTTCTTCCAGAACATCCAAGTCTTGTTTACAACTTTTCCACTCACAAGTATCTATCTGTAATGCTTCAACCATGATCTTTATTATTTCCTCAAGGTAGTTATTTGTCACATTATGCCCTCCCTCTCGACTAGGGAGATTTACAATTTCTTTCATCCAATCTCCCTCTTAACTTAGGGAGATAAACAACTTCATTGTTACAAGTTATTTATCATATCATTGAAGAAAATTCAACCTTTCAAAGCTTCATTTCTTCAAGAACATCATTCTTTCTTATGGAAACAAGGTCATATATTAATCTTTTATGTCATCAATATCATTCCTACAACTCCTTTTATTCATCATGATTATTATTATTATCAAGTCATATTCAATTATGAGCATCTTCAACATCTTGAAAATTATGTATCTGCAAAATTTTAACAAGTACAAATGTACATAAACATGAAGTCAACTATAAAATCATGTTATTACGATGGAAGTATAAAAAAAATCAAGCTTTAGACATGAGATAACTAAACCTAGTTAAGTTCATAGTCAACAATGGTTACATATTTTATAATATGGAATTTAACAACTTGCTATGGTTTTTTCCGCAAACCCTAGACTCCATCATCGAGACTTGAAGCCTTAGATATCAACAACTAAGTCAATCATAACATTTTACATAAGGGGTTTCATGTTAATCTCTACTAGGGTTTTATTACAAACCCTACATTTCATCAATAAAATTAAATCATAAATATCAATAATTATATCATTTCATACCTAAGGTTTCAATATTATAGCCTTATATCAATTTCTTACTAGGGTTTTTATCGTAAACCCTAGATACACACATCAAATTCAAAAATTAAATATGCAACAAATAGACTAGGTTTTTAGTTATGCAAAAGATTATTCACCTAGGGTTTCATTCATAGGAACTTACTTTAACTACTAGAAGGGTTTGTTCATAAACCCTAATTCATCAAATCCTAAAAATATAGTGTTTTATAAATATTATCAATATACCCTAAGCATCAAAGAGGCTCGGTTTTACAGTGAACCCTAAAAGGTTAGGGTTTTACCAAAAAATGGAAAACGATAGTGCGATGAGGGTAGATTCAATCAAGAGATTAATCACCCTAAAAATATAGAATCTAATGATTCTATATCAAACCCTAGACACGAAAGAGTTAGAAATTTGAAGAAAAATTAAAAATGATTGTCTTTCAATGAAGAAGATTAACTGCAAATCTAGTGGTATTAAACATACCTGGAGATGCTCTTTGTACAAACCTTGTAGGGTTTACTTATTCAAGGGATCCCTTAGAATCATGACAAAATCTTCATGGTATACATGAATCAAAATTTGTTTAGAGTTTTCAAGGATCCAACTCAATTTACCATTCCTAAGATCAACATGTCTGCCTTGTTTCCTTTAATATATACCTGTAATATTTATTGGCAAACACAAGAAAAATATACAAGTACAATAACATAGTAACTATCTAGGTTTTCCATTACAAGGGAATTTGAGTACAAACCCTAATTAGTTCTAGGGAATTATGTCAAAAAAATCCTTCAATATTGATTTTCATAAATAACTGTAAAATACTTCTAAGCCCTTACATATCATGAGTTAGGAACAAGAGTGTAAGGGTAAGGGTTTTCATATGTTCAATCTTCATCACAAAGGAAAAATTTCAAACCCTAAAACCTTTCATACTAGACTTTTAAAAAATGATTATGATATACATCCCTCAAGATTACATACCCTTATCTTAAAGGATTGATGTTCCATTTTTCCTTAAATTGAGGACACATTGTAAGATAATTAAAGCACAAAGAATAAAGATAACACTTACTTGACTTTGATGAATTATTTCAAGTTGGTCCAAGAAATGCTAGAAGTTTCCAAGGTGTTGAGTCAACCCTTTTCAAAATTATATACTACTTGAGCTTTTAAAACAAACTCTTTCTTTCTTCAATTAATAGATCATGTAATGAATTTTCCTTTACTTTCCCTTTAAAAGACAACTCTACTACTCATTCTTGAATTTTAGTTTAAGTATAATGTAGAAGCTGTAAAGATTGAGATTATGTTTTTTTGAATTAAACTTCAATACAAGCTTTATACTGTGATCCTTCAAGTAGGCTTCAATGTCACCTTAAGGCTTGATCTTCTTAAATATATATACACAAGCCATTGTTTTTCCTTCAGAAGATTTTTCAGCTTCTTCAACTATATAGGTGGTTGTAGCTTCAAGTCTTTTGAATAGGTATGCAATGTCTCCAAACAACTTGGACTTGGTACCTTCCTCAAGAAGGCTCTTCGTTAGAAATTAGGACTAGTGTTGTTAGGTCCCTATATCACTAGTATAGTCCATTTTGTTGTTAGTGTAACCCCCTTATTGTTATTATTGTACCCCTGTAACCCCCATATTGTTATTATTTTTCCCTTACATTATTATTGTTAGGTTGGCTAGGATTACATTGTGGCCCCATGGACTCCTATATATAGAAAGGAGGTTTAGTCATTTGTATCATCCAAGAATTTTTCATTTATGTAATGTATTGGAGGTTTCCCTCTCGAAGTGGCTTATTTCTAAGACGTTGATCTCTCTTTTCTTCTATTTTTGGAGATGGTTTCATAACATTTGGTATCAGAGCTTTGGATTCTAGGGTTTCGCTGCTCCAAACAGGTCATCGTGGAATTTTCGCTATAACTTGTTTTATATGAAGGTTTAGAAGTTGAAATTTTTATAGAGTGAAGCATAAATCTTGAGGAATGTATTGTGAAAATTTGAGATCTTTGTTCGCACCACTTTCGAAGATATGATCTGTGGAAGTTAGGGTTTTTTCAGGCTCCCGAATTTCACCTAAACAGGTCATCATGTAATTTTGACTGTAACTTGTTTTATACAAAGTTTCAGAAGCTTAAATTTTAGAGAAGAAAGAAAAAATCCTGATGCACATCCTGTAAAAATTTCAGATCTTGGTTCGCAATATTTTCGGAGATATGATCTATGGAATTTAGGGTTGTTTCAAGCTCACGAATTTCATCTCAAAGAGGTGACCTTGGGAAAATAATCATAACTCTCTCTCTGAGCATCGGATTAGAATTCTGTAAAAAGTGGCTGCAAGTACACAGACTTTAGTTTCCTGTGTATCAATTTTAGAGCAAAAAGAGGAAACAATGACACATGGCACGTCGTACAAGTTCACTCTACTGAACTAATCCATAATTAGGTCATTGTGGGATATTGGACATAACTTTGCCTTGAAAAATCCAAATCAGGTAAGACCTGTGGAATTAGAAAGAAGATTCAGAGGGCTACGACAACACGAATTTCAGATATTGAAGATCCTAAATCACAAAGATAATTCAATTTCAATATCAAGCTCCTTAAAAGCAAGAAAAAGGTGTGTATTGTTTTTCGAATTGCATAAGTCTTGTTTGAAAAATCAGTTTGAATTGATTCCAAGGGCATATTGTAGAATAGATATCAGTATTGGGTTCTAAACTACCCCCTAAAAAGAATTCAACACCCATCAAGCCTTCAAAAGGCTCTACTATAGCTCATGAAGATGAAGAAATGCAACATGACATATCAAAATTACAAGAGCAAGTGCACCAAATTTCGCTCTCTCAAAGAGCAACAGAAAATGAAATGGATGTTTTGAAGAAAAACATGGAAGCTATGATGGATGGTTTGAGGAATGGTATGGAAGAAAAAATGGATGATTTGAAGGAAGAAATGGAAGGTTTGAAGGAAGGTTTGTCAAAGTTGATACAAGAAATGATTCCCAATGGCGAAAAGATAGTAGAGGAAACTCATGATGAGAACAAAATAAATGCTAATCGTGATTTCATAAACTCTAATGTTGGATTGAAGAACCACCATATTGTAGAAATTTCTTGTTTTCCCACCCTGGTTTTCAGTTTCACCTTATTTCCCCTTTTAGTTAAATTCCCTTTCCCATATCCTTACATTCAACAACAGGAAAATAATTTTTGCTGAAAACACAAATTCTGGAAAATTTACAGAATGCTGGAAAATGCAGAAATAAAAATCAACAGATACAAACAGCCATTCAACACATTATAACACAGTGATTTTTGGTCAAGGTGACCCTGGAAAAACCCCCTAAAACTCTTGGGGAAAACCAGTTCGAAAGCTCCTTCTTATTTTTGGAAAATGCTTTTTTACAGTGAGAGAAATATTCAGAAAAATTAGCAAGTAAAATTTTACAACTTATCTCATTTTCCATGCCTCACAACCAATTGGAAAAACTTGCAAACAACAAAACATAACAGCAATAAATGATGTACAGCCTCCTCGATTTTTGTGCCAAATTTGCAGCCTTAAATGTTGCTGTACAGACTGTCTAGAAAAGCGTGCAAGCTGCCATAAATGCTGTTGTACTATTTTTCTCGATTTCTGTGCAGAAAAACAAAAGAGCTGCTGTACGGATTTCTGCCTCGAAATCTGTGCAAGGGTACAACCACTTGCTGTACGAACTCCCTCAAAAAAACATGCCAGCAAAACCCGCTTCTCTGCTCCTCGATTTTCGTGCCAACTTGTTGTACGACCTTCTTGGAAACTGAGCCAAAACTGATGTACGAATTTTCTAGAAAATCGTGCCCAAAATCTGCCTTTCACTGTGTGCTAACTCTGCTGTACGAACTTGCTGAAACACTGCCTTGGAATGTGTGCCAAGCTGTTGCCTCCTCCTCACTACCCATAAATCTCCCTTTCTCTCTTGCTCTCCTTCTCCCAATCTTCTCATGAAAGAATAAATGACCTTTTCCTCCTTTAACCTAACCCTAAGTGACATTTGGGGAATCCCTAAATCCAATGGCTGAAATAGATTTAGATCTAGGGCTGAGATTAAATGCTCATTTAAACCTCACTTTCTATTTTTTAATTCACCCCACTTTAATAAAGACCCACTTAGTCATTTATTTCCAAATTCACTTTTCCTTTCTAATTTTACATTGAATTTATTAAAGTCACTTTAAAATTAGACTTTAGTAACTTTATCACTTAAAGTCCTTTTTAAATTAGATTTGACTTTATAACTTTATAAAGTCACTTTAGGAGAAAAATTAAATTCTTTTGGACACTTTTCCCTAGGCCAAAGATCAAAGCCTTAGGGAACCACCTGTCCTCCGGTAACCAAATTTCAACACATATTCCAAAGATGGATATGAGGAATTTTGATGGCAAGGATCCCATAACATGCATACTATAGATGGAGTAATATTTTTGTCTCAATAATGTGCAAAACACACAAAAGGTATGCATTGCAACTTTACCTTTAGAAAAAAATACATTTGTATGGTATCGATGGCTTTGCTCCCATAAAAAAATTCACTTGGTCAATTTTTATAGAGGAAATGATAGCACATTATGAGGATACAAAGAGCAACACCTTCTTTAGCCAATTCATAAATATCAAACAAAAGGGTTCATTGGTGGAGCACATTGAGGACTTCCAAAAATTGAATATAAGGGTAACTGATATTCCAGAGGAACACACGATTGATGTCTTCATAGGGACTTTAAAGGATAACATCCAACATAAAGTTCGCGTTTGGGAACCTGATTCATTGGAGAAGGCATTCAGGTTGGCAAGAAAATTTGAATGTAAAATTATGGCGGCAAGGAAGCCTACCACTCACATCTATAAAGATGGAAGTGTTGCTACTCCTAGACTTCCACAACCTACAAGGTTGACACCACAACAATTGGAAGAAAAAAGAGCAAAAGGACTTTGCTACAGTTGTGATAAAAAATAAACTAAAGGTCATAAGTGTTTCAAGAAGAAATTATTTTACATAGATTGTGAAGAGGAGGAAGAAAATGAGCAAGAAACTTCAAAAGAAGAGGATATACACCAGGAACCAACCCTAGAAGAAGAATAAATGAGTTCGACCATATCGTGTAATGCATTGGAAGGAATTACCATTCCTAAAACTCTCAAGATAGAAGGACATATCAAGAAGAAAAAGGTAATAGTGTTGATTGATTCGGGTAGTACCGATAATTTTATTCATTGTAAGGTAGCCAAGGAATTGAATTGCTTCCTATACCTAGCACCAGAATGTCAAGTGATGGTTGCAAATGGAGGAACTATAAATTGCTCTGGAAAATGCCATAATATCAAGCTAGCCATGGGGGAATATGCATTGAATAGTCCAATGCCTTCCATCCCAATGGGAGGTGCTGATGTTGTAATGGGAGTACAATGGTTACAATCTTTCGGGACGATAGCTTTTAATTTTCAAGAATTTTTCTTGAATTTTTTATTTTTATTTTTATTTTATTTTATTTTTTATTTTAATTTAATTTAATTTTTTTATTTTTTATTTTTTTCAGAAGGAAAGGAAATCGAATTACAGGGTATCATAGGGAAGCCAAGAAGGATAATAAGCTCTAATGTCATGACAAAGCTTCTGAAGAAAGAACAACGGGGCGTAATTGCACAATTATGCTCACTAGAAGTTCCAACATCAAAATCATCTATTTCTCGAGATCTCCAAAAAGTCTTGGACAATCATTCCAAGGTGTTTGATACTCCCAAAGGACTCCCACCTATTCGTGATCATGATCATGCTATTCATTTGATTCCAGGAAGTGTTCCTCCAAACATCAGGCCTTACAGATATCCTTATGTCCAAAAGAGCGAAATTGAATGTATGATTGTAGAAATGTTAAAGGCTGGTATAATTCAAGCTAGTCAAAGTTATAATCATGGCGCATGTGTCCAGATTACAGGGAGCTCAATAAGCTCACTATTAAAGATAAAATTCCCATTCTTGTGATTGATGAATTATTGGATGAATTACATGGAGCAATTTATTTTACCAAGTTGGATCTTCGTTCAGGATATCATCAAATTAGAATGAAGACTGAAGATATTCTGAAAACAACATTTCGAACTCATGAGGGTCATTATGAATTTTTGGTCATGCCTTTTGGCCTTACCAATGCATCTTCTACATTTCAAGGGTTGATGAATTCCATTTTCAAACCCTTCCTTAGAAAATTTGTGCTAGTATTTTTTGATGATATACTAATCTACAGCAGGTCTTGGAAGGATCATGTTCAATATGTTGACAGGGTGCTCAAACTATTGCAGGAGAAACAATTATATGCAAAAACATCCAAATGTTTCTTTGGAGTACAAGAGGTGGAATATCTGGGTCATATTGTATCTCACGAGGGTGTTAAGGTAGACCCTAACAAAATTAAAGCCATTAAGGAATGGAAAGTCCCCAAAACCATAAAGCAGTTGCACGGATTTCTCGGGTTAACAAGGTATTATTGCAATTTTGTTAAGAATTATGGGAGAATAACAACACCTCTAACAACATTATTGAAGAAATATGCATTTTCATGGAATCCTTAAGCAACTAAGGCCTTTGAACATCTTAAAGAGGTAATGTTCCTAGCACCAGTCTTAACTACACCAGACTTCACAAAAACCTTTATTTTGGAATGTGATGCCTCAGGAAATGGAATTGGTGTTGTTTTAATGCAAGAACGAAGACCCATTGCTTTTGAAAGTCTTCCAATCAAAGTAAAGTATTTACAAAAGGCTATTTATGAGAAGGAAATGTTGGCAATACTACATGCACTAAAGAAATGGAGACCTTACCTAATGGGAAGACACTTCAAGATAAAAACTGATCATGAAAGTCTTAAACACTTTTTGGAACAAAGACTATCTTCAGAAGAGCAGAAAAAATGGGTCACAAAGATGTTGGGTTATGACTTTGAAATCATCTACAAAAAAGGGAAGCTAAATGTTGTTGCTGATGCACTCTGAAGAAAGGATGAAGAGGTGGAAGCATTTCTTTGTGCCATTTCTATTATTCAACCAGGTTGGATAACCAAAGCAAGGGATGCATGGAAGAAGGATAAAGAATTGTGGACACTCATTCAAAGTTGCAGCAAGATCCTAGTACATCTGATACATTTAGTTGGAAAAATGATTCCTTATGGTGCAGATATAGCTTATATATTTGAAATAATTCCCAACTAAAACAAAAAATTATTTTGGAATTGCACACTTCTCCTTTAGGAGGACACTCGGGATTTTTAAAAACTTACCACAGGGTGAAGAAATAATTTTTTCGGGATGGCCTTAAAAATGATATTCAAAAGCTTGTGGCGGAATGTTTGGTTTGCCAACAAAATAAACTTGAGACAATTAAGACCCCGAGTCTTCTACAACCTTTATCCATTCCAAGTCAACATTGGGAGGAGGTTTCAATGGATTTTATCATAGGTTTACCTAATTCCAAAGGAAAGAGTGTCATCATGGTGGTAGTTGATAGACTTACCAAGCATGTACACTTTTGTGCATTATCTCATCCATTTAAAGCAAGTATAGTTGCTACTGCATTTATGGAAACAATTCAAAAGCTACATGGAAACCCAAAGATTATTGTAAGTGACAGAGATCCCATTTTTACAAGAAATTTTTGGAAGAAATTATTTTCTTGTTTGGGTACTCAACTAGCTCATAGTTCATCTTGTCATCCTCAATCCGATGGTCAAACTGAGATAATGAATAAATGTTTGGAAGGATATCTTTGTTGTTTTGTATCTGATAAGCAAGCACAATGGGTCAAGTGGTTACCTCTCACTGAATGATGGTATAACACTTCCTTCCATACTGTAGAAAAAATGACCCCATTTATGGCACTTTATGGGTATCATCCACCGTCCATCACATATTCTTTAAGGGAAAATTCTAGGGTTCAAGAAGTGGAAGATCACATTGAGCATCAACAAGAAGTCCTCCAATTCTTAAAGGATAACCTAAATTTGGCACAAAATCGAATGAAACAACAGGAATATCAACATCGCAGTGACAGAATTTTTGATGTAGGAGACTGGGTATTTTTACGGCTACAACCATAAAAACAAATGCCCCTCAAGCAAGCTAAGAAGGATAATAAATTATCGCCAAAGTATTATGGTCCTTACAAGGTGTTGCAAAATATTGGTACTATGGCATACAAATTGGAGCTTCTTGCTTCTTCGCGAGTGCATCTAGTTTTCCATGTTTCATGCTTAAAGAAGGTTATAGGGGACAAACTTCCAGTTCAAACAATATTTCCAGAACTTGATGAGGAAGGAAAAACCATATTGGAACTTGAAGCAGTCACAGAAACAAGAACTCGACAGCTACAAAATCGATCAATTTCAAAGTATCTCATAAAATGAAAGAACATACCCACTGAAGATTCTACATGGGAAGATGAGAATTTTATACAGAAGCACCCAAAGCTACTCAAGTGTTGAGGAGAACACTTTTTTGAAGGAGAGGAGCATGTTAGGTCCCTATATTACTAGTATAGTCCCTTATTGTTGTTAGTGTAACCCCCTTATTGTTATTATTATACCCCTGTAACCCCCATATTGTTATTATTGTGCCCTTACATTATTATTGTTAGGTCGGCTAGGATTACATTGTGCCCCAATGGACTCCTATATATAGAAATGAGGTTTTTTCATTTGTATTATCCAAGAATTGTTTATTTATTTAATGTATTGGAGGTTTCCCCCTCGAAGTGGCTTATTTCTATAGGTGGTTGTAGCTTCAAGTCTTTTGAATATGTATGAAATGTCTCCAAACAACTTGAACTTGATATCTTCCTCAAGAAGGCTCTTCGTTGGAAATTAGGACTTGTGTTATTCCACAAGAGACATCTCAAAAATCTAATTTGGTCTCTTTTCTGATTATGCACATAACCTTTTAAATTTCTGAGATAATTTAATTTATGCACACAACTTTTAACTACAAGACCTATATCTCCTCTACAAGGAACTCAACCTTGTTTGAATTTCAATATCAATTTTTTGGATCCTTTGGAAAGTGATTTTCAGCCTCTCAAACTTATTTTGCTCCTTTTACCTTATGTCTGCAGCTTAATTACAGAGAGTAAACCCAAGTTTTCGATCTTGCATCAAATATTTTGTAGCCTAGAAATATTTTTCCTTTTAGCACAATATATTTTCTAGAAGATTCAGTCTGAGAAAACCCTCTTATAGCCCTCTTCCTTCTCCTAACTTGTGACCTTATAGCTACCTTATTATATTTTCCTTAACTTTGATACCATGTTGAGAAATCTAGGGTAGCTTAGTTGGGGCTTATTTGATTTGATTTCTCTTATCATTGACATTTTCTTGTGACATTTTTTTATTGTCAATTCTTCTTTAGTAGTTTTTATATTCATTATCATCAAGACGAATGCCACACAATGAAGATCACAAACACAACAAAAGAACACATAATGTAGGCACTCATCGAGGGAAAAACCCCTATGAAGGGGCAAACCCTGTCAAACTCTTCCACTAGTAGACTCAAATTAGATTGATACAAACACGACCCTTTGACCAGACAAGAGACCTTCCTCACTCCAAACCATCAAGTCAACCTACCAAGATGATTTCAAATTTCCAAAACTTTTGTTGATTATAATTTCAGCCCTTTCCTTCCTCTTATGTAGTCCTCGGTGAAGGCTTTCCATTCTACATATTCAGCTCCTGCAACATTTGTCATTCCTTTTGTATCTAAGGCATAATTTGGACTCCACAATTCTTTCCATCCTTTGCTACAATATCTTCTTTATTTGAGGTGCTGAAAGACTTCGGTTATATATCTTATCTTCATGCGAATTTTTGATCACATACATCCCATCCAAAATAGGTCAAATAACTCTTGTATATATATATATATTCTTCTTTGTGTGAGGATGTGACCCTTCAAGGGGGACAACTTGATAGTTTCTTGAGTCCGACTTGATGGTGGAGGAGTTTACATGACTAAACTATATAATAAATTTCTTTCTTTGTTACAATGAGCCTAAGAAGGCTCTTATACATCCCGATATTGATTTTTGACACTTGAAACAAACCCTAGAGCACTCAATGGGTGATTTTGACCTATTGACTATTGAACCAAGCATGAAACCTATGCTTTAATTAGTGAATTTTGTTTTACAATAAAAATTCCTTTTTCTTTCTTTTGACAAATACAATTATGAAGACTGAGACTCACTACATTCTTCAACAGACTTCATCAAAAACATTTGATTCACATGGGGGCATTTTCGTATCACATCTCTAAGCCCTACTCTCTTTACATTTCTTTTTCTTAGAGTTAGTTGTTTATTTATGCATTTCCTTTCAACATTTTATTTATTTATTATTTTCTTTGTCATGTTTATTTATGGATTATTTTGACATATGTGGTGGATGCAAGTAATGGGTGCTATTGATGTGATTTATTATTTTATTTGGATGCAGATTCCAGGTTCTTGCACGATCTCATGACCAATTTAGCACACATCCCCATGTGGAGCCAAATGTTGATTGGTGAGTTACACTTGGAAGATATACAGACTCCATAGCCCATGATTCAGAGTGTACATCAATTTTTTTTAGAATTTTAGAAGTCAATAGGGCATGCCAGCCCATTTCTCTCTCACATTTCTTCTCTCCTGGATGAGTTTTTGTGTAATTCCAACATCATCATAAAAAATATACCCAATTATCCAATGAGAAAAATATTTCTAGGGTACCCAACATAGAAAACCAAGGAGACTGAAATTTTTTCCAGTGTACTAGGGATCACTTATTTTCCCAAATGGAAATCCTATGACCTAGGGAACATTATCCCCAAATCTTACTTCATAATATATACCAGTTTCTCCTAGGAGTTCATATACGCTGAAATGATAGATTTTTTTAAAAAACTTCATCATGAAAGATAGATGATAAATGTCAATGTGTAGAAAAAATAATATTTAGTAAGGCTCTGTTAGCAATATTATCACAATAGTGAAGAATATTATCACGAAAAGATGTACCGAGCTACTGACAATTTTATCAAGCATCACTTACAATGGATATTGGAACCATTGGTCTAATGTAATTCACATAGTTAGAAAATTTTTTATTGTTAAATGGTTTGTCAACTAAAGCTACTAACTGAAGACCATTCATGAGAAAAAAGGGAATGCCCAAATATCTCACAACACTAATAAAAATGTGTTGCATCCACTCCCTTTCAACCTAAAGGATTATTGAGACTACGTGTTCCGAACTTAAACATGAACACAAAATAATACATATATAACCATAAATATAAATATGAAGCAGAAATAACACTTCATTTCATTAATATCAATTAATTGAAATATGCTTACAGAAAAAATGGAAATAAATTAGCTTGGGCGATGGTAGCTTATCTCTGAGAAGAGATGTGGCAGATACATGCCTCTGAACTGTGTTACAATGAGGCTCAAAGGAATTTTTATTATTGAACAACAAGAGAAAGCCATAAAAAGCCAAAAACCTAACCCCAAGAGATGGAACACAAAGAGTTTGTGGGCCCTATTGGGGTTAGTTGGGTAGCCAACTTCCCGAGGTCGTAACTTGGTCATATTATCTTCGTTTTGCGTGTACGATACCTCGTTGGAAATATCTCTTCAAGTAATACATGATTTTCCGAAGGACCTTGCCTATGGTTGCCAACCACTGCTTATAGCTACGGGCTTGCTTCAGACATAAAAAAAATTCCGTTTAGGGGGTCAAAACTACTCTGGAAGTTCAGGACCCGAAAAATTGCTAAAAATAGTAAATGATGCTATAAACAAGGAAACCGATGAAACCGAATGGAGGTATAGGTGTAATAGGCAGGTGGACACCAATAACCACCTGAATCACTACCGACTTAGCATATTCGCAAAACATACAATATAGTCCATGGCCTTTCCAAAAAGCCTTTGGATAATTTTAAATTTATTAATACTCAATTACAATATTGGTAAATTGTATGGAAAGATCTGTAGATTGTTAATATTTTGAGAAGGTTTAAGGATGGGGGTCGGGGAATAAGTTTCACATACAACTAGCTGTTGGATAGAAGCCCCATATTTTAAGGTACAACAAAACGGAACACCCCTCAAAATAAATAGAAAAAAAAACAAAAAGAAACATTTTGTTTTAAATAAACAAAACAAATAATTAGTAATCCCACTGAAAAATATATACATGAAACATCAAATAGGCGAATCCTAGTTTTTCTCATTAGTTATAAAATGAAAATACAATGAAACACCAATGTATCATCATCATATAAATACAATTATATTTTTAGTATATATATCAAGGAAATTTAAAAAGCAAACTTGTGTTAAACTCCCAACTGGTGCCCACCACTATACCAAGCTTAGTCCCTTGTACTCCAAGCTCAAAATATGCCATAAATGGTCAAAACTACTCACTTGTTGGTGCCCTTAGAATTTTTGACTTAAAAATTTGTATAGAATGGTGCTTATATGATTTTGGAAGGGATGTCTTGTTTAAAAATCAAAGCTCAATGGGTGGGCCTCGGAAAGTATGTGAAAACATAATCTTTCTGACTTTCGGTAGTGAACATCCCCGAGATACCCCGGTCACAAGGGAAATCCTTGTGGAAACCCTACTAGTCTAAAATAAAAGTGGCATCCCCACCTCACCCCTCATCCTAGGGATATAAGGGTGTGCTGAACATGTCCCTAACCCACAAGGATGGATCCTCATGGTTCACAACATTATCTTCAATACGCTAGAGAATATGGAATCTAAGAGCTCAATGATCACCATTGATATCATTATACATGATGAGCATTTCAAAACATATTACTATTTTGCTAATATTAGCTTATCATATAGTGTTGAATACTTATTAATATATCTTTTTGCATGTAAAATATCTTTAATGCCATATATAAGTGTAATGTGGTGTTTTTCAAGAGATATCCTTTCTCGATGTAAGGAATTCATTTACCCTACACAAACATTCATTTTTGTTTTATTACAAGCTTCACATTTTCCTAAGCAAACTTGGTGTTTCTTGGACTACAAATTTTGCTCTAGATCTTGCTCAATATCTAGTTGGAACATTTATCATCGATCCTAAAGATTAATTTAAAATATTAAAAACACAAACTTATTTATTTGTATACAAAGTTAAGTTGAACAATATGAAGAAACATATACAAGTTTTTGATTCAGGAACAAGCTAGAGAAGTATCCCCAAAAAATTCATAGTGAGAAAATATTATATTGAAATATATAAAAAAAATATAAATATTTCAAAATTTAGATTGTTTAATAAATTACAAATTATCTAGATAGAAAGAATAAAATGAATAATAAAAGTTAAATGGTACATAAGTGAAAGTTTAGTAGGAAACACATATTTATACTATTTCTCAAAAATAATTACATTTTGCAAAATCCAAAAACAATCTTTATAAATGAGGTTATAATTTTGTTGACATCACCTATAGTCCAACCCAAGTTAATGTACAAAGTGCAGCCAACAAAACCCGACTGGATACTATCCCTTTCGACATCACCTGTAAACTAGATTAAGTCTCACATAAGGCACCTATGGGGACTACACGAACTAGGCTTCTACAACGACGAAAAGAATTAAAATCAAAGGTATACAAACATAATACAATTCTAAACTCACATGGAAAATACTCAAAATATGCATCCAAATATTGACAAACATAAATAAAATTTTTGTAAGAGTTGCCTGAATTATTCGTTGTGCTGTAATATGCTTAACATTATCCATAACCTACCATAATCACATATAATTAACACATCATGCAAACATCTCATAAAACATAAGAAAATGGGACACAACAACCCTGAGCCATATTCTATTATGGATAAAAAACCTACCATAATCACATATAACTAGCACAACATGCAAACATCTCATAAGACATAGGAAAATGGGACACAACAACCTTCAACCATATTCTATTACTGATGAAAAGGGGCATTGAGCATGATGTTTAACTTTATAGTGTCACTCCATCTCGGCTCACCAGCCTAATCATCATAGCATTACCATATTACAATCAAAACAATAAACTAACGAAGACTAAATGTGAAGAACCCAGAATTATCCATCCAACCGACTAACCTACTCCTTACGTTATACCACTATCCAACTTGAATCCCTTCAGAATTCACCTATTTATACATAGTTACACAGTGCCAAAACGACTTTGATACCATGGGCATTACCTTGGGAAAACAGACTACTATTGCTAATTTGGACCAAATCAAAAACTGGTTCAAAGATCTGCATGCCACCTGGACATTGTAGTCAGTACAACATCGACTAGATGACATTGCCATTCAAAATCCATCCTAAAGAATTGGCTACGGACAACGTCCCTATAAACTATTTGAACCAATGTTAAACTTGGCTTCCTCGGTGAGTCTTTACCATCTAGAACTTCTCTATTTTCTACCTTGCCTGCAATTGATACCTTGCCATACGAAACTTCTCCACAAACTGCACACCCTTGATCAGTACTCTTGACAGCATCTCTATTCTCAATCCTTCCTTTGTTACAATCGACTAGAATTTCCCGCTATATCTGAAGCATTAAGTTCCTCCCATCTCTCGCTACTCTTCATGCTTCACTGATAGAATGGAATAACATAACTAGTCCTTTATGTTTTATAGGAATTCTGGCACGTTGTGACATAATTCAAACCATATCTCCATAGATCCAACCCGTTGTGGAAATTAATGACACTGATCTAAGGACTCGTATGATGCGTGATGAAACCTGTAGTTGTCCCATCCACAATCACGATTGTCATATTCGCTCTCGCAAATATATCCTTAAGATGGTGACTCATTCGTTGAAGTCATTCCTTCCGCAAGCATGTCAACTTGCTGGTGTAATCCAAACTGTCAATTTCTTGTACTTTACAGACATCCTGTTGCAGGTTGTTACAATAACCAGTCAAACTCAATAACCAATCAAACTCAACACGTCTGGTCTAGTTCCCATTCTTGGTGGTCTTTTCTCTGTGCACCTTTGATAGATTAGTCTAACTAGACTGCTTTTTTGCCTTGAAAATTATGGAAATTTCAGTAAGATTTTAAGAAAATTTGGCAATGATTTTTGTAAATCCAAGTTATAGCTATCAAACTTTAATGTTTTAGGTGCCCTAAAAGATTTTTGATAGTGCTGAATCCATTTCCACCATAAAAAACATGATTCAAACACTGCTACTGCAAGATTTCTTAATTTTTTTTGCCCAGATTCAAGCCACATTTGGCCCTTGTGGCAATTCCTCTGCCTCGGTAGACAATTACCTTTAAATATGGTTTGGTCTTCTCAATGAACAACCAGTCTAAAAATGATACCTTATTATGGAATCTCAGGTTTTGAAGGAAATGCAAATTTACTCTCTCTCTATATATATACTTTCTTTGTCAATCAAGCTTATCTCAAGTGGTTGGAATATTGTTGTATTGACTGCAAGCCTTGTGAACTCTTAACTGAGTATACTTGTGGGCTGCCTTGTACCAACAACCTTACACTAGGCCTATGACAATTCTAGATCTTCCTTGCACTCAAAAGTGAAAGTATAATAATTTACTTATTTTTATGTTTCTTTAAAGTTGATATAAAACTATATTACCTCACATCGACAACTAAATATTCTATTTATGGCTGACCTTACATCTTCCTTACAATTTACTTATTTTTATGTTTCTTTAAAGTTGATATAAAGCTATGTTACTTCACATGGACAACTAAATATTTTATTTATGGCTGAGAGTGAGAGTGAGTGTGAGAGTGAAATATTTTTACCACATCTTAACCATAGTGAAAGTGAGATTATTAATATCTTATAATGTTTTTAATTACAACTAACAGAACATGTATATTCATTTTTGTATTTTATTATAGCCCACATTGTTTTCTATTTAGAAAATATTTTATTTTTATTCTAAAAGGGACACTTGTCAACTCAAGGTTGAGCATGAAAACAATTACACATTTCCATCAAAAACAACAAACTCAAGGAGCAGAGTGAGAGTGGAACTATCAATGTTTTATAATGTTTTTTTATTAAAACTAACCAAATATGTATGTTCATTTATGTTTTTACTATTGAAGACATTGTTTTTTATTTATTTAGACTATACTTTATTTTTATTTTAAAAGGGACAAGTGTCGAGGTTGAGCATATAAAGAATCACACATCTCCTCATAGCCCAACAAGTAACTCAATGAGCACAATGAGTGTGGAAAGTATTGATATTTTATAATGTTTTTACTTAAAAGTAACCAAATATGTATATTCATTTATGTTTTTACTATAATCAACATTGTTTTTATTTATTTATAATATATTTTGTTTTTATTTTAAAAGGGACAAGTGTCAACTCAAGGTTGAGCACGAAAGAAATTACATATGTCCTTCATAGTGGGTTGTAGGTGCCTAAGTGCAACTACATCATTGATTTTTATTATATTTAACTTTTTTTCCCAACCTCGATTAGAACAATGATTCAAATTTACAAAATTGTTCTAAGTTTTAAATTTCATATATGTATTTTGTTTCTTTTTTAAAAAAACTTTAAGGCACTCAAATTTTGCAAATTAAACATGTTAAACTTATGATTCTTAAAAGTTTCTACCATATTTTAGAAAAAAATAACAAAAAAAAAGGTGGAAAATGACCAATTCATCTATTGATTAGACTACACAAATAAATAAAACTTAAAATAATTTGAAATAAATAATTTTTATAATTAAAAAAAATAAAAAAATAAACAAAATCTTATAAATTATAATAAGAATAAAAATAAACATAAACATAAAAAACATCTAATTTTATGGATTAAATAAATAATAAATGAAATAAATACACTTAAATTATTTTATGAAGAAACATAAAATAAAAAAGAAACAAATTTTAGATAAAAAATAAATAAATTAAAAATAAAAATTAGTAAAAACTTAAAAATAAAATAAAATTAAAAATAACGTTCACTCACACCAGTGGCTACAAGGCCACAACCCCATAAAAACAATTCTATAATCGACTTAAAAATAAATAAATAAATTAAATATTGTAAAAAATTAGAAAACATAAATAAAAATTATAAATTATAAAAAATCAAAATAAAGAGGAGAAGGGCGATTTTTAGAACCCTTCATTTCATTTAGAAAATTCAAGTGAAAGAAGAGTAAAAAATGAAAATGAAGATAGGAATGGTGATTCTTCGAACCTTTCATTTCACTTATTCAAGTGAAATGAGGGTGTGATTCTGAGAATTATCTTTCCCCCTCTTCCCTCTATCTCTGCCCACCTCCACGACTCTACAATCCCATGGTAGCCTTAATGAGAACAATGTTAAATAAAAAAAAATACATTTAACCAAAAAAAAAATTCTTTTATTGAATCATAAATCAATCCTTGTTAAAATGAGCAAAAATGATCCTAATAAAAATCAAATGAAGAAAAAACTATAAAATTAAAATTAAAATAATTAAAATCACTATAGTGGCCTTCCACATGGTAAACCAGGCCAATGAATGTAGAGGAAATGAGCAAAAATGATCCTAATAAAAATTAAATGAAAAATAAAAACTATAAAATAAAAATAAAAATAATTAAAAATTAAAAATAGCTTTCATTCACACACACAATATATATATATATATATATATATATATATATATATATATATATATATATATATTAAAAAATTAGAAAACATAAATAAAATTTAAAAATATAAAAAATAAATCAAAATGGATAGGGAAGGGTGATTCTTAGTACCCCCTTCATCTCACTTGAAAAATTCAAGTTAAATGGGGGGTGTGATTCCAAGAATCACCTTCCCCCCTCTACACCGTGCTTCAGCCCACCTCAACGACCATTGGGCCACAACCCCATGGTAGCCCTAATTAGAAGAGTGTTAAATAAAACAAACACATTTAAAAAAAAAATTCTTCTATTAGATCATAAATCAATTATACAAAACATATCAGGAAGCCTCCTCACTATCACAACCTGCCACATTGGAAACCATACCAACGACTATAGAGGTGCTACATTAGTCTTCTATTTATCAAAATGAGAAAACATAATCCTATGGTCCGAGCATCACTATGCCAAGACATATGTATGACACTATTTTCAAAAAACATTACACACAATTTTATAGGTAATGTTGGCTAACAACATCTATAAACTATATAAGAAAATAAAATAAATCTCCTTGATCATAAACTTAAAACATAAGATTTGTGCATGCATCATTCATTAGATTACGTTGTTGGGGCTGTATCCTAGGTGCTTGGGCCTACTAGAGGGTATCACCCACACTAAAGATGCCCCTCAATGTGGGCCAATCGAGCATTTAGGCTGAAAAGACTAGAGCATTGGTGTTTTTGAATCTGTTGGATGTCGTTGAGTTAGGATATGATTTCATTGTGATCCTCATGTTTCTCTTTGATGAGTAGCCCAACCTATTTTTCACTTGTCAGTGTAGGGTGATAGAAAGAAGACATTGGTTCCTACGACCCCTAGTATGGCCAGGGTATGGGAACCAACTAGAGACTTCATGGGGGGTGATAGAAAGATAAATTTCAACAACTGACTGGGATTGGGACTAGGCTTCGAGTCTGATTGAGGAGCTACAACCCCCAGAATGACGCGTTGGGCGCATTAATTACCTTGGAATAACACCTAGAGAGGACTAGATCCTAACATTGGGGAATTTTGGAGAAGGGTGTGAAATAATGGTATGATTAAAGGGATGCAAAAATAGAGTAGGTGGTGGCCAACAAGTGTTTTCTAGCTTTCTTATGGTGTGCTCATTCCAAACTATGTTTTCTAAGTCTTGGTGCTGACTCCCTTGTTGAAGTTCACTTAATCTCATCACATGCACCCTAGTGGCCGTGAAAGGGTAACAAATTAACTAAATAGTGATGTCAAGAGAGCTATGGAGGTCCAAGCCAGAAGAAGCATTGAATAACCAAACAATGAGGGGGGAGAATCCCACCCAAAACCTAGTGAAAATGCGGAGATGGCAGGAAATGCAAGAAAAATTATGAGTTGGGTAAGAAGAAATGAGGTTGCATAGGTTGCCATATTAATTCGCTGAATTACCATGACTTGTAGCATGTGTGACTACATTGGGAGAGTTTGCCACAACTTTATCCTCTTTGATGCCTTGCGAGGGGGTGGTCTAGGTGAAATTCTCCCCCCCCTCCTATGTGATCTCTATTTCCAACTCCCCCATTAGGGTAAAACAAAACACGTTCTTAATAAAAGGTTTGATATTGAATTTTTTTTACTTCCAATAGTAAGAAGCCCAATTAATTCATGCATCATCAATGAATCTATCATTTTCTAATGTGTGGAGTAGTGAAGAAGTATCCCTTATTAGTGCTATGTGGGGTAGAGAAGAAAAGTGCCAAAAAAATGGATACATAGATGTAGGATTTATTAGAATACATGGAGAGGAGAAATTGGTTGATCATTATGTCCAATTGAGTAGGGACAAAGTTGGCCTTGTGAACTAGATTCATTTTCCCTAGTGGTCTTATAGCCTGGCATGGGGGTAGTATTCACATTGAATATCTATGGTTGGGTGGAAAGTTGTGTATGCACAACAATTGCATAAATCATCTTCTATAACAAAGTGTTTCTTTGATGTTTATGGATATGTAAAACACTTAGTCATTGCGTTATTCCTTCTCCAAGAATTGTATTATTTGCATGAATTAATATGATGGAAGCTTAAATTATGCATTTAGAGAGAAAGTTTCATGATTCAACATTTCCTAGATATAAGCATACATAGTTATATGTCTTGTTTATGGCTTAACGTGCATTGTTCATGCATTCATGTTGATATTGGAAGTTTTGTAAATGTCTAACATTGTTAATAATTAATAAAAGGGCCTAGGAAACTCAAGTGATTCATTAGAATTCAAGTGGTCTTCTTGAGAAGTAGGTCATGGGAGAACTAAGGTTTGATTCAAAACATTTTAAGACTTATTATATTTTTGAACCAAGGACACATGGTAATGTCCTATTGATGTGGGTTATATAAGTGCACTCCATAGTGAAGGGACCTTTATGGCCTACAAAAATCTAGGTCATTTATTGGAACCTAGATTGATGGTGGGATTTTAATCTTTGGTAGAGCCACATAATAGTTTATTTGGGTGAAGGCTAGGTAATGAGGATGTGCGGTGCCTCCATATTCATGCAAGTTATAAAGTTGCATAATGGGGGAAGGAGATCTTTATCATATGGAAGGATCTTGTTGTCCATTTATTTTAGGATCAACAATAGGGAATAGATTTATTGTACCTATTTCTCGTAGGCAGTTTTTGGCTTCAAAAACTATGTTGAGAAACCATCTCGACCAGTCTTTAGGTTCAAGCTGGCCCTTGAACTAGAGGGGGCTCCCTCAATTTTTACAAGGCTTTTTTTAACGCTATTCACTGGCACTAGACAATAACCTATGAATCACAATGGCCAAATTATGATTTAATTTGGGTGGTTGTTGATGATTAGCAATATCCGTTCATGAATAAATACCCCTCTTACAAAGTCCTTAGTCAAAGGGTCAGTATTCCACCTTGACATAATGACATGATTTTTTTAAAAAGAATTGGATAGAAGAATATAATGGAATTCCTGATAATTAAGCAGTTAAACATAATACTCAATTAACTAGGCAAATTTGTATACGTGTAGAAGAATTCTACAACCAAACATAACACATTCAGGAGGATGAAAAGAGGCAAAAATTAAAATATGTAGAGGAGCTATCTTAGACAAACAGTCCAATAAACTAATCTCTTTAAATGATTATAACTTTGAAGGGGATTTCAGAGCGATTGACAGTCAATCTATTCTTACCCAGAATCTTGTTATCCAACCTTGAACATGTGCAGAAATAGAGTATGAAAGTACTGGGAAAGTACTGGAAAAACACATAAGAAACACAAATTTTGCCAAAATTTGGAGCTTGAAATCTTTCAATTAGGAATTGTGAAGAATTTTTTTACAAAACTGAAAGGCTTTGGCATCAAAATTGAACCCTTGCTTATTACAAATGATCAAATATAAAAAAAATACATATTGAAACTGTTCCTATCCTATAGGAGATCAATCCTATCAAATAAACTAAAAATAAAACAATCTCCAACTTGTTACATAAAATCAAGAACAATCCCCTTGAAATTGGGATTTAATTACACTGTTGACTAATCCTTCTCCTTCAGATCTGGATCATATCCTTTGATTGATGATATTGTGCCCTAATCTGGTGAAGCTACTATCTTATCATTGAGTGCATTCAAATATCAAATGGATTATACAATCTATGCCTTGGAAACTGTGTTAAGTCTTGACTACCACCTGCGTTAGCCAACATTGTAATTCATATTACAAATCCAATATTTTCAAATGCTGATCTTGTTCCAATGAAACATTTTTTCCCTAAAATATAGAAATAAGTTAACTGGTTACTGATTCTCCTCCTTGGAAATTTGGAGTTACTGATTCTGCCACTTGTCTTTCAACTGATAATTTTGTGCCTTAAAATCTAAGGTTCCTTGAAGGTCTGTAAATTGCTTAAATTGACTAATTATTTGTCACTTTTTTGACAATGCTTCACCATTTATAGATTATTTTGGAAGGAAATATTTGATAAATGTTTTTTTTTTAATATTTTGTAAATGAATTTCATATTTTTCTTTTTTCATAAATTTCTTAAATGAAAATTTCAAAATATCTCCTCAAATAATTGTATCTCTTAAATCCATCAATTATTTGAAATAGTGTCTTGTTTTTCATTCTCATGGATTTTCAAAACTATCTGTTGTTTTGCCTTTTTATGGATTTCCAAAACTATTTGTTGTTTTGCCTTCTCATGGATTTCCGAAACTATGTGTTGCTTTTCCTTCCCATGGATTTCCAAAACTATGTGTTGTTCTTGCTTTGTTTTTTATCCCTATAAAATTAATTTGGATAAGAATTTTATCCAAATTCCATTTCTCGTACATTTCTCCTCTTTATATCATAGTAAAAGCAAAAATATCTTTCTTCTCTGTAAAAACTCATTTTGTACACCTCCATTTACTTTCATTTGTAATATTAATTCACACTTCTAAATATTGTTTTAACTTAGCCTCTTATTATAAAACTCATTTACATGATTCTGATCGTAAAAGTTTCTTTTTATTTTCTTGCACCAGTGAATTCATTTTTACATGTACTTGTAAATTCATTTGACAATGTAACTGATAAACGCATTTTCACCTATACCTGATTTACCTATTCTGATCCCAAAAGTTTCTTTTTATTTTCTCTTGTAAATTCATTTTCTTGCACCAGTGAATTCATTTTTACATGTACTTGTAAATTCATTTGACAATGTAATTGATAAACACATTTCACCTATACCTGATTTACCTCGACCTTATTTATCCATAAATTCATTTTATAATATATCTCCCAAGCTTAAGAGGAATCTAATTAATCAAAGGCCAAATGACCTCCCCCCAAATTCTATAAAATTCATGCCAAATGACCTTGCCCCACATTCTATAAAATTGACTCACAAATGTAAAACCTGGTAAATTTGAAAACGACATTTCCGACCCCCCTTGGTTAAATGTTGGAGGAGTTGGGGTCTGAAGTCCATTACTTACCATCAAGTGGGAAAATTAGTGCATTAAGTTTGAGGTGGGCCATAGGCTTTGAATTTTGGATTTTTGAAGTCCATTACTTACCATCAATTTATTTATTTACAGATTTCGAGACTTTTAACATTGGGGAAATAGGGTTGACTCTAAATTCTTTTTATAACATAACTTTTAACTTTAAATAGATATTTTTCATAAAAATATACAATTATATTTTTATAAAAATATTATTATTTTTAAATTAAAATTATTATTATAAAAAAGAATTAATAAGTCATTCAAAAGCATAAATAAGCATATGATTGATATTTATCCACGAAGGAAATTGACAGTTTCTTAAAAAAGAATTTGTTGCTTTCTTTGGTGTAAGAAATTGCTACAACATTATCTCCAACTCGAGACTTGGGATGCAGAGAACTAGTAGACCAACTACCTTAAGTGTTGGGAATGGAGTCATACCATAAACCTGTGACCTGAAGCTGCAATATAATAATATCAAACTATTACTCCCAATACTATAATCCTTAACTATAACTTCAACTTATAATCTAACCACTGTAACATGCTACTTGTATGCATCCTCTGTCCATTTCTAACTATTCTAAGAAGAAAGAATATAATTCGTAAAACGATTAAGAAAATCTCACCAAGATCCCTAGCACCATTGCTTGAAAATTATTATTTATTCATACCTACCAGCTGCTTAAAAAGAAACAACCCTTTTGCTGTAAATTGTTAGGTTTGGAGTCTGTGGTAACATTTTAAATAATTTTGCATCTATGAGAAAACCTGTAACCTATGACTCGTGTGCTTATAAGTAGCATGTCCAAAATAGTAACCAGTTCAAACTAAAACAATCCACACACTGCACAACAAAACTGAATAATCTAATACTCACTGAATCTGAAAATAATTAATTCAACCCCACACAACCGTTACCTACTGAAATGAACATCTAAATAGTTAGGTGTAACCTTCTTTCCAACAACTGAAAACTTGAAACATATTTACAATATAAAAATGAAACTCCAACATATACCTACATGTGAACTTTAAAAGTTGAATCCTCTGTGGACATCTTAGATTTATGATCATGGCTGAGAAGGAAAAACATATATTTTTGATTGAAACTATCAATAAGTCTTGCACAAACACAATAGTAAAGGTAGATAACATTTCAAAACAGTGGAATCGGTAACCTAGTGGAATCGCCATATGAAAAAATGGAGTCACTAGGTGAAAAAAATGCAACCAATAAAAATGCCTACTCCTTGTTCACCATAAAAGAATATATCTAGTCGTTATCGTGATTCAGGGAAAAATTTCTTCGCCACTTCGCTCCCCGGCAACAACGCCAGAAGTTGTACCTATTTCTCATAGGCAGTTCATGGCTGCAAAAACTACGTTGAGAAACCAACTCGAGCAGTATTTAGGTTCAAGATGGCCCTTGAACCAGAGGGGGCTCCCTCAATTGTTACAAGGCTTTGTTAACGTTGTTCACTGTCACTAGACAACAACCTATGAAGCATAGTGGCCAGATTTATGATTTAACTCTACAAGGAAAAGGCTCTGTAGTGGAGGTTATAAAGGAGGTTTTTAGTGTTATAAAATTCGCCAAAATTGTCAAAAATGCATTTTTTACAACATCTGTTTTTGGTAACGAAGGTTGTGGCAGATATTTTAATGGAATTTCAACACAACTAAAAAAAATGGGCGGCCGGAGGTTATTACGAATGTTTTTTTCATCGGTGCGCTACTCAGGTTTCAACGCACAGGTGCTTGTCATCTAGATGGTCAGCCCGGGGCGGTCGAAGGTGCATGCACTAGGTCATAAAGGTCTAAAACCGCACCAGGTTCACTGTAGGTGATACAACGCACGGGGCCGCTCTAATTGGTATTGGGATTTGTGTGGTTCCCATAGGTCGTATCAACGCACTGATTCACAGTATTATAGAAATCCACTAGTGCGCATTATCACACAAATGCACCGATTGTTCTAATTCGTATTGGTATTTGTGTGGTGCTCATAGGTCGTACAAACGCACCGGTGAGTAGTCTCACATAAACGCACCGGTGCGCAGTATCACACAAACGCACCGAGAGTTATACTTGGTATTGGTATTTGTGCGATGCCCTTAGGTTGTAGAAACACACTAGTGCACTGTATCATACAAATGCACTGGTGTACAGTAACTGACACGCCACGGTGTTCATTTTGTATTTTTTAGAAACATCGACCTGTGACAGTGTAATTATTGTGATTTTTTAAAATTCATTATTCATCAAAGATAGACACATCTTATAATAGTATTCATATTAATTAAATTTTTATTAATGCATTTGAATGTGATGTTTGGATTAATTTGTTATATCATATCATAATTATTGTGGTTTTTTTAAAATTCATTATTCATCAAAAGACGACACATATCTTATAACAATATTCATATCAATTAAATTTTTATTAGTGCATTTGAAAGTGATGTTTGGATTAATTTTTTATATCATATCATCAGATTTCACATCTCTTCATTATAATATTTAATCATCCATAAATTTCATCAGTGGTGTTACATTTCACAGCGACAATGGAGAACACAATAGAATAAATTAAAACATATTTTATTATATATATATATGAATAAGACAGTCTTTGTCATACAAAATGGGACAGTTATTGGTATCCCTTTGTCTTTCAATTGGGACACTATGTCCATTACATTAAACAAAATGTCTGATTTCACAAACAAATATTTCAAAAAATACTACGCCTTGCTTTGATATCCAAACATAATGATCATCATTCTTCGCTTGAACTACTGTCACTACTCGAGCTACTTCCATGACTTGCATTATTTTCAAGAATGTTTTGTTCACGGTGTTGATTGTTTTCTTCTTGTTCACCTTCCATCTACAAACATAAAAGTAAACAATAATGAGTGTATATACATTGGTAAGAATAATGAAAATTGCAATATTAAATAATATACATCAATGTAAATCGAAAATAAATGACGTACCATAGCAACAACTGACTCATGAACTATACACATTCTTTCAAAACCAAATTTCATGCCATCTTTCAAGATTTCATCTGTTGGCGCAGTTCCATACTTTGTTTACTGCAAGTTTTATACCCCATAACAAATCATATATTCAATATAATTTTTTTTTGTTCTATTAATTATAGACAGAGCTAAGTAAAATAATATTGATAGATGCTTACAAATTCCACGCTTAATTTTTGATATGCCAACATATACTCACAACCCATATTTAACCCAATGTCAATCAATTCGTCTGATGGTTCTTCTTTGTCTGTTGGCACCTGTTTGAAGACATTCAATAATGATTTTTGTAAAACAACTTAAAATATACAAAAATGAAATCTAGTTAAGTCGATATAAGGAAGTAACAATTACTCAAAAACTTATATATCAACCATTTTCTTCCTTGTCGTTCTGTTTTATGCGCTGAATGGGTTCCATTTTCTTTTCTTTTCTGCAAGAAAATACTCGAAAAATAATATTTAATGCTAAATTTTTTTATTTATTGTACCTAATAATCAAAAAATTCAATGATTACATATTACATTTGCATGACAATATATGATGGCTCTTCCGGTTACAATTCTTTGTCCATTTTTTATTCATTCCCTAGCACTGTGTTCCTACTAGCATATTTCTGATATCAGCTCGTTCATGTTTTGAAATTTTCATAATCTTCCTGAAAATGTAACATGACAATAAAATATTTAATTTTTGTATTGATATATGAAAAGTAAATATAAGAAAAGTGATATTTATAAATAATTCAAGAAAAACATTTAAAGGAATATTACTTTTTCATTCCTTCTTTTTTGTTGTTGTACGCTTTTTCTATTAAAAGTCTGACATGTCTGATTGACCAATTCTCTGGAAACTCTTCTTGTAGTTTAGATAAAATTTGGTTCTTGGAATCATTGGATTGATTTTTGTATTGTAAGTGGAAATAACGTCTATACATCCGTTCCACTAGATCCCTCAAACTTTTGTAAATGTTTTTCCCCCTTTCGTTAACCTCTAGCACCACTCCAGATGGGCTAAGGAGCAATTCATTTTCATTTGTATGTTCTATTTTTTTTCTTTTCTTAGAACAACATTCCTTTTAAGAGTTTTTTGTCCCTGTAGAACATTAAACATATGTGAATTGATAGATTGTTTGAAACATGTTATCTAATAATTTTAAGTATATTATTAATGAAAATTTAAAAAAGAAATTCATATTGGATTGATAGTATTTTTTCATTCACCTGATTCATTCTTTTGCAATTTTTCCATCAAACTTTTACGCTCTTCTAGTCCTAGATCAGAAATAATCTTATCGAGCTTCGTCATTTTGTGGCTCTACATGATACACAATAAACAATACATATTAGTTAAACTTACATATAGTTCAAAAATAATATTTTTTGTAAATAATTTACAAAGAACTTGCCTTTTTTGCTTTTCTTGATGTGTTATAAGTATTTTTGTTACTTGATCTCTTGTCAGCCATTTCTTTATCAATATGAAATCTGTACCATATCATTTATTAATATATTTTATAGATAAATTATCAAATTTTCAGTGAAAAAAAAATATATCAAGAAACCGATGTATGCACTGACGTCGGTGCATCGTGTTCCTATAAATGCACCACCAAAATAGTATAAAACACCGTACGGTGCTCTATGTCAACAAGGAGCATCGATACGTTACATGTTAACCACCACACCGATTAACACAGAAAAAATAATAAAAATCGCCTAGTGTTAGGTTTTGTAGCATATGGTGTCGTGGAGGGGGGCGGTGCGGCCTATTCTTATAAACACTCCACGCAAACAGGGGACCATCGTACGGTGCTCTCTGTCGACAAGGAGACCCGGTGCGTTATATATTACATGGTGTACCGATTAACACAATAAAAAATTGTTTTTTCCAAACAGTACGTGAGCAGTTCGCTATAATGAAATAGCGCACCGGTGCCCTATTTTATATATGGCGCACATATTAAAAAAAAATTGTTTTTATATTTTTTATCAAATAGTATGTGCGCGGTGCGCTGGGATAAGCCAACGCACCAGTGCGCTAGGTTATGCAGGGCACACCAATTTAAAAAAAAAATTGTTTTTTTTTTAAATTCAAGCAAGGGCCGACATGGATTGGGATCCGACTATGCAAGTCGTCCTGTGGGTTAGATGTCATAGGCCTATATATATAGCAATAAAAACTGTATAAATATAAAATCAAAATCCCTATTTCTGAAATCACAGAAACAGGAAGAAGCCAGGGCATAAACAAAAAGAATGAAGGGTTTAGGGTAAAAAATGATTTTTTGTTTTTTGTTTTTTGTTTTGTTTTTTTTGTTTTATTATTATTATTATTATTTTTAATTATTTTTTTATTAATTTTCTTCTGAAAATTAACAAGAAATTTAAACCTTTTACTTATTGCGTAAAAAATATTGTAGAAAATGTAAGAAAAAACAATAAAATTTCATCACGAGATCATTTGAAATTCTATGCTACAGGGTTTGAATCACCAAAGGTTTGGAATTCTAATTGTCTGAATAGTTCTATTTGAAAGCATTTCGATGCTCCACAGCGCTCTCGTGCTCTCTTGATCCAGGTATGTCTTGTGCAAATATCTGGCTGAAATGTTTTACAAAAATAGTGAAATAATGAAAAGTGTTTAGTATTTAAAGAATTGTTTTATGAAATTATATTTTCGAAAATATTTTGCCCCCCATTTTTCAATTTACCGTTTTATTTTTCACTTTAAAAAAATAAAGTTGCGTTTTTTTTATTTGCGGATTTTCGTCACCAGTGCGTCAATTATTAACACCACATCGGTGCGTCAGTTAATGACACGGCACTGGTGTGTAGTAACTAAAACACACTGGTGCGGTTATCTGTACATAAGCACCGATAACAATAAGCCCATTTTTAAGGCACCGAAATTACTTTAAGGCGTGTGCACTAAAATTTATTGTTTATTTTGCTCAAATGCAGGGAGAAAATATCATAATTATATTGAATGGACAATTCTTCAAAATCCAACTCGTTCCATAATATTTCTCAAACTCCATCGCGGAGTTCTCCTTATCCATCTCGAGACGTAATATTTAATTAAGCTTTTATTTATATTTTCACTATCTAATTGAAATAATGTTTTTTATCCATGTCAATCAGCTTAATAAAATTTATAATGTATTTCATGCAGATTCATAATCTAGTTCAGATGCACAAAATATTCAAACAGCTCCAAAACATTGGAAGCTCTTATTAGGAGCAGCATACGGCAATGCGCATTTGGTAGATGAAAATGGACAGCCGCTTAACCCTGCCAATTGTAACAATATTGCATATTCTAGCCACAATCTCGGGACAATGATGGTAATAATAATTGTTTGGTATATTAATATAATTATTTCAACGTCAAACAAATTAACCATGCATTGTCAACGTTCTTAGTAATTGATATCATAGATTTTGTGCTAATCATGTTCAAATATATTTTTTGAAATTATTAGGATTCTAATGATGATGAATGACCTACCTACCATCTTTCGTTTCACCCCACAACAATTTCAAATCGAGAGAATGCTGAATTAAGAGAAAAACTTGGAGAGGAACAATACCAAGAATGGTTGAATCAACCATCGATTCAATTCCAGCTATGTCTAGATTCACCAATTAGGAATGACTACAACAATAGTAGTTCTTCACAAGCTGGAAATGGAGGCAATCAAATAGAGGTTGGTATGGATGATTACTTAAGGGATACGACTTCCATGGAGACAATGTTGTTAGATTCATTCCAAAATGATGATCAGCTAGGGGATGATGCTCATATCGCTGACACTTTTTTCGAAAGCCTTAAATTGGTTTCCACCACCTCTCTTTTTAGACCTGACGGTTAGTCAAGGTATACCCAGTTGGGGACAACGTTGTTACTATACAACTTGAAAGCAAAGTTTGGCTTGTCGAATGCATGTTTCTCGAAAATTTTTAGGTAAGTTACCATAAAGTCCTCCCTTATATAAATTTGAGAAATATAATCACACAATAAACATTACAAATGGTCAATTTTATGAAAGTTAATAATTATATTGGCATTAATATATATTTAATATTTTCCATGATCACCAACTACAGGTTATTCAGAGGTAAGGTTCTTCCGAGTGATAATGTCTTGCCC
Organism: Pinus albicaulis; assembly: GCA_034641835.2. NCBI lineage: Eukaryota > Viridiplantae > Streptophyta > Pinopsida > Pinales > Pinaceae > Pinus > Pinus albicaulis. The sequence continues at coordinate 543,815,097 of CM076576.1, read as the reverse complement.
GGTAGCTGTGAAGAGGCAAATAAATTGTTGAAAATGTTGGGTGTTGAGTACATATCATATCATGCATGTCCAAATGATTGTATTCTATATAGAGGAGAATATGCAAACAAAGAGATATGTCCGAAATGTGGGCATGACAGGTATGATAAATTAAAAAGGAAGGGTAAATCACGTGGTCCTCCTTTTAAGATATTGAGGCACATGTCTATAATCCCAAGGATTCAAAGGCTCTTTTGTTGTAAAGAATTAGCTATGTTGCAGGGATGGCATGCCTCACACAGAAGTGAGTTAGGATTTTTGCGAATCCCAACGGATTCAATAGCCATGAAGCATATAGAGGATACATGACTCGAAAAATTCAAGGATGGAGTACGAAGTCTACGACTCAGCATAGCCATGGACGGCGACAACCCACATTCCCTCCAGGACACCAACTATTTTGTTTGGCCTGTAGTAGTGATCAATAACAATATCCCCCCATGGTTGTTCGTGAAGAATGAACATCTTATGTTGGCTCTCATATTCCCTGGTAGAAGACAAGTGAAGAATATGGATGTCTACTTACAACCACTGGTAGATGAATTAAAGGAATTATGGGATGGGATAAATGTATACGATGTATCAAGACCCATCGCAATAGAGAGGAGTTTTACATTGTATGGCATATGTGCTTACATGATACATGATTATCCAGGCTTAGGAGTTTTCTCTGGTAAATTACATGTTTATTGATTTGTTTATATACATAACAATATTCTTTCGCATATTAGTTGTTTAATTCATTGTAATTTTTCTGATCTTCATGATATTATTTAACGTGCCACAGTGGCAATTGTATACACAATAAATGGGCAGGCTTGTAACAAAAGGGGATTTTACAGAATGACTGGACCTTCTCTCAAAGCCAGATGGTTCAAACACTCATAGCAGTGTATGACTTCTCCAGGGTATTCCTCCTTAAGAACAACCTTACGTACATGTGATTCGCTTGTGTCGTGTAAAAATGAGAGAACCCTGTAATGCCCAATAACGACAGACCATCCGAAAGGCATAGAGCATATGAGAGAGAAGGAGAAGGAGTTCCTAGAACACCGATTCAAATGGGGAGCCTATGTTAGATGATCCGTATTTCTTCGACACCCATGCTGAGAAACATTGGGATGAAAAAAAGAAAATTTACTTTATAACTTCCATATTTGGAGCATCTTAATATTTCCCACTTATTAGATCCCATGCATATATTTAAAAATGTTTCATCTTATTTATGGAGGCACATATAATCAAAACAAAGTGACACTTTGGTTGTTAGGAAAGATCTTATTACTTTAAAAACTAAAAAGAAATATTGGACAAGATGATTATAAAGTATGGGATCAGAGGCAGGCGATAGTCCCTCTAATTCATGGTTTTTCAAAGAAGGTGATGTCCCATGGATTTAAAAAATTATTCTTCGGGCAAAGTGTTATATTGTGAGGTGCCATCTTCACACAGTCACCACGGCCTGTTTTAACGGGATGACCATTTGTCGGAGTTGAAATCACATGACCATTTGAATCTTCTAAGAGTACGTATAATGTCAAAAGCATGATTTTATTATTTGTTATATTAATAAATTTTATCCCATGCAGGGATCATAAAACATAAATAATTTTGTATATTATTGCACGTGTTTATAAATTTGCAGTGTCATTATCCTTTGTTCATGCGTGGGTTTGTGAAACATGAATTCCCTTAAGACCTAGGACGTTCCATATCTAAATTATCTGCATTTGTATGTTGGATCACACCAAAGGAGATTCATGTGGCTAGCATTCTACGGTGGCGTTAAGAGATAGTTGAGATTGTTTGTATGTTTAAGAAGGAACTGTCGACGAGTTTCATGGACTTGCAGGTTCATCTTATAATCCACCTAGTATATGACGTTGAATTAGTTGGGGTGGTTTCTTGTCGTTGGATGTTCTTCTTAGAGAGGTACATGAAGAAATTGAAAGGTTTTGTTCGACAAAGGGAAAAACGCGAGAGGTACATATCGCATGAGTCTTTATATTATGCCAGTGAGTACATAAAGCAGATCGACAACAGACCAAGTGCGATGATTTAGGATGATGAAAGGGATGAAGACAAAAGAGAAGGGGAGCTGCTCCAAACAATGGAAAAAAGCGACTTATAATTTTTCAAATTTACACAAAGTAAATATTCATGTTGAAGTTCTATATAATGTATATTTTGATCTCTATGTACTATATAATGTTGGTTTGATTTCATCAAAAAATGAAAAAATTGAAGCAATCAATGAATTTGTTCTTTACAATTCCGAAGCGACACAACCGTGGGTCACATTGTATGAACAAAAGAGGATGAAATGGGATAGTGACAGGAAATAATTCATACGGTTGAATGGTAGAAGTGTGCCTTATCCCGATCATTTAAAAGAAAATATGCCAAAAATATGCCCCAACAGTTGGGTTGTTGACTAAGTCTCAGAGAAATATGGTGCAATCGGTTGTTACCCACGTGCTGAAGAGGATGCGCTAAACGTAGGGGTTGGGTGCACCAACTCGGTAATAATCTATTTAATTTATATGTACATTTGAAACTTAATAATGCACCTTTCAAATGTAATTACATCTATATTTCATATTTTAACTGTTGGGTTATTATAAGACATATGACATTATGATTTGTTAACTTTTTTATAGGTGCATTTGTTCCCATCTATGTGTGCATATGGACACCATTTTCGCATAGAAAATATCGATTATGGACACATGACACAAGACTGTGGAGTGGAAGTCGAGTTCGATCAATCTAGTCGATCTAGCCACCGTGATCAAAACCTAGTATGAGGGACATTAGGTAACTTCATAAAGATACAAGAGATCATTGAAGTGGATTTCTCTTCTTTCCAATGTGTTATTTTTAGGTGCAAGTGGTGGGACACCTTTGATAGGAATAATGTAAAGGAAGATCATGGTAGTAGGCTAATATGTCTCAACTCTAGAAAGATGTGGGATGATGCAAAGGAGCCCTATGTTTTCCCCAAACACTACAACCAAGTGTTTTTTTACCCAGATGTGTTGGATAGGGATTGGTGGTTTGTATTGAGACATGACCCTATATTAAAACATATTTTTGAGAACAATAGTGTTATCATGCCAAGTGAGCTGGAAGATAATGAGGGTGATCATGAGAACCAAGAGTGATATGGTACATGTGTTATTTCATCAATATTTATACTTTTTAAGATGGGTTTTTATAAAGAAGAGGACTTAATTACCTTATAACTTATAAGACTCTTTTTTTGAAACATTATAATATGTAATTTGAATTAGTTGGTAATTTGCATTGTGTTAATGTTAAAATCAATATTTCACTTGATAATTTGCAATTATTGTAAAATCCTTTCGGTAATAATCACATGCAATGGAACATGGTTGACGCATTTAGAACCAACGAGTGTCGTTCAAAACACGTGTGGTTCAAAACGCGTCGACCATGTTCCATTGCATGTGATTATTACCGAAAGGATTTTACTATTTTTGTAATGGATCATAGAATAGTTGCATAACATCGGCACTTGTAGTTGCACAACGCATTCCGTCGAAGCTATAATTTTGTAATAGTTAGAGTTTTAAGTTCAAGTCGGTTAGAGACTGTATTATAGGAATTATTTTTGAAAACTTTTGTATAAATACTTCATTTTTGGAAGTATCAAAGGTCGATTGATTGAGATCAGAATCTCTAGTGTATTTTGGAGTACCGTAATTTTTTTCAAAGCACTAGAGCATCAATAATAATTAGACCATTCACAGGATTCTTGTGGCGTAAATATTGGTGATGTTTTTCTTTTGTTGTTATGTTTCATTGTCATCTTTCATTGTAATCATCTTAATTCTAATTGTAAAGCAAAAAGTGTGATGAATAGGATTTACTTTCGAGTACCTTATTCTGGCTGCGTTTACAATCATAGTGTTTTCCACTGAAAGCCAAACTAAATAATTCTTAATTTCTCTTTAGTTCTGCTAAATTTCTTCATATTTCTATCATAATCCATTTATAAATTCGAAAATATCTAGTAAATATTCCTAGCTTTCCCTGTGTTTACTCTGTGAAAAGTTGATGATGCAACTATCCAGTTATATTTTGACTCCATTGCCCAATAGATATTAATAAATTGAATACAATCAATCTTCCAAAATCCAAAACAAACTCAAAACCCAAGTACAATCATAACTAGCCTAAAAACTTATCCAAACAAAGTTAAATATTATAGAGAGATCCCTCTCTGAAACTGGCATGGATAGATCCCAGTTTCCAAAGTTGGTTTGATGTAGGCCTATGTGATTAGTTCTTACAATCTCTAGAAAATTACAGAATGCTAACATAGTGACGACCATACTGGGGAAAATTGAAATCAATCATAATTTCTTTCGAATTCAATCTCTGGTTAAATAATCATTGTATAAATATTTCATAGAGATTGCTATCTTTTTTTTTTGTAAATAAAGTATGTAATTCCTAGTTCAAAATATTGGTGTGAGATTACCTTTTATAGTGTGTGTTTTGATTTTCAAAACTGGCTTCTAAGATACCTTATACAAATCCCATCCTAACCCAAAAACTCTTGAAATAGTGGACAATCCTCTAAGGATTGGAAAAAGAGTTAAGGGTACTTCACAGAAATCGGTCAAACAAATCAGTTCATTCATAGAAATTGGTCAAACAAATCAGTTCATCAAAAATCTAGGGAAGTAATAATCCTTTCCCTAGAGCACAATTCCTCTCTAATAAGCTTGAAACCTTACAAGATATCAACTTTGACTTAAATTTTGAGCAAAGCTTGTTTAGAAGCAAATCCCTAAATTGGGAAAATATATTAGTCATTGACCCATCTATTCTGCATCCAAATTCACCTAAAATTCTGCCTTCTTTGACAAAATATGATCAAGATATTGTCCAAGATTTTGAGATCCTCGAAGATTTGGTATCAGACTTCACTTTAGCAGTTACAGATGCCTATCTTCAATAATCAGTAGAATTGTCTGCATTGAATATTTCTTCTTCATCCATTGCATCCTAAACAATTCAACAAAGATCTGTGAGTCCAACCTCTTTTGAAAATTCTATTACTTATCCTCTCATAAACACTCAAAGGCCTTCACCTCCATCACCTCATCCAACCTCTCCTTCACATATAGTTCATCCTTTTTCACCTCCTCCACCACCTATTAATCCATCACCTATTATTTTCAACCCTCCAACTCCAATCATGGCTACACGTTATGCTCCCTTGGTTCTTCCTCAAAATCTAGGGCTATGCCTCAAGATTATCAATCCAAAATACCCCATTTTGATAACATCCAACCTATTACTACTCAACAACATGTAGACAAAATGAATGATTTCTTTGATCTCCATGAGATCGATGTTGATGATGTTATGATGAGGTCATTTGTTCAAAGCCTTGGAGGTAAAGTTAGGAAATGGTTTCGAGCTTTACCAGCTGCTACCATCAATGACCTAGTAGTCTTCCAATGTCAGTTTATAGATAGATGGCAAGTCAAAAATAACCCCCTCCAAATTCTCTCAAAATATGAAAATATCAAAAGAGAAACTGGAGAAAGTATGCAGGATTATTGTTCTAGATTCAACTCTATTTATAATGCTATTCCTGCTCGCATAAAACCACTCGAAGGACTAGTGTTGATTAAGTTTCCATATGGTTTTGAAACAAACATAACTTATCACTTAAGAGAGAGGAATCCTAGCACATTAGAGGAGATTTAGAGCATAACAGTTAGTGTAGAGGCCAATTTCTTGGCCAAAAGAGCTAGAATGAGGGCTGAGAAGAGAGTTATCATAAAAGAAGAAGCATCAACCTCTAGCATTGATGCCAAGATAGATTCTTTAGTGAGGGAAATGGAAAGAATGGTGATTGATAGAAACATCCATAGGGAAAATAAAAACCCTCCCCAAAATTACAATCAAAACAATAGGAGAAATGAACCACATATTAAACAAAGGGGACCTGACCAACAAATTATACCCCCTTTTCAGGAAAATTATGTTGATGAAAATGGAGAGATCCCTCAAGAGCAAGAAGACAACCAAATTAATTTGTTTGGTTTACAAATAATGATACTATTTTTCTCATAGAATAAGACCAACATCTATTTTCATTAGCCCAAACAGAGCTTGAGTCAGAAGAATATGAAGAATATAAACAGGGATTTGAAAACGCTATCATGGAGGTTCACAAACAATATAATATTAGGAGTAGAATTTTTTTTGACAATACTGCTAAGAAGAACACTTATCAACCTTCCAAAATTACCTCTGAATCAGACCCTAAGAAAACAGTAGAAAAGTATTCTAAGAAATCTAGTGCAATTCCTGGAAAGAAACCTCCAGAGGTTTCTACTAAAAAGACAGTTTATTTTGTTTCTAAACCAACCCAAACTGATGTTCCAACCACCAGTTAGCAAACCCTACTTAAATCTAAATAAAATGTCGATGTACCTGACATTCCCAATATTGTAAAGTTTCAATCATCATTTAATCTTGAAAATGAACTAGCCAAAATCAAAATTCCCATCCCTTTGACAGAGCTAATAAAAAAACAAACATACATAACTGAGGTAATGGAAGTACTAAAGATAGGGGAAACTATTGACACTCTCAACCTTAATGATGATCAACCTGAATTTCTGTTTGGTCCAGAAGTAGATGGTAAGTTACAAGAAGGAGCAGCTCCTCCTTTCTATGTCAGCTTAAACATACATGATAAAATCATACATAATTCTATGGTAGATTCAGGAGCTTCACACAACTTAATGCCCAAAGCTATAATGGAAAATTTAGGTCTTGACATCACTAGGCCTTACAAAGATCTATACTCATTTGATTCAAGTAAAGTGAAGTGTTTAGGTCTCATCAAGGACTTGTGTGTAAATTTGTCTCAAATCCCAGCCAAAAGCCTAGTTATGGACATTTTCATAGCAGACATTCCTCCTAAATATGGCATGCTTTTATCATGTTCTTGGGGAGCAAAGTTACAAGGAACCCTTCAACTAGATATGACCTATGCTACAATACTAGTCTTTGGTAAGCAGAGAATATTGTATAGGGAAACTCTCATGAAGTACATGGTAATCAGTCAAGAAAAACCTCATAATTACCCTCTATATTATGTTCACACTGATTTGGATTCATTCATATTATTTGATGATACTGAAATTGAAGAAAAATTTGGAAATAGAATTGATACACCTGAAAGCCCAGTTCAACTCGACCAATTAAATCCTTCTCTAGAACTATTCTGGAATATGAGCTTTGATGGAGCTTGTAGTAAAGAAGGCTCTGGAGCAGGGAAAATTTTAGGGGCTAATATTCACAGGTTGGCTAATTTTCGATGTTTTTTCCAAAAAAAGATTTGCCAATTTCCATTTTTTCTAGAATGATTCACCCACATTTTATAGTATAAAATTATTTTACCCTAAAAATCGCCAAATTTTTTTATGGAGTAATATAAAATCATTAGAAATCTAAAAATGTTAGGTACTAGTAAGATTCGCCAAGGTTTCTAATTTTTAAGATGAACTTCCATCATTAAAATTTTCCTTGCTCTGGAGTAGGAATCTGGTTATATAATCCATCTAATAATCATTGTGAAGGGAATTATTATAAACTTAATTTTCAGTGCACCAACAATATTGCTAAATATGAAGCTCTGATGTTAGGTCTATAGTTACTTAATAAATTAGGTGCTAAAAATATTATTGTGCAAGGGGATTCAGAATTAATCATCAAACAAGTAAAAGGAGAATATGCTGCTAAAAACCCTAGATTAAGAGCATACAGAAATGTAGTGCACCATTTGTTAGATACTTTTGTGGAATATGATCTAGCAGTAATTCCAAGAACATAAAATGTCATAGATGATAGTCTTGTTGTTTCTACAAGCACTTGTAAAATACCTCACCCGAACAAACCACACACAACTGAAATAAAGCATCGCCCTGTAGTACCAGATAACATGTGATACTAGGAGGTTTTCGGAAATGACAAATAGATTGAAAATTTCTTACTATCAAAAGATGAGTTTGAGGAAACACAGTTAGATTTGGATAATCAGGAACAAAATAAAATAGAACCAGAATATCATGTAGAAAATCAAATAGATGTATATAATCCTTTGGTAAACCAGTGCGATAGATTAGATGTCAATAATCATTTAGATGAAAGTGTGCCTAAATTAGAAATTCATGAAATAGATTCTGAAAAAGAAGATTTTGAAATGATTCAACTAAAAGATAATGTTTTGCCTCGGGGATTAGCTCCGTTAGAAGACCTTTTAGACTTTAATGATGTAGCAAAGAAGCCTAAAATTGAACCCATAGGAGCATAAGTTGAGGAATGCAACATAGGTACTAAAAAAAACCCAAAAATGATCAAACTGTCAAAAACATTACCTCTTATAACCAAATAGAGATATATATCCCTATTCAAAGAATACATTGATGTTTTCGCTTGGAATTATGAGGACTTGAAAGTTTATGATTCCAACATCATACAACATAAAATTCCAATTAAAGAAGAACAAAAACCTTTCAAAAAAAAACTTCAGAGGATAAATCCAGTTTTGTTACCTTTAGTTGAGAAAGAAGTTAAACAAATGTATGATGCTAAAATAATTGTCCCCCTCAAATATTCCAAATGGGTGTCAAACATAGTACCAACTAGAAAGAAAACTGGTGAAATCAGGTTGTGCATTGATTTCAGAAATCTGAATAAGGTTTCTCTGAAAGATAACTATCCCTTACCCAAAACGGACCATATCTTACAAAAGGTGATAGGATCAAGTAGGATATCATTACTAGATGGTTTCTCTGGCTATAACCAAGTCTTGGTTGATCCAAAAGATCAAGATAAAACAACTTTTACCACTCCATGGGGCACTTTCATGTATGTGAAAATTTCTTTTGGACTAATGAATGCCGGGGCCACGTTCCAAAGAGCAATGGACATTACTTTTTCAGAAGATATTGGTCTCTTTATTGTAATCTATCTAGATGATATAACTGTGTATTCAAAATCTGACGAAGAACACTTGAGACATTTGAGACGAGTCTTTGAGAAATGCAGAAAATTTGGTATAGCTTTAAATCCTAAGAAAACACTATTTGGCCTAGAAGAAGGCAAACTGTTAGGCCATATCATATCAAAAGATGGAGTTATAATTGACCCTAAGAGAATTGAAGCAATCCTAAAGATCGCCCCCCAAGAAAAATTAAATAACTTCAATCCTTCATAGGCAAAATAAATTTTCTGAGAAGATTTATCCCTAATATTGCCGAACTTCTTAGAAACATAACCAATATGCTCATGAAATATTCTAAAATCAAATGGAGCATAGTGGCTAGGAAATATTTTGACATGGTAAAATAGGAATTAACTAAAGCACCAGTGTTAATCAGTCCATATTTTACTAGAGATTTTATAATCTTTTCTTTTGCTTCTGAGCACACTGTTGCAGTTGTTTTAATGCAGAAAAATAGTGAAGGATTTGAGCAGCCAATAGCCTTCTTCAACAAAGCTTTAAGAGATGCTTCTCTCAAATACAACATCATGGAAAAACAGGCCTTTGCACTAGTCAAAGCAATTAAATATTTTAGAGTTTATATTTTGCATTCACATGTAATTGCTTATGTACCTAACTTTGTGGTAAAGGATATCTTAATGCAGAATGGACCAGATGGAAAAAGAGGAAAATGTACTGCAGTTATTTTAGAGTATGATCTAGAAATAAAACCTACCAAACTAATTAAAGGGCAAGGAATTTCCCAGCTTATGGCTGAGTCACATTTTCAAGCCCTGGACATAAACTTGGTGGCAACTTTGGATGATTTTAGAGAAGCAGGCGAATCCACAAATCAATGAAGAATTTTTAAATTCTCCTTGGTATGCAGACCTGCTTTATGTATTGTTTAATTTAAATTCTGCTCCCGGTCTTATAAAAACTAAAGCTAGATTTCTGAAATTAAAGGCAGTAAAATTTTGCATCATTGATAATGTCCTTTATTGGAAAGATAATTTTGCATCATTGATAAATAACTCATTTTTTTGTTGAAGAATGATGCAGACAAGGTTATGCATGATTTTCATGAAGGAGACTGTGGTTTCCACCTGTATTGGAGGACTATTGCTAATAAAATTCTCAGGGTTGGTTTTTACTGGCCTACTCTTTTTTCTGATGTTCATAAGAAAATCACAACCTGCCATAAGTGTCAAAATTTTGAAGGTAAAAAGAAACTCCTACCCTTGCCGCTACAACCCTTTTCTTTTGAAAGCCCATTCCAACAATGGGGTTTGGATTTCATAGGTGAAATCCATCCTCCTTCCTCTGCCCAAAACAAGTGGATTTTAAAAGCCACAGATTACTTCACTAAGTGGATAGAAGCCATCCCTTCTAGAAATACCATTGATGCTATTATTACCAAGTTCCTGGAGACCAATATCCTGTCCAAATTTGGCTACCCAAGGTAAATCATCACTGACAATGAAACAACCTTTAAATCCAAAAACATGATTGAATTCTGTAATAAATATCATATTTATCTAGGACATTCAACAACCTATTATCCACAAGGTAATGGATTGGATGAATCATCCAATTAGATTTTGGTAAACATCATCAAGAAGTTATTAGAACATAATAAAAAGTCTTGGCATAACAAGTTAGTCAGTGCACTTTGGGCTAATAGGCTTACTACCAAGAAGTCCATTGGTATGTCACCATACCAAATTGTTTATGGAATGGATGTTGTCTTTCCATCTTCTCTAGCACTGCCAGTGATGAAGATAATACAAGAGTTACAAGTGGAACGAAATGATGCACTCAGAAGGATTCATCAAAAAATTCAGTTTTAGAAAACAAGAGAAGATGTGTATAACAGAACACAAATCATTCAGGAAAATATCAAAAAAATCTTTGACAAAAGGACCAAGGCAACGAATTTTTCTATTGGTGAAAAAGTTTTAAAATGGGATGCAACGAGAGAAGACAAAGGGAAGCATAACAAGTTTGATAATCTATGGATGGGACCATATATTATAAATGCTTTTAGAGGTGACAATGCATTTTTTCTCACAAATATAGATGGAACAGAGTTACTTGGTGGTCCTGTAAATGGCAGGACGTTGAAGCATTATTTTTCTTAGTCTAAAGGTTATTTTACATCATTGTAAATATCATAATCAACATAGATTGGATTGGATGTTTTGTTGATTAAGGTTGAAGCCCGCATAGAAGGCCCTAAGCCATGGTCAACAGACCATCATAATATTTGAATCAGAAAAGGAATCCGATTACATATTGCTTAAATGTGCAGGTGGATAGGGCTACTGATCACAGGTTCTTGACACTTCAATGCATGGAAATGCCATCCCCAATTGGAGCCACTGTTAGGGTCCTATATTTCATAGGATCTCAAGGTGACTAAGTTTTTTCTATCTATCAAATTTATTTTGTAAAATGATTTCCAATCTACAAATAATTTTCAAAATGAAAAAGGAAATAACGTAAAAAATCAAAAGAGGGTATATGTTATAAATAAAAAAATATAATATATGAACCCCATCAAAAAGAAGAAAAACAAAAAATTCTGAAAATGTTGCACCTCCAAATGCCACTACTCTTAGTTTATCTTATTTCTGAAAATAAATTGTGTACAAATTGTTTAAAATGCTACAATATTTCAATAAAATTCAATCATATAGTTTAAGCATGATTGAATTAGGTTTAAATTGCTTTTTAATAGATAGTGAAAAATAATGTGTCAAACTGTTTAATCTTGACAGATTAATTAGTTAGATAGAAAATAAACATTGGTTCAATAGTTTAATCTGAACCAAGGGAGATGTTGTAATAACATTTGTTTTTTGATAAGTTAGCATAAGTAGTTAAATAATTTTCAAAATGATAAGGTAGGATATGGATGCAAAAGAATGAAAAGGTTAAAAATGTTAGGAAATTATTATTTTTGTAGGCATCTATGTCAATAAAATATTAGGTGTTAGATGCTCTAAATAAAGCAGACAAAATAAAATTTTAGGTGGTAGATGCTCTAAATAAAGAAGGAAAAATAAAATGTCAGGGAAGCAAGAAAGAAAAATAAAGCTTCATTTTGTTTTAAAAGATTTGATTTGTTGCTAGTCTAAATGTGGCTATGGAAAACAACTATTTATATGGTTTAAATCCTCATTATTAACTTATATCTTAACTTTTTAAACCATAGCAATACATCCCCACCATACTTTCATTTCATTCCATTTCCCTTTCTTTTCATTTCATTCCCCGCTCATATATTTCCATACATTTCATTACCGCACATTCAAATTTCTTTTTCCCATAGGCCAAATCCCAAAATCCTTTGATTGTCGTATCCTACAAACCTTTCGAAAGAAGATATGCGATAAAGTGGGACCTAGTCACCCGCCACACTTCCTTTTTCAATTTATTTCCCTTGAAAATCATTAAAAATTACCCTTTTTCCGCTTTATATTTCTACTTTACAAATTTCACCGCTATATCATTGTTTACCTCTGCTTCCTAATCCCCAATTACAATAAAGTGGGGCCATCGTCCTTGACACGTAACCCTTTCCCCCACCATCCATCGCATTTCGCAGATAATAACTTTTCACATCGAAAAAAAACCTTAAAACATGCGATCACCGATTTGTGATATATCGCATCACACATTTTTTAGCTTACTGTTTGAAGTGTCCGCAATGTATTTTGTTTAACTTGCGATGCGGCTGGCCCCACCACAGCAACTCTGCCCCCCACTTCAGGCCACTTGAATCATAAAAATTACCTTATCGTAGAAGCTTTCCAACTTGCGATTGCTATGTATGTCGGTCCCTCTCCCCACACTTCGCAAGTTTTAGAATTTAACCCTCACACTCATAAGAAAAACTTAAGATTTGCAATCTGCGGGCTGCGGTCCAGTCCCACCTTACCTGCCACGTCACTCCGCCCTCCCCATGCTTCGCACTTCGCATCTTTTAGAGTTTACCTCTGCGCTTATAACAAAAACTTAAGAGTTGCGATCTGCGAGCTGTGGTTTGGTCCCACCTTACCTGTCACGTCACTCTACCCTCTCGGCAATTCACACTTCGCAGGATTTCGATTTTACCTCCGCCGCTTATAGCTAAACTTTAAAATGTGCGATTTGCGATGTAGTTAGTCCAACCTTTCCTCCATGTCACCTCCCTCTTCGCATAACATCACCGATTACATTCTCATATCTTAAACTGTGAAACATGCGAAGTGCGATGCTGACGCGGATGCGATGTGGCATCATAACTAAAATCTAAACATTTTCAGGTCCGGGTATATGAGTTTTTATGCTATTTTGTTTGAAAAAAGGTTAAAACACGACAAGAAGGATTCGGGTAGCAAATAGACACCACAGGTCGAGTTAAGCAACAAAGGGTGTTCAACACTCCGTTCATACAACAAACTTTTCCAACACAACGTTTAGTCTGCCATCGCATCAGTAAAATGTGTTCCACGTCCTAACTGTCCCACTACATCAACACCTGCAGTTGGACAACGCATTCCACCGAAGCTATAATTTTGTAATAGTTAGAGTTTTAAGTTCAAGTCTATTAGAGACTGTATTATAGGAATTATTTTTGAAAACTTTTGTATAAATACTTTAGTTTTGGAAGTATCAAAGGTCGATTGATTGAGATCAGAATTATTACTATCTTTTGGAGTACTATAAAATTTTTCAAAACACTGGAGTATCAATAATAATCATACCATTCACAGGATTCTTGTGGCTTAAATATTGGTGATGTTTTTCTTCTGTTGTTGTGTTTCATTGTCATCTTTCATTGTAAATCATCTGAATTCTAATCAATCATAATGTTTTCCACTGAAAGCCATACTAAAGAATTCTTAATTGCTCTTTAGTTCTGCTGAATTTATTCATATTTCTGTCATAATCGATTTATAAATTTGAAAAGATCCAATAAATATTCCTAGGTTTCCCTCTGTTTACTCTTTGAAAAGTTGATGCAACCATCCAGATATATTTTGACTCCATTACCTAATAGATATTAATAAATTGAATAAAATAAATCTTCAAAAATCCAAAACAAACTCAAAACCCAAGTACAATCATAACTAGACTAAAAACTTATCCAAACAAAGTTAAATCTTATAGATAGAACCCTCTTTGAAGCTGGCATGGCTAGATCCCAGTTTCCAAAGTTGGTTTGATGTTGGCCTTTGTGATTAGTTCTCGCAATCTCTAGCAAATTACAGAACACTAACATGCCCCGGGGCGTATAATTTAGGAAGCACATCCCCCTCCTGACATCACTACATAGACAATGGTGCAATCGTTTACATGAACGCATCGGGGCGGGGTGCGCTGACAAAATTACCTGCCCCGAGGTGGATATTTCCGTCAACGCACCGTATTCCCACAATTCGACATGGTCAATGATGCAGCCAGGTAACCGACCACACCGCCATTTTTTTTAATTTTAAAAAATCACGGTGCGTCGTTTCAGTACCGCCCCGGAACTGGTGCAGTTACCGTTAGCACCGATCACGGTGCGACCTGTAAATTTATAGGAAGCACTGTGAAACGGTGTGAGCCGAATGGCTCGAGCGCACTACGCAGGATTTTTTTTTTTTTTTTAAAGGTGAATTTTAAGCTATTTTAGAAAACTAATCCGCTAAAAGGTTTCATTATGGAAAAACAAGCAAAATAACTATACATTTGGCCGTCGAGGAGGCATATTAGCTATATAATTTGCAAAACTAAATTTTCCCACCGTTTTGCAAAATTCGAAATGGAGATGGTAGGCAATGGAGAGCAGCAGTGCATGCAATGGGAGCACTGATGGTAGGGCGCCTCACACAAGGTAAATTTGCACCGTTGCTTGAGAGCTCTGGAGCACTGAAAAGTGAAAAATGCATATTTTTGGCCGTAATTTTTTTTTTTTATTTAACCATGTTCCAGTGTACGAGTTTTATAGGTGCACCGATGCGGTTTCTTAAAATCACACAGGGTTGTTTCAATTTTAGCGCGGGGTTTTAGGACACATCAGTGTGGAATTTTGGTAGAGCACAAGTGCGCTACAATAATGAGACACACCGGGTGGGTTTGTACCGAGTGCATGGTGTCGCGGTGTGCCAATTTTTTGTGTGCACCGGTGCTTTCTCTAGTTGAACGCACCGGTGCGGTTTAGGATGATAAATACACCAGAAGAAAAACATCCGCAAAAACCTCCACATGCCAACCTCCTCTAGTAACCTATGCTACAAACATATGTCTAGGCTATTTATATAAGGGGTTCCTCAAAAACATCTGCTAGAGGGTATTTTCCTTATAGTGTAATTTGGGTGGTTGCTGACGATTACCAATATTTTTTCATGAATAAATGCCCCCCTTACAGAGTTCTTAGTCAAAGGGTCAGCATTCTAGCCTGATAGAATGACATCATTTTTTTAAAAGAATTTTAAAGAAGAATATAATGGAATTCTTGATAATTAAGCAGTCAGACAGAATGCTTAATTAACCATGCAAATTTGGATGTGTATATAAGACTTCTACAACAAAAAAAAACACATTCAGTAGGATGACAAGAGGCAATAATTAAAATATGTAGATAATCTATCTTAGACAAATAGTCCAATAAACTAATCTCTTTAAATGATTATAACTTTGCAGAGGATTTCAAAGAGATTGACACTCAATCTATTATTACCCAGAATCTCCTCATCCAACCTTGAACATGTGTAGAAATATAGTAAGAAAGTACTCAAAAAACATACACGAAACACAAATTCTGCCAAAAGTTGGAGCTTGAAATCCTTCAATTAGGAATTATGAAGAAAAGTTTTACAAAACTGAAAGTTTTTGGCATCAAAATCCAACCCTTGCTTATTACAAATGGTCAAATATAAAAAGAAACATATTGAAACTATTCCTATCCTATAGGAGATCAATCCTATCAAATAAACTAAAAATAAAACAATCTCTGACTTGTTACAGAAAATTTGGAACAGTCCCCTTGAAATTGGGATTTAATTACACTATTGACTAATCCTTCTCCTTCAGATCTGGATCAGATCCTTTGATTGATGATATTGTTCCCTTATTTGTTGAAGCTACTATATTATCATTTAATGCATTCGAATCTCAAATAGAATATACAATCTATGCCTTGGAAACTGTGTTAAGTTTTGACTGCCACCTGTATTAGCCAACATTGTAATTCATATTTCAAATCCAATATTTTCAAATGTTGATCTTATTGCTCTGAAACATTTCTGCCCTAAAATCTGGAAATAAGTTGGAAATCTAGAGTTACTGATTCTGCCATTTGTCTTTCAACTGATAATTTTGTGCCTTAAAATTTGGGGTTTATGAAGTTGTCCCTGAATATCTGTCAATTGCTTCAATTGACCAATGATTTATGTCACTTTTCGGCAATGCTTCACCATTTATAGAATATTTTGGAAGGAAATATTTGATAAATGTTTTTTTTTTAATATTTTGTAAATGAATTTCATATTTTTTTTTCATGAATTTCTTATATGAAATTGTCAATTCTCCTCAAATAATTGCATCCCGTAAATCCATCCATTATTTGAAATAATGTCTTGTTTTTCCTTCTCATGAATTTTCAAAACTATGTGTTGTTTTTCCTTTTCATGGATTTCCAAAACTGTGTGTTGTTTTTCCTTCCCATAGATTTCCAAAACTATGTGTTGTTTTACCTTCCCATGGATTTCCAAAACTATGTGCTATTTTTCCTTTCCCTTTTACCTCTTAAAATTAATTTGGATAAGAATTTTATCCATCTCTTTATGTCATAAAGAAAACAAAAATATTTTTCTTCTAAATGGTTTTTAGGAAGCGAGTGTAGAGTGAAGCAGGAACTCACAAGTGTAAAACCCAGTAAATTTGAAAACAACATTTCAGACCCCCTTGGTTAAATGTTGGAGGGGTTGGGGTCCCAAGTCCATTACTTACCATAAATTTATTTATTTACTTAAGACTTTTAACATTGGCGAAAATACATTGGGGAAACTTAATGCATTGACTACCATGTGGGCCATATGCTCTGACTTTTGGATTTCCGAAGTCTATTAATTATATTCAAAGACTTTTAACATTTGGGAAAATTAATGCATTAAATGAGGGGTGGGAGATAGGCTTTGAATTTTGGATTTTTGACTTGGTTGAACATTGTCTTTGTAATTAGGCTCGACTCAAATAGTTTTTTATAATACAAATTTTAACTTTAAATAAATATCTTCATAAAAATATACAATTATATTTTTATAAAAATATGATTATTTTCAAAATAAAAGTATTATTATAAAAAAGAATTAATAAGTCATTTAAAAGCATAAATAAGCATATGTTTGAGCATTTATCCAAGAAGGAAATTGGAAATTTCTTAAAAATGAATTTGTAGCTTTCTTTGGTGAAATAAATTGCTACAACATTGGTCCAATTGGGGACTGCCTCCCCCTGTGGGACCCATAGAACTAGTAGACCAGATGCCTTAAGTGTTAGGCATGGATTCATACCATAAACTGGTGACATGAAGCTGCAATCTAATATAATCAAACTGATACTCCCAACTGAAATACTGCAATCCTTAACTGTAACTTCAACTTATAATCTGACCATTGTAACCTGTTACCTATATGCATCCTTTGTCCATTTCTGACTATTCTCAGTAGAAAGAATATAAATCTTAAAACAATTAAGAAATCTCACCAAGACCCCTAGCACCATTGCTTGAAAATGATTTTTTATTCATACCCACCAGCTGATTAAAAAGAAATAATCCTTATGCTGTAAATTGTTGGGCTTGGAGTCTGTTGTAACATATTAAATAATTTTACATCTATGATAAAATATATAGCCTATGACTCATATGATTATAAGTAGCATGTCCAACGGTAACCAGTTCAAACTGAATCAATCCACACATTACACAACAAAAATGAATCATCTAATACTCACTGAATATGAAATTAATTAATTCAACCCCACACAACCATTACCTACTGAAATGAACATCTGCACAGTTAGGTGTAATCTTCTTTCTAATTTAACCAAGTGAGGAGTGGATTCGCCGGCAGATCACTTTGCCAACAACTGAAAACTTGAAACATATTTACAATATAAAACTGAAACTCCACAGGAAACATATACTTACATGTGAACTTTAAAAGATGCATCCTCTGTGGACATCTTAGATTTCTGATCATGGTTTAGAGAAAAAAACATATACTGCTGATTGCGACTATTAATGAGCCTTGCACAAATACAGTAATAAAGGCATCTGGAATATCAAAACAGTGGAATCGATAACCTAGTGAAATCGCCATATGACAAAATGGAGTCGCTAGGTGAAAACAATGCAACTAATAAAAATGCATAGTCCTTGTTCACCAACAAGGAATAGATCTAGTCGTTATCTTGATCCAGGGAAAAATTTCTTCATCACTTCGCTCCTCGGCAACAGCACCAGATGTTGTATCTATTTCTCGTAGGTAGTTCTTGGCTAAAAAAACTACGCCGAGAAACTTATTCGACCAGTATTTAGGTTCAAGCTGGCCCTTGAACCAGAGGGGGCTCCCTCAATTGTTATGAGGCTTTTTTTAACGTTGTTCACTATCACTAGACAACAACCTATGAAACACAATGGCCAGATTTATGATTTAATTTGGGTGGTTGCTGATGATTTTTTCACAGAGGAAAAATTCGTAATCTTTCACTAAATAGAAAAATTACATGTTACATTTTACTGAGTATGCTATCATGTAGCTGCAAGATATGCAGACTTCACAGTCCTGTAATAATGCTAATATAAACAGTATGATAATCCAGTATCCGCAAGTTGGTTGCTGATGATTACCAATATATGTTCATGAATAAATACCCCTCTTACAAAGTCCTTAGTCAAAGGGTCAGCATTCCAGCCTGATAGAATGACATGAATTTTTTTTAAATAATTTGACAAAAGAATATAATGCAATTCCTGATAATTAAGAAATCAAACAGAATACTTAATTTACAAGGCAAATTTGGATGCGTGTATAAGACTTCTACAGCCAAATAGAACACATTCAGGAGGATGACAGGAGGCAACAATTAAAATATGTAGAGGATTTATCTTAGACAAACAATCCAATAAACTAATATCTTTAAATGATTATAGATTTGCAGGGGATTTCAGAGAGATTGACACTTAATCTATTCTTACCTAGAATCTCCTCATCCAACCTTGAACATGTTAAAAAATGAGTATGAAAGTACTGGAAAAACATACAGGAAACACGAATTATGCCAAAAGTTGGAGCTTGAAATCCTTCAATTATGAATTCTGAAGAAAAGTTTTACAAAAATGAAAGATTTTGGCATAAAAATCCAACCCTTGCTTATTACAAATGATCAAATAAAAAATTAAAAAAAACATTTTGAAACTGTTCCTATCCTATAGGCAATCAATCCTATCAAATAAACTAAAAATAAAACAATCTCTAACTTGTTACAAAAAATCTGGAACAATCCCCTTGAAATTCGGATTTAATTACACTGTTGACTAATCCTTATCCTTAATATCTAGATCAAATCCTTTGCTTGATGATATTGTGCCCTAATCTGTTGAAGCTACTATCTTATCATTGAGTGCATTCGAATCTCAAATGGATTGTACAATCCATGCCTTGGAAATTGTGTTAAGTCTTGACTGCCACCAGTATTAGCCAACATTGTAATTCATATTGCAAATCCAATATTTTCAAATGTTGATCTTGTTTCTCTAAAACATTTCTGCCCTAAAATATGGAAATAAGTTAACTGGTTGTTGATTCCCCTCTTTGGAAATCTGGAGTTGCTGATTCTTCCATTTGTCTTTCAACTGATAATTTTGTGCCTTAAAATATGGGGTTTGTGAAGTTGTCCATGAAGATCTGTCAATTGCTTCAATTGACTAATGATTTATGTCATATTTTGACAATGCTTCACCATTTATAGAATATTTTGGAAGAAAATATTTAATAAATGTTTTTTATTTTTAATATTTTGTAAAAGATTTCATATTTTTCTTTTTTCATGAATTTCTTAAATGAAATTCTCAAAATATATCCTCAAATAATTGCATCCGTAAATCCATCCATTATTTGAAATAATGTATTGTTTTTCCTTCTAATGGATTTTCAAAACTATGTGTTGTTTTGTCTTTTCATAGATTTCTAAAGCTATGTGTTGTTTTGCCTTTCCTATGGATTTCCAAAACTATGTGTTGTTTTGCCTTCCCATGATTTTCAAAACCATGTGTTGTGCATTTCTCCTCTTTATGTCATAGTAAAAGAAAAAATATATTTCTTCTATGTAAAAACTCATTTATTTTTTACTCCTCATCCATTTACTTTCACGTGTAATATTAATTCCCACCTCTAAATCTTGTTTTAACTTAGCCTCCTATGTATAAAACTCATTTACAAGATTATCATTTTTGCTCACGTGTACATTAGTTTCATAAACATATGATCACAAAAGTATGCTTTTATTTTCTCTTGTAAATTCATTTTCTTGCACCCGTGAATTCATTTCACATGTAACTGTAAAGTCATTTTTACATGTACGTGTAAATTAATTTTACACTATAACTAATAAATGCATTTCACCTGTACCGGATTTACCTTGACCTTATTCATCCTTAAAATAATTTTATAATATATCTTCCAAGCTTTAGAGGAATCCAACCAATCGAATGCCAAATGTTCACCTGTACCTGATTTACCTCAGCCTTATTCATCCTTAAAAACATTTTATAATATATCTCCCAAGCTTAAGAGGAATCCAATTAATAGAATTCCAAATGACCTTCTAATTATTCAAATTAATATGAAGTATGGTTTTCGAGGGGAAGGGTGGGTAGTAAATGGTTTTGGAGTTGTCTTTAGTGCGATTTTTTGAAGTTTCAGGTGCCGGGTGAAAATTTTTAAGGTAAAATCTTGGTTTTTGTTATTCAAACTAGTTTTTTACATATATGGATTCGGCTACAAAACCTCTAGGGCACTTCGATTGTGCAAAGTTAGCAATCAAACTTCTCTTTTCAATAAATTCTTGCCAGAATTTAGAGAAATTACACCCTAAAAAGTCACCATAAAAGCCTTCAAAAAGTCGCACTAAAGCCTACTCGAATGGTTTTTAGGAAGGGGTGCTGAGAAAAGTAGGAACTAACAAATTGTAAAACCTTGTAAATTTGAAAACAATATTTCAGAACCCCCTTGGTTAAATGTCGGAGAGGCTGGGTTCCAAAGTCCATTACTTACCCTCAATTTATTTATTCACAAATATCGACACTTTTAACATTGGGGAAAATTAATGCATTAAGTGTAGACTGGGCCATAGGCTTTGACTTTTGGATTTTTGACTTGGTTGAACGCTGTCTTTGTGATTAGGTTTGACTCACAAAGAATTAATAAGTCACTCAAAAGCATAAATAAGCATATGTTTTAGAAATTATCCAAAAAGGAAATTGACAATTTCTTAAAAACGAATTTGTAGCTTTATTTGGTGAAATAAATTGCTACAGAATATGTTGTAGAATTAGTGACATGTGAGGGTTTGAGGAAGAGACACCTGTTATAATGTTATTAGTGTGGACCATAGCCTTTGGGTCCGATGGTGGATTTTTCCTTTTAGAGGTATCAATTTTGGAGAGGGTTAGTGTCTATTGACTTAGTTGTTATAGTCATTTGGATGGGAGACACATGGCTTCTTCCCTTGATATGGGTTATAACCATGTGCACTATGAAGGATGGGTTTTATATACCTAGAAAGATATCAACCATCAATAATTTTTTATATTAACAACAAGTGAGGAAACCTAAGGAGAATACAGAGGATGTTTAACCTACTTAGGAATGAACCTAGGTTGAAAGTGGACCATTGATGTAGTTGGATTGATGGTGGAGATTAAATATACTACATAAGAGACTAAGTTCGTTTATATTGACAAATTGACATGTATAAATAGTTTTATGGTCTAAGAACATTCATGGAATCAATAATTTTTTGGATGGAGATGTATTGATTCTACCATGAATGGACTATATTTCATCAAAGAATAAAAAAGATGACTCATAATGAATTGTGCACATTGGAGAGTTTGGAGGAGGGGATCACCTTCCCACAAATAACTTGGATGTCTCTAATGGATCTAGATTGACCACTTGGGGTGTTCCTCTATAGTGTAAGAGATTGCACTAGAAAGAAGAAAGCTTGATATCCAATCAAAGATTGTCATGTGGTAGGTTTGAAAAGTATAATATAGCTAATAAGAGCATAAAATATAATTAAAAACATATTAATGAATGTATATAAAGGTACATTTGGATGGTACAAGAATTAAGGTATCAAACTAGGATCATTGACCTTGTCAAGGTATGTGCATGAAGAGACTTACATGTGGGTTTTGGCCATAATCATGATGTAAGAGATGGAAGAAAATATTAATACCTTGTCAACTATACTAAATAACTCAAGGCACATGACAATATCCTTATAGTCAATGTTCATTAATGAATTTAATTAGCATTTTCAATGTTTTTACTAAATAAATATATATTTATTTATGGCTCCCTTGATAGGTGGATGTTATACTAAGTCAATAAATATATATAATGAAAATTTTAGGCAAGGAGATTTAATTTAATAAAAAAAATATAAATTTTGATATAATGAAGGGTTTTAAGGGATAAAGAGAGAAGTGTCGAGCCGTTGTTGCAATTTTATTTCTCCAAACGATGTCATATAATAATGCACATGGTTAAACAATCAATTAATAGAAAGTAGCTTACACATACTCTATTCATGTTGGATCTAACATGATAATAGTTCCAATGAAAATAATTCCCAACAAAAGTAACATATCAATCACTAGGTTTAATATTAATTCTAAATGACATATGGTTGTGTTCATGGATGGTCATATGTCATGGCTAACTAGTTAATATAATGTTACATCGACATGGTGGCAAATTCAATTCTTTGTACCATGATTAGTAGTTACATTCAAATGTACAAAAAAAAAAAAAAAATTCTACCAAAAGACACTGTGATGTTTCAAAGTGGTAGACTTTACTTGCAACAAATATCTCACTTATTGGAAATGATACACCAAATTAGTGCACCATGCAATGTATTATAGATTAAATAGCTTTGCACACTTATTAGAGGACTCCATTTTGATATTGTATTTCCTGATGCATGTGTTAACACTTGTGAGGAGGGAGATGGTGAATACACCATGCATTTCCCATTCCGTACTTTGTTCGCAACTCCCTCATGCTATAGTCCTTGATGTAAAGCCTAGCAATTTGTAGCCCATGTGAAGGAAGTTTGTAGAAAATGTTGGTTACAATGTTGATGTGGCTTCAAGATAAACATATTAGTCAAAAATTGTCATTATTCTCTTTGCTCTCTAATGCCTTAGTAGCTAAGGAGAACTTTCTTGTTAGCCTTGCATGATATCTATTTCATTCATGTTTTTAGGCACATTAGGGACTACTAGGAAACCTACACTTTTTGTTGTGTTATGAAAATGGTGAAACTTATTGTCTTTGCCCTATTTTCATACCTCTAGTATGTGCAAGCCAAACAAAAGTTTAGTGTTTTATGGTCTATATATGTACTAACTCATTTTCTAAATAAGCACAACATTGAACTACTCTTGAACATTGTGGTTGGATTTGGTGCATGTATACAACATCAAGTGCAACTTGCACTTGGGTATCAATCTTGGCATGTGTATAGAAGCGTAACTACTCTACTATATATTTTGAAAATAAACATCATGAGATAAAGACACTATTGTGCATATATAAGTGTGCTTTTGGGCGAGGAATTGCATAGATTATTATATTGCTCATGCTTGAAAGAGTGCATATCCAATTTTTATTTTTATAACTATAGTTGATGTTGAGAACTATGGTTTTTGTATTGAGATCATTGGAGTTGGCGTCATTGGGAATTGATGTTGCTATGTATCTTCCTCATATCAGTGACTAGTACATGCTAAGAGCTATCTAATACATATACTATGCTAATTTACTATTTGACATTGAAAACATCATTTAACGTTGATTAAGAAGAAACCATGGGACAATTTTATTAAGGGTTCTGAATGCATTTGTAGATGTCATGATAGTCGTCAAAATGTGATGAACTTATTGAACAAACCAAATGGTAAGGCACAAAGTATTTGAAACGAGAAAGATTATTCCAAAGAGTCATTAGAAAGACATCAAGCAATGATTACTTCAATGGTTTCAAGTTCATCTATAGATTTCATGTGAATCAATGAAGTGTTGATAGAATTATTGAATAAATCAAATAATAAGGGATGTTATATCCCTGACATATCTCATTTTCCATGAAAATTTTAAGGTTAGAGGTTTGGTTTATATATATAAAAACAATCCCTATTATTAAAAGAAACACATGCAAATACTCTACAATTGTTGAGTAATCTAATCAATCACCCATTTGCACTCTCTTATATAAGGCCATTGATAGATATTTTACTTATGAATATTAATATATGTTGGTGGGCCCAAATTTACTCCTTTAGGTATAAAATTTACATGATCTTGTACTCATCTTGACCTTGAGCCTACATGTTAAGAATGTTGAACGATGTTGATACATATAATTGTTGGTGCACTATATTATGAGAAACATTAAAGTGAAGTCTTCTCAAGCAAGCCCAGATAATTTTCTATGCAAATGAGCAGTAAATATTCAAGATTTTTCAATCCATTTATCCCCTTCATATACAAAAGAGACATTTGAAATTCATGCACAAGAAGATGAAAAAAAACACATTGTGTTTCGATGTCATCCATCCAAAAACTAAAAACAATTTCAATCTTACCCATAGGCTCTTCTATGTTTTAATATAAAAGGTTCCTAATGGTTAAGAACATGTGTTTCCTTGTAAGAGGTCACATGTTCAAATCTAGAGGGGGGTAGAGTATGTACACATATATAGACTTTAGTAGTTATATTGTTGCATGGAGGGGGGTCCCTTGTCCCACTAATATTGGGGTTCATACACCTTTTTGGTGTTTGACTTGGCCATGACCATAAAATTAGATTTTATATATATATATATATAGTCATATTGCCAACCCAAACTAAAAGGTTTTATTAATGGTGTATATTATTTGATTTAATACTATATTCAATTTCCAAAATTAAAATTGGAAATGATTTAATTGAAACTTATCAACATGCTACTTTTGACCATTACCATCATTCTTAGTTGTTGAATCTAATCTGGGCATCATAGGATTTAAGGGAGCAAGCCTATTTGCAACAATTGAACTTGAAGTTCTCGTAGGAGTAATTGAAAATTTTGCTACAATCCCTTTGTTGTTTGTTGAAATGTTTGATCCATCATAAGTGACATTATTCTTCAAATTCCACCACCTTTATTGTAGGACAATCTTGTCCAACATCTTGATGCATAGGTGAAAAATTCAATAAAACCACCAACAAACATGCAAAAGGAACACCCAAGTTGATACTTACAATCCAAAAGCCTAGTATGCCTTTGCATTCAGAGCAATTGGTAGTTCACGAACTTCATATTGAATGTATGGATATGAAATTCTTATCAAATTTAAATTCTTATTATTTTTCTCCTCAAAAACATATTTTCTCTTGTAAAAATCGATGTTCCATCCTTATGTTCGAAATTTCATATATATATATATATATATATATATATATATATATACTATTTTATTATTTGATAAATCTTTAAAACAATATAAAAATTGGATGTATGAAAAGTGAAATAATATATAGTGAGTGTAGCTTAAACAAAAAAACATCTTTATCCACATAATTTTGAACCAATAAAATATTAGAATTTCCAAATTTCTAAAAATACAGGAAATAATTATTATTTTTAAATTATTGTGTTTAATATATTATTATTTGATGATTTTGTAAAAAATTATAAAAACTCTGAAGTATTACATAATATGTACACTCCTTATTATGGCAGGAACTAAAAACTAAATAAATAAAATTACTTATAAATAATATTATATCAAATTATTTTCAAACTAATTTAATAATCCACCCTAAAATAAATAATTACAAAAAAAATTACATAAAATTGTAAAAAAAAAGGATTGAATATTTTTTTAAATTGATATAATGTTTATTATTCAATTTATGTAAACTAAAAAAGGATTAAATTTTTTTTTAATTGATATAATGTTTATTATTCAATTTAAAATAATTTATATCTTAAGTTATATTATATATAGTTGTCTTTTGGTTAGGAAAGAAGTTCATGCATTAATAGTTGAGTTGATTAAGCAATATTGTTTAATTTAAATTTTACTTATTAAACATTTTGTTGTTATTAAGAGGATACTTACATTATTAAACAACATAAAAAATACACTTATGCAAATGATCATCTCAAAAAGCCCATAAATCTACCAAGATGTATTAACATAACAAGTGTTAAGTAATGCATCTATCTGCCATATATATATATGATATGAAATTGGAGAACTTCTCCTTCCTAAAAATTGATCATCCTTTGACGCTTTGCAAGTAAAAATGGGTCTTATTATATCAACAAGTTTTATGGCCTCTTCAAGGATAATGAGTTAGTTTTCATGTGAACTTTAAACAAGTAACATATCATCATTTAACTTATAAAGGAAAACATGAAGAGAGACAACACCGAATTTGGTGAAGGATTTCACCCCTCCTAGGCTACATTACTAGGCTTGCTTACACAACTAGACCGTTCCATAGATTTCAGTGATAAAGAGTACATAAAATGTGCTGACAAAATGAGTGGTTAGTTTCCCCTTTAAGGAAACAATTTCCTGCAAAGAAATATCACTCTAAAAGCATGACCACCTATAGTCAGTCATGAAGCAATCAACAAGAAAATGCTCTCACATCCAGACCCTATACTCCATTTGAAAATGATCATGCATGTACAACAATTCCACATTGAAGTACTAAAAGATAACTTTCTTCAAAAATACATAATGAGAAAAGACAAACATGAGTTGCACCATAGATGTCACAGTTGATGGAGATAACATACGAATGCTAGAAAACCCTTACAAGGTCCTCTCCATGCTCAAAAGACTTCAAAAACCACATTGATTGATCTTGGCACCCATAAAATAAAACCTGCAAAAATTCCTTGAAAAAGTGCTCCAATCAGTAAACAGAGGCTTCCATTGGATTCAAAATGTCAAAAAACCCCTACCTGGGCTCTTCTTGGGCTCAAAAAGGCCATAAACTCATCAAGTTATGGTTCTCCCAAGTTTTTCCTGCTCTCCGCCATCCAAATTGGATCAACTTGCAAAGAGAGCGACATTTTCACCCTTTAATCCACTCAGGAGGCGACAAATTTTTCCGCATCCAGTGAATTATGTAGCTTCTTTAATTCGCCCAATAACCCTTATGCGCCAAACCATGGCCACATAAACACCATACGACCGAGGGCTAGGCCAACGGTCTGCCCCCACCGACCTTGACACCTTTTTCTCCAGGTTGTTTTCATGGAGGTGATGTGGCTGGGGGCTAGGGATAACTTCCCACCCCCGCCGTGCCAGCTCCCGAATCTCCGCCGGTGGTTACATGTCGAACAAGTGACTTGGGACCAGGCGTCAAACTCCGCCATGGTCATATGGGTAGCGTATATGACCGAGGGTCGGGGCTGTTCCCCGCCTCGTCCAGTTGGAGACCTCTGCCAGGATTCTATAGAGATGCAAGTGACTAGGGGTCGGGGCTCACACCCCGGCCCCTCTCCCAAATGCGTCATCACTTAAACCTTAAGTAGATGCGGAGAAATATATAGTTAAGAAACACCATGTAGGCGAGTTGGTAGAGTGTTGGGCTATGTTGTGGTATTTCACTGGTTCAATTATTGTCGAGGCCATCTGACCCTTAACAAAAATTTAGCCAGTGTGGAGGCGCCATGTGGCGGCCTCTGATTGAACCACGTGGCAACGTCTCATTAGACCCCCCCAAAAAAGTGAACCAACCAAATTCGGACAACCTGCACCTATACGATCCCACCACTTGGCAAGTCATGATTGGTCCCGTATGCCCAGTTGGCATGCTGACATCATCATGACATCAATAATATAGATTGTCCAGTCAGCAGCCTAGGCAGCCCATCCGCAATTTTTTTGCTATCGACCAAAAACTTCATAACATCATAACTTTTTCATATGACATCAAATTGAGGCAATTTAAGTGTCTTTGGAATTAGAACGAGGAACACTACGACTTGACGTCAGTTACAAAATATTCTGGGCACTTTCATTTTTGAGAAAATTTTTGATCACCAGATCATACCTCCCCACTAGAAAATTTTGGTCTCCAAAATTTTATCTTCTCCTAGCAAACAAAATGAGGAAAAAGCTCAAAAATTTCCAAATCTCAATCCTTAATGCTATGTTTTCAATTGGTGCCTTCAAGTTCCAATCAAGGTACTCTACCTATCCTCTGCATGAAGACCACAATTCTTTTAACCATGCAGGAGTGAAAACATCGATGGATGGAATCTAAATATTCTCTCCAAAACCAGATTTATTGGCTCAAACAACTTTATCTTGAAGTCCTTTTGTTGAAGAAAAACTTGACTTTCCATCTTGGAAATCAAAAGAAACTCAATGCTTTCCATGCACTGATTCAAACTTTGCTTTACTTTCCTCAAACTGCACTTGTACACTAAAGTACTATGGCTGCATTATTCAATGACACATTTGGCTTTGTCCACAAAAACATAGTCATTTCTTGTACAATATTTATCAAATATTTCATTCACAACAAGCTCCATCTTGAAGCAATTGTATCGATGAGTACATGACACAACTGTAGACATACTGGACGGCATACAATGTTCATCCCAAAAGTCCTCAAACAATTGGACTCATAAACAAGCCAACATAACATGATATGTCAATGAAAAACATACTTGTTGTAAATAAGTGATTATTTTTGTTTTACTTTACAAAGTACCCAAATCAAGTAATGAACAACAAGTATTTACAATTTACAAAGCAAAAAACTATACAAACATTCTACCTAATCTTTACCTCTCCTAGGCTTATGGGTTCTCTTTTTGCATCTATTCTGCTTTGAAGTTTGTCTTAGGAACTATGCCAATATCCTCTTTGCCACCTATTGTTTTCCTTGCATTGGATTTCATAACCTCTTTATCCTTCTTGGGACGAAGTTCTAGATGAAGTTTTCAACACCTTTCATTCCCATTCCCATTCATGTTACATTGGGTACAAATATACTTTTGCTTGCCCATCGACAAGGAAGTATTCAAACTTAAGGGAGGTTCTTCATGCTTGATGCCAAGAATTTCATCCATTCTTTTGGCCATCACTTTGCGTTGCTCACAATCAACCACACAATGATCAAATGCATCACAAAATGTGCAAGGATACATGTCCCACAAATAATCAAAATTACCAACATTTGGAAATTCCCATGACATTTATGCATGTCCCTTCAGCTGTAACTTTGACGATGTGGATTGGACAATGACATGCAAAGTCCTTTAAAGAATTCATCTCTCTTGGGAGACAAATTTCCATTATCACTACCATCTTGGTGTGACATATCATCATCTAATGATTTCTTTCCCTCAAATAGTTTAGAACACTCTCCAAAATCTCTATCATATCCCAATCCTTGATATCGTGGTCTTTCTTTCACCTCGATAGGATTAGTGATACCTTGGCCATTAATTCCAAGGCCTCCTCCTTCATAACCCATCTGAGCTAGCAGATTAATACATATGCCTTTAGTGTGTTCAAATACCGCAAAATATGTTTTATTAGCATAAACTTAAGGATTTGAACTAGAGATGTTGTTTACCTCCTTAGATTTTCCACCCATATTTTCTTCTTTAGATGTTGATGACGAATTTGAAGATGACTCAAGCCATTCACTTTTACCAACTGAAATATAATGGGAATCTTTGAGAAGATAACAAAATTCGCAAGCATCATTCTCCACATAGGGTCCATATGCTGTGATTGGACCATTCCCACATATTGGTAGAATCTAATCTGGGCATCATAGGATTTAAGGGAGCAAGCCCATTTGCAACAATTGAACTTGAAGTTGTCGTAGGAGTAATTGAAAATTTTGCTACAATCCCTTTGTTGTTTGTTGAAATGTTTGATCCATCACAAGTGACATTATTCTTCAAATTCCACCACCTTTATTGCAAGACAATCTTGTCCAACATCTTGATGCATAGGTGAAAAATTCAATAAAACCACCAACAAACATGCAAAAGGAACACCCAAGTTGATACTTACAATCCAAAAGCCTAGTATGCCTTTGAATTCAAAGAAATTGGTAGTTCACCAACTTCATATTGAATGTATGGATATGAAATTCTTATAAAATTTAAATTATTATTATTTTTCTCCTCAAAAACATATTTTCTCCTGTAAAAATCGATGTGCCATCCATATGTTCGAAATTTCATATATATATATATATATATATATATTATTTACTATTTTATTATTTGATAAATTTGTAAAACAATATAAAAATTGGATGTATGAAAAGTGAAATAATGTATAGTGAATGTAGCTTAAACAAAAAAAAACAGCTTTATGCACATATCTTTGAACCAATAAAATATTAGAATTTCCAAATTTCTAAAAATACAGGAAATAATTATTATTTTTAAATTATTGTATTTAATATATTATTATTTGATGATTTTGTAAAGAATTATAAAAACTCGGAAGTAATACATAATATGTATACTCCTTATTATGGCAGGAACTAAAAACTAAATAAATAAAATTATTTATAAATAATATTATATCAAATTATTTTCAAACTAATTTAATAATCCACCCTAAAATAAATAATTACAAAAAAATTACATAAAATTGTAAACTAAAAAAAAGTTGAATATATTTTTAAATTGATATAATGTTTATTATTCAATTTATGTAAACTAAAAAAGGATTGAATATTTTTTTAAATTGATATAATATTTATTATTCAATTTAAAATAATTTATATCTTAAGTTATATTATATATAGTTGTCTTTTGGTTAGGAAAGAAGTTCATGCATTAATAGTTGAGTTGATTAAGCAATATTGTTTAATTTAAATTTTACTTATTAAACATTTTGTTGTTATTAAGAGGATACTTACATTATTAAACAACATAAAAAATACACTTATGCAAATGATCATCTCAAAAATCCCATAAATCTACCAAGATGTATTAACATAACAAGTGTTAAGTAATGCATCTATTTGCCATATATATCTGATCTGAAATTGGAGGAGAACTTCTCCTTCCTAAAAATTGATCATCCTTTGATGCTTTGCAAGTAAAGATGGGTCTTATTATATCAACAAGTTTTATGGTCTCTTCAAGGATAACGATTTAGTTTTCATGTGAACTTTAAACAAGCAACATATCATCATTTAACTCATAAAGGAAAACATGAAGAGAGACAACACCGAATTTGGTGACGGATTTCACCCCTCCTAGGCTACATTTTCGGGTTTGCTTACACAACTAGACTGCTCCATAGATTTCAGTGATAAAGAGTACATAAAGTGTGATGACAAAATGAGAGGTTAGTTTCCCCTTTAAGGAAACAGTTTCCAGCAAAGAAATATCACTCTAAAAACATGACCACCTATAGTCAATCATGAAGCAGTCAACAAGAAAATGCTCTCACATCTAGACTCTATACTCCATCTGAAAATGAGCATGCATTTACAACAATTCCACATTGAAGTACTAAAAGAGAACTTTCTTCAAAAAGACATAATGAGAAAAGACAAACATGAGTTGCACCATAGATGTCACAGTTGTTGGAGATAACATACGAATGCCAGAAAACCCTTACAAGGTCCTCTCCATGCTCAAAACACTTCAAAAACCGCATTGATTCATCTTGGCACCCATAAACTCAAACCTGCAAAAATTCCTTGCAAAAGTGCTCCAATCAGTAAACAAAGGCTTCCATGGGATTCAAAATGTCAAAAAAACCCTACCTAGGCTCTTCTTGGGCTCAAAAAGGCCATAAACTCATCAAGTTATTGTTCTCCCAAGTTTTTCCTACTCTCTGCCATCCAAATTGGATCAACCTGCAAAGAGAGCGACATTTTCGCCCTTTAATCCACTCAGGAGGCGAAATTTTTTTCTGCATCCAGTGAATTATGTAGCTTATTTAATTTGCCCAATAACCCTTATGTGCCAAACCATGGCCACATAGACGCCATACGGCCGAGGGCTAGGCCAACTGTCTGCCCCCACTGACCTTGACACCTTTTTCTCCAAGTTGTTTGCATGGAGGTGATGTGGTCGGGGGCTAGGGATAACTTCCCACCCCCGCCGCACTAGCTCCTGAATCTCCGTCGGTGGTTACATGTCGAACAAGTGACCTGGGGCCAGGTGTCAAACTCCGTCATGGCCATATGGACAACGTATATGACCGAGGGTCGAGGTCGTTCCCCGCCTCACTTGGTTGGAGACCTCTGCCAGGATTCTATGGAGATGCACGTGACCAAGGGTCGGGGCTCACCCCCCGACCCCTCTCCCAAATGCGTCATCACTTAAACCTTAAGTAGATGCGTAGAAATATACGGTTAAGAAACACCATGTAGGTGAGTTGGTAGAGTGTTGGGCTATGTTGTGGTATTTCACTGGTTCGATTCTTGTCGAGGCCATATGACCCTTAACAAAATTTTAGCCAATGTGGAGGTGCCACGTGGCAGCCTCTGGTTGGACCATGTGGCAACCTCCCATTAGACCCCCTAAAAAAAGTGAACCAATCAAATTCAGACAACCTGCACCTGTATGATCCCACCACTTGGCAAGGCATGATTGGTCTCTTATGCCCAGTTGGCATGTTAACATCATCATGACATCAACAGTATAGACTGTCCAGTCAGTAGCCCAGGTAGCCCATCCGCAATCTTTTTGCTATCGACCAAAAACTTCATAACATCATAACTTTGTCATACGACATCAAATTGAGGCAATTTAAGTGTCTTTGGAATCTGAACAAGGAACACTACAACTTGACGTCAGTTACAAAATATTCTGGGCACTTTCATTTTTTAGAAAAATTTTGATCTCTGGATCATACCTCCCCACTAGGAAATTTTGGTCTCCAAAATTTTATCTTCTCCTAATAAAATGAGGAAAAGGCTCAAAAATTTCCAAATCTCAATCCTTAATGCTATGTTTTCAATTGGTGCCTTCAAGCTCCAATCAAGGTACTCTACCTATCCTTTACATGAAGACCATAATTCTTATAACCATGCAGGGGAAAAAACATCGATGGATGGAATCTAAATATTCTCTCCAAAACCATATTTATTGGCTCAAACAACTTTACCTTGAAGTCCTTTTGCTGAAGACAAATTTGACTTTCCATCTTGGAAATCAAAAGAAACTCAATGCTTTCCATGCACTAATTCAAACTTTGCTTTACTTTCCTCAAACTGCACTTGTACACTAAAGTACTATGGATGCATTATTCAATGACACATTTGGCATTGTCCACAAAAACATAGTCATTTCTTGTACAATATTTATCAAATATTTCATTCACAACAAGCTCCATCTTGAAGCAATTGTATCGGTGAGTACATGACACAACTGTAGACATACTGGACGACATACAATGTTCATCCCGAAAGTCCTCAAACAATTTGACTCATAAACAAGCCAACATAACATGATATGTCAATGAAAAACATACTTGTTGTAAATAAGTGATTATTTTTGTTTCACTTTACAAAGTACCCAAAGCAAGTAATGAACAACAAGTATTTACAATTTACAAAGCAACAAACTATACAAACAGTCTACCTAATCTTTGCCTCCCCTAGGCTTATGGGTTCTCTTTCTGCATCTATTCTGCTTTGAAGGTTGTCTTAGGAACTATGCCAGTATCCTCTTTGCCACTTATTGTTTTCCTTGCATTGGATTGCATAACCTCTTTATCCTTCTTGGGACAAAGTTTTGGATGAAGTTTCCAACACCTTCATTCCCATTCCCATTCATGTTACAATGGGTACAAATATACTTTTTCTTTCCCGTTGACAAGGAAGTATGCAAACTTAAGGGAGGTTCTTCATGCTTGATGCCAAGAATTTCATCCATTCTTTTGGCCATCACTTTGTGTTGCTCACAATCAACCACACGATGATCAAATGCATCAGAAAATGTGCAAGGATATGTGTCCTACAAATAATCAAAATTACCAACATTTGGAAAATTCCCATGACATTTATACATGTCCCTTGGGTTGTAACTTTGACGACGTGGATTGGACACTGACATGCAAAGTCCTTTAAAGAATTCATCTCTCTTGGGAGACAAATTTCCATTATCACTACCATCTTGGTGTGACATATCAGCATCTAATGATTTCTTTGTGTCAAATAGTTTAGAACACTCTCCAAAATCTCTATGATCATATCCCAATCCTTGATATCGTGGTATTTCTTTCACCTCGATAGGATTAGTGATACCTTGGCCATTGATTCCAAGGCCTCTTCCTTCATAACCCATTTGAGCTAGCAGATTAATACCTATGCCTTTAGTGTGTTGTTCAAAGACCACAAAATATGTGTTATTAGCATAAACTTAAGGATTTGAACTAGAGATGTTGATTACCTCCTTGGATTTTCCACCCTTATTTTCTTCTTTAGATGTTGATGACGAATTTGAAGATGACTCAAGCCATTCACTTTTACCAACCGAAATATAATGGGAATCTTTGAGAAGATGACAAAATTCACAAGCATCATTCTCCACATAGGGTCCATATGCTATGTTTGGACCATTCCCACATATTGGCTTCGTCTTGGAGGAATTATTTGCTTCTTCTGGAGCAGAACTCTCATCAAATTGTTCCTCAAACACATGTTGCAACTGAAGGTGCATATGCCTCTTCTCCTCTTCAGTAAATTCAAGCATTCTCCTAGCTCAACATTCTCCATTCAAAGAGACAAGTTCATCTCTTCAAGCTCTTGGAGTTGTAGCTTCTTGCCCATACCTACAACTTGTTCAGAACCAACTTTGATACCAAATGATATGGAATTAGAGGAGAAATCCGCCTTCCTAAAAATTAATCGTCCTATAACACTTTGCAAGTAAAAATGGGTCTTATTATATCAACAAGATTTATGGTCTCTTCAAGGATAATGAGTTAGTTTTCATGTGAAATTTAAACATGCAACATATCATCATTTAACTCATAAAGGAAAACATGAAGAGAGACAACACAAAATTTGGTAACAAATTTCACCCCTCCCGAGCTACATCTCTGAGCCCACTAACACAGCTAGATCGCTCCATAGATTTCAATGATAAAGAGTACATAAAGTGTGTTGAAAAAATTAGTGGCTAGTTTCCCCTTCAAGGAAAAATTATCCTGCAAAGAACTCACACTCTAAAAGCATGGCCACCTACAACCAGCCATGAAACAATCAACAAGACAAGGCTCTCACATCAAGACCCTGTACTCCATCTGAAAATGAGCATACATGTACAACAATTCCACATTGAAGTACTAAAAGAGAACTTTCTTAAAAAATACATAATGAGAAAAGACAAACATGCGTTGCACCATAGATGTCACAATTGTTGCAAATAACATATGAAGGCCGGAAAACCCCTACAAGGACCTATCCATGCTCAAAATCCTTCAAAAGCTGCTTCAACCCACTGATTGATCCTAACACCAATAGACTCAAACCTAGAAAAGTCCATCAAGGAGTGCTCCAATTAGTAAATAGAGGGTTCCATTGGATTAAGAATGCCTAAAAATCCCTATATGGGCTCTTCTTGGGCTCAAAAAGTCCAAAAAATCATCAAGTTATGGCTCTCCCAAGTTTTTCTTGCTATTCGTCCTCCAAATTGGACCAACATGCAAAGAGAGCGACATTTTCGCCCTTCAATCCACTTAGAAGGCGACAAATTCGCCTACATACGATGCATTATGTCACTTCTTTAATTCACCCAATAACCCTTATGCGCTAAACCAGGGCCACATAGACGCCATACGGTCGAGGGCTAAGCCAACGGTCTGCCCCTGCCAGCCTTGACACCTTTTTCTCCAGGCTGTTGGTCGCATGGAGGTGATGTCGCCAGGGGCTAGGGCTAATTGCCTGCCCCCATTGCGCTAGCTCCCAAATCTCCGCCGCTAGTTACATGTCGAACAAGTGACCTGGGACCAGGCCTCAAACTCTGCCATGGTCGTGTAGAGAGCGTATACGACCGGGGGCCAAGGCTGGTCCTAGCCTCACCTGCTGGGAGACCTCTAGAAAGGTTTTGTGGAGATGCACATGGCCGGGGACCGGGGCTCACCACCCAAACCCTCTCCCAAATTTGGCATCACTTAAACCTTAAGTAGATGTGAAGAACTATGCGATTAAGAAACATTAAGTAGGCGAGTTGGTAGAGCGTCGGGCTATGTTGTGGCAGGTCGCGAATTCGATTCTAGCCGAGGCCATCCGAACCTTAAACAATTTTTAGCCAGCGTGCAGGTGCCACATGGCGGCCTCCATTTGGGCCACGTGGCAGCCTCCCATTGGACCACCAAAACAAAATGAACGAATCAAATTCGAACAACTTGCGCATGTACGAGACCGCCACTTGAAAAGTCGTGATTGGTCATGTATGTCTAATTGGAATGATGACATCATCATGACATCAACAGTACAAATTGCCCAGTTAGCCTACCTAAAAAATTATTTTTTGTCGACCAAAAACTTCATATCATGATGTTAGCAATACAGACTACCCAATTATTCTACCTGCAATTTTTTTTTTTGTCGACCAAAAAATTCATAACATCACAACTTTGTCATATGACATCAGATTGAGGCGATTTAAGGGTCTTTGGAATCATAACAACAAACACTACGACTTGACGCTAGTTTCGAAACATTCTGGGCACTTTCATTTTTGAGCAAAATTTTGATCTGTGGATCAATATCTCCCCTTCTTGTTCCCATGTTATTTGGTAGAAAAAAACAAGTTAACAAGTTAAATACAAAGATATATGTAAATTTATGAATTTTAAGACTATATGAAATATAAAATCCTATTTTAAATAAATCAAATTGGATATAAGTATTGGGTTATGAGAATGTAGTAATTGGGTACAAAGTATGTAAAAAAACATGACACTTGAAGGATTCTTGTCCCTAGGGAAACATTTCACAAGGTAAAAGAGGGAAACCTAGCAAAACTTGAGGTTGGAATCACTCTCATATGATTCTTAGGGCATTGCCAAAACACTACACATTTTTTCTCTAAGCTTGATGCATATAAAAATGTTCACCCACCCTCTAAGGTAGTGGTTGACAATATCGCTATAGTCATACCAATAGGGCCAAACCCTCGTATGCAAAGTATTTCAGCTATCAACCCTTGGGGAGTGGTCACATGTCTCAAACAACTATGATCCAAAATGACACAATTCGTCAATTGATTATGATGATATTTGAAGGTTAGTTTCATTGGACAATCCACTAGCTTCACACCATTGGATACACAAAATAAGAAGGGGAAAAATGTTTACCTACAAATATTCAAGATCCCTAATAAAGAAATGCAATATATGTTAGCATAATTATAATAAATTTTTCACAGTGAGGTTAAAAATACTACCTTGACCAATCATATTTATAACTAATTAATTAAACCCAATTAAAGAAACCATAATTTGAATTTAAAACTTTTATTTCAGATCTTTCGAAGTCACAAATTCAAATTCAATTACTGCAATGTACTTTAAAAAAAAAAATTACATAGTTATTTGTGCTTTTATTTATTACAAAAATCATTAAAATATAATAATTAAAACAACCCCCTGGATCCAAGTGACCAAAGAGAGACCAATTGATGGCGTTCGACACATTGAGACTCTCCTTCAACAGATGGAAACCACCTGACTTCATTTCTGCATTCACTCCCTCACCTTGGAATGCACAACCCACCTTGTCACCTCCAACTTTATATTCTGGAGCAGCCTGGCCTCTCGGTTGTTTATCTCTTGGTCACCTTCCTCTGTGCTCTACTTTTCCCCTTATGACCTCAATTATGCGATACCCAACCTCTACAACTTAATCATGAGAAGTGACAGAGGGAGGGGACGTCGCCCTGGCCAAGGCAAAGGGCGCAACCGATCCCCAACCACTATGGACAAAACTTTTATCGCCACCTTCTTCGACCACAAAATACTTATGCACATTAAAAGGAAAGTGGTTTCCATGGTGGAAGATGAGATCCGCAGGGGATGCTTGTCCCTTTTGGCACTCCACAATCTCTTGGCCCACCAACTGAAGGAAAAATAGAAAGATACGCCCAAGGAAACCAATTGGATTGTGGAGCTCTCCATGTACTTCAACCATTATTCATCCTCACTTAAAATATTAGCCAAAAAACTCAACATTGCTTACCCCCCTAACCTTCCTTCCCGTGCTAGGTTTCCCTCGCGCTCCCCTTTCACCAACTCGTCCCTTCCCTCACCCACAGAGGTGCTCCTCCTCCCTCTACCCCGCCTTCTCCCCTCAAATCAACAAAGCTCCACCTCCCTTCCCCCCTCAGCCCAACCCATTTGGGTAATACATTTTGGAGGAGGTCCTTGAGGACCATAACTTAGTGCAGGCACATGGCAACATCCAGGCTCGAGGAGGCTCCAACTCGACAACAATGAGGCTCCACTGCATTACACACTCCCCATCGATGACATGATAGACAAAAGGTTGGTAACTTCACTCTCATTTTGGTTTTTGGCTCGCAGAGAAACCTTATTTTGGCTCAATGAACACCAGTGCACCACACCGCTTTTGCTTAACCTAAGTGCACCCAACAACCTTGTTTGGCTCAATGAACACCAGTGTGACCACACCTCTTTTGCTCAACCTAAGTGCACCCAACTTGAGACTGAGAAGCTCATTGATGTGGTGAAGTTTTTCATTACCCTTGTTCAACAGTACATCGTCAATGCACGGCGAGGCCCAACCCTACGTAATTTGAATAACATCATTTTTCGTATTTTAAACTCTCTGGACAATGTGAACTTTTGTTTCCCCACCCATGGGCAGAGGATTTTGGGCTACACACTCTAGTTTCCTCGCTCTAAGGCAGAGATGGACCTCATGATTGTACAATGTGTAAATTTTGTTCAGCCAATATACTTTAGAAATGCTTGCTTACAAAAAAAAATAACTTATTAATTAACAATTAGGCACAATTACTTCATTAAGGGGTCAACACTAGATTTTTTGAATTGTAAGCCATGAATAAGAAATAAGAAATAAATATATTTTAAAATAGGAAAAATAGGTCATCCGTAGAGTGTAACAAGGACAAGAAACATGGGACAAACTTACTATAAAAATTCATGACAACCCCCAACTCCCAATATTTTTTATTTTTTATTTTTTTTCGGGGGTTGGGGGGTGGACACTTTTAGTGGTCTCGAGTAGGTTGGGAAAACCTTCCTTCTCTTGGTCCAATTTTGAAACAATTTTAACCATAAAATTGGAAAACAAGTATAAATGACAAAAACCACAATGAGCCTCAACCATTCCCTAAAGCAACTATAATTAATTGAGGCATTTATGAACTTCGGAAAATGTCTTGGAAAGAGTTTCTAGCATCTAAAGTGTTTTTGAAACTAGAAATGTGTTCCAGACTTGATAGAAACAATTATGAGATTCAATGATTTAACTCCTATACTTATTTCAAATTATTAATGGATGGCCTTTTATCGCTTATCTGGGAGAGCTTGTTTTTCAGGTCCTTGGTAATAAAAAAATAAAATTACTTGGACACTTTTCAAAGCAATTGAGCAATGAAAAAGAGCAGCTAACATGTTATGATGATTTCTCCATAATGACTTTTGCTTGCAAATGTGAACATAACATATACAAAGTAATTGTTGAAATTTGGGTAGCTTAGAAGGTATTTTTGAGTCGATAAAACCCACAAAAGATGTGTTTGTTGGGAAAAGTACCAATGTGATTAGGGTTTTGACTCAAAATTGTGGATTTGGGACCCAAGTTAATGATATTTTAATCTGATTTGTGATTTAGTAGTAAAATAGGGGTTTCTTGAGGGACAATAAAACCCCCAAGATCACTCACGCAAAAGTATAAATAAGGAGCCAAAGGAGAGGCTCATCACAAGTGGATGGACTCATTTGTGAGTAAGATAATTTTCCCTAGAGGGAGTTATAGCTAGAAAAGAGACAAATTTAGTATTTTGTTCGGGATATCAGCTAAAGAGAAACATGTTGAGTAGATTGTCTAGTAGGGAAGAAGGAGGTTAGAGACCTACCATAGACCATGAGGGTTATACCAAGGGCTGGCTAGATAGAAGAGAGGAGGTTGAGATCAGTCGGAGAAGGTTGGAGATAGAACATAAGAGGTTGAAATCCTAGAACGGGACAACCAGGCCTAGAAGAGGTCATCCGTAGCTGAGAAAGTGGTTGATCTCGTGGGATGAGGGTTTGTTGAAGCTAAATAGACCTAGTCGAGGAAATATCTGAGTAACTACTTGGCCTAAACAATGGACCGAGACTGTTGTGGAGGGCTGAAAGTGGTTCTATGAGCTAGGAGCCTTGGCTGAGGCAGGGCACAAATATAACAAGTGGCCGCAGTGTTGGGCTAGACAAACCTACCGAGGAGGCTAATAAGTGGCCTTAGTTAGGGAAGATATGGGCCAAGGATTTGCTGTAGTGTGACCTAGACCTAAGTGCGAGATCAAGTAGACGAAGGAGGGTTTGAGTTGACTACGTGGAAAACAAGGAAAATGAGGACTAATCAGTAGTATGTTGGGTAAAGGATCACACCAACAACAAGGACTTCATTGTTGGAGTGTTCTGTGGGTAAAGGAGGGCCCACTACTGAGAAAAAGTTGAAGTGGGAGGCAAAGGACAACCAAGGAAGTGATATAAAGGAGTAGATCATGAAGTATGTCGTAGCCAAAAATCAAGAGGTACAACAAGTATACCGAAGTTCGTGGCCTAAAGGAGCAAGCTCAGTGTTGACCGTGCTGGACTCGCTAACATTTAGGGGATCTCCTTGATATGAAGTCCCAATTAGACCTCACACCGTTTGGTGTAGGAGTCCCATCTGGAATACCACTTGGTTGCCGATGTAATGGGTTTTAATGATGTGCCTTGGCTGCAATAATGCAGAGAGTGATGTATGGTGACTTTGGTGGGAACAAGTGTGTGACTCTACAGAAAGTCAACTGTAATGCATGAAGGCTCTAACACATGAAGGGAAAGTGAGTGAGCCCCTTAGAATCATGTAATAGTACACAACTTGAAAGGAACATATGAGCATAAATTCATCACAAGCTAATCTGCGAAATAGTTCACAAGTTAACGGTGATGGAATTATACAAAAACACACATTCAACAAGATTCATACCAATGCAAACAAAATAGTTCATAAGCATAAGCGTAAGTGAAATAACATAAATTTCGAATACAACAAGAATAGTCTTACTATATTCACCACATATACATGGAAATGTATTGGCTCTAAGATTTTATTAAAGTGAAAGTTCCAATCATACATATACCATTGACAGAACACTAGCCCCAATAGTGGAACATGAAGTCAACACTTGCTCCTCTAAAGAAAGATACTCCCTTTATGCTATAGAGAAGCCAAGGCTCTCATAAAACTCCCAAGCTCCTGATTATAAGCCTCAGCCTAGCCAAAATCTTGGCTCCCCAAAATCCCTTTACATGAGTTATGAGGATGTATTTATAACAAAAGGGGTGACTCTTCAACTTCCCTTTTGTGACTCTTAGACTTCATGACTCTTCAACTTCTTTACAAATGACTATTCAATTACATTACATCACGACTATTCACATTCCACAATTGACACTTGGAATTTCACTTACAAATTATTTACAAAAGATTATTACAATTTACTCGTACCCATATAGGAAAAAATTGGGTAGAGCCAACTAGACAGCCTAGTAAGACAAAACACATCATGCTTGAGTTTGGGGAAAATCTAGCTCAACAACCTCCAATTAATGTGTCTCGATCACGTAACAGTGCTAAGCTCTGTATTATGCAACGAGTCCCTCAAAATGTGCGATCGTGTTAGGCTAGAAGCAAACTCTAGCCTCCATGGCATCCGGGTACACTGATCTGGAACTGGTCTATACTTCTGTCTTTAACATGAGAAACATCATGTTGATTTGGATAGGGCCACCAATGCACTTCTACATATTTTCCTTGTTCACTTCAAGATATTCTCTAGTGGCAATTTGTCTGCACTACTCCAAGTATTCATATATTTCTCGCCTGACCCGGTTCATGCGTTTGGCTTCAGTGAGCGAGCCAACTGATGGGATCTTGTGGGACTTCACCAAGAAATCTATGTTGTTATATAATCGTGCATACGAGGCCTGAATGCTAGCAATGAACAATGAGAGTTGTTTGTTATTATGGATGAGTATCTGAACCTTCGCTTTCTCCAGCTCTACCTCTTGCTTGGTTTTCTTTCCCAAATCAAGTGGTGCCCCTTTGTACCACATTGACCCTATATACACAACAACAATGGTTGCTTGTACAACCTTAATAGTTTTGATGTAATATTTACACTTTTGTTGCAAGTTGTGCAAGTGGAAAATTTCCTTATGCACAGTAACAAGCTCCTCATAAAGATTCTACATGGTCTTTCCCAGTGTTGATACTTCACCGAGTATCGATGCCTTTAGTTCCTCCAGATGGAACTATGCGGAAGCTTCATTCCGAGCTGCTGCTCAGAGCTATTAATGTTGAGAATTTGGAGGGTTGGTGTTTAATACAAATTCTATTCCTGATAATGACTTATGAGCTTACTTGTGTTACATATGTCTTCTCTTCTTTTAGCTTAGTTAATCTTTCATCAAGTCAATTATCAAAATGCACAAGACACAAAAGTTAGGCTCCTAGAGCCAGGGAAAAACCTCTCCCTATTGGAGAGGAAAACCCGCAAAGAATTCTTCTTATAGATCTTCAAATGACAAGAACCATGACCAAGACTCAGACCCTTGACTTAGATATGCTTCCAAGACCTTGATCCAACTTCTTCAATCTTGATTCTTCTTTTCACCAATTTACTTAGTTCTGTATCAACACTAGAGACCTTGATCTTCACCTTGCATATGCTTGTAGTTGAATTTCTTGAGCTGTAGGAAGGTAAATCATAGATTTACCTTCCTCACTATTACTGCCTCTTCTCCTTATAATCATTGTCTCAACCTCTACTAATTTTGTCTTCAAATCAACTACCCTTAACAATAATATAACAACAACTTATCCTTGCACTAATATTCTTGAGTCTGCTCTACTAATCCGAAATATTGCTGCCTCATTCCGCAATTATGTACCTTGCAATCATGTACCTTTTTGTCTACAATCTGTTCCTTCTTATCCGCAGTATGTATCCTATTATCTGCAATCTTCTTCCTGTATTCTACCACAATCTTCTTTCTGCACCTCTGTCTCATATCCACACTTTATTTACTTTGATATCCCGTACATTAATCCCTCTTAAATCCACACTAACTATTGTCCTTCACCCGCACTTATATGTTGTCCTTTTATCCGCACTGTCTTCTTGGAGATGTCCGCAATCTAACTTCAGTGATGTCTGCATACTTGCTTCAATGATGTCCGCATGCATGTTTCAGTAATGTCTACATTCCTGTTTCAGTGATGTCCACATTCCTTACTCAGTGATGTCCGCATTCCTTTTTCAGTGATGTCTGCATTCCTTACTCCATGATGTCAGCATTCCTTACTCCTCCAACTGTTCACATATTTTAGGCCGACCATCCAAATGTAATTAGGCCGACTTTAATAGAGCATGTAGGCCGACACGAGGTGTAATTTCTTCAGCATTTCATGAGGTATTTCTTCAGCATCGTTGAAGGGTGTCTTCACTATATTTTGGAGCTTGTG
Source organism: Pinus albicaulis (assembly GCA_034641835.2). NCBI lineage: Eukaryota > Viridiplantae > Streptophyta > Pinopsida > Pinales > Pinaceae > Pinus > Pinus albicaulis. The sequence goes on along the minus strand of CM076576.1, from coordinate 543,770,966 downwards.
TTCAACGTTATATGAGGGTTGTTGAGAGCTTCTTCACAAGGTCTTTGGAGAATAAACATCTAAATTAAATCCTTCATATATATGACACTTAATTATAGAAGAAGACAAAAACCTAGAAGACATCAAGAAGAATTCCATAACCTATATAATAAAACCCAAAAATACATTTTATTATCATTGTCTTCTTCTTTACATAATTACATAGTCAACATGAAGACCGATCCAAGTTACACTTTTCAACAATTAAACCTTTTGCATAACAACCTGCGAGTTCTTTGCCAATTGTTTGTTCTTGGCCATCAAATACTCAATGCTTGACTTTGTTGCACCTGCGAAGGCCAAGTTGGATGCAGCAATGGCATTGGGATTCCTCCCGGTGTCTGCCATAATCACCCTCTCTCTAATAAATGTAGGAGATGCGAGGTCATCCAGAAAATGTTTCTTTCGTGGTTGTACAATAATTTTTTGAAGTTTTTCGTAAAACAGATTGTACATGTCCATGACCGGATCATCATCAAGAGGAACAAATTCCTCTTCATTGCTTGGAGCTAACTCTGCTACTAGAGGAGGTGGAGACTAAATGGTGACTTGTTGTGTGCTTGGCATTAGGTCAATATATTGATTCTGCGCCTTTGGTTCCACCTCCATGTATTTGATCTAAATCTATTCTTCAATCTGCTGAGCAAGCTCCTTGTCATACATTTGTTTGCTCCCCTCCTCTCGTTGTCGGTTATGTTCTTGCTCTTCAGTTTGTTCTTGTGTTGTTTCTTCTATTATTACTCTTCACCTCTCTTCTTCTTCCTACTTCTATTTTTCTTCTTCTTCTTGCTTATGCTTTTCGACCTCCAATCTCCTCTCCTCTTCCGTCTTCTTTCGTTGTGCTTCATGCATCCTCTATTTCCTCCTTGCCTCTGTTGCTAAATCCACTTTCATAATGTATGGATCCGCTTTCATCTTGCGGCTTCGTTCTCCCCCTGGGCTATATGCAACCTTCTTTTTTCCCTTTTCGTGCATGGGGTTTCTTCCTTCTGTTGGTATTGCTTCCATAGTAGCTTCCTTCTATGGAGTCACCTGTGAAGTTCCTGCAAAATTGATCGGCTCGCAGAACTTGGAGGAATTATAACAATTCTTCCATGGTTCCTCCTCCGCCCAGTGGAATGTCCCACTTAGCCACTGAAAATGAATTCTTGCACAATGGTCTCTACAAACATTCCGGGGATCAAACATATTAAATTCCAGAGTACCAAATGCAAACTTTACTATCGCCTTTCCTTCGATATCCATGACTTTCAGGTTCTTAATCTCGTACAATCCAATTTTCATAGGAAGAGTTGGCCAAGGTGCTTTCTTCTTCATATGCAAAGTTGCTGACAACCCTGTGGAGAGATGATGTGCAACCTCTTGCATGAATAATTTATCGGTTGCATACCTTGGCAAAAGATGTGGCGACTTCTGTCTGTCGCACACTCTAAGGAAGGTGCCATTCAGTGAGGCAAACCAATCTGTTATCTCTGACACTACTTCCATTTCCCCACGTGAGATGCAAGGTGGTTTTTCCTCAAAGATCAACTTGTATAACTGAATGAGGAAGTGGTCAGTTAGCTTTTCCATTACTCCTCTGTTGGTGCACTCCGAGAGCAGTCTGCAGTAGATGTGTACGACAGGGTCGTCTGGTTTCCAAGTCCAATTCATGTCAAGGAATGAATTTTGAGCACAGATTGCATCCAGTGGATATGAAAACATGTAGAATCTAGCTTTCCTACCCTTGGGAGGATTCAGAGCGTTAGCTACATGGATACTTAACTTCCGACCCAAAAAATATGACTAGTTGAACGACTTCCCTTCGTTCACAACCTGGTTTAATAAGAATTCCCACCCTTCAAGAAAGGTCTCAGTGCTCTACTGACCGTAGATTCTGCAACATAGAACTATTAAGAGCTGATAGGCCCTCCTAAGAAACTTTGTCTTGTAGGTGTTGGTGGGTTTCTGACAGAACTTTGATGCCTCTTTCACCCAACTTTTAACAATGTCCTTGGTGCTCAAATAACTAGTGGTAGCACAAAAGTAGGAATCCATGAGCAACTCCGGCTTCGGAAAATGATACATACGCTGGTAATATACTGCCAAAAAAGAAGCAAGCCTCTATCCGTTGGCGTTGTTCCAAGTCATAACCTTTGGATCTGTGTGAGACAATATCCAACAAACAACATCTGAACATGGTAATGTCAGGTACCTGCATGCGACCTTATGTAGTCATGATCGTTGAACATTGATATATACATGTCAGTCCTCTAGATCTGCCTTGAAGCTTCTTGCCAAGAATGCTTCATTCACTTTCTTCCATGTGACATCTGATTCCTTTTCTACAAACAATTGAGTATTTGAATAAATTGGTAAGTTTACGAGGGTACTCTCAACTGCCTCCTCGATACTGCTCTCTATGGTATCCTTTGAAGCAACTCCCTTGGGTGCCATGAAAAAAATGACTAATGGAGAGAAGTGCTCAACAATTGTGATACTTATAGGAGGAAAATAAACTCATGGCAAGAATAGATTAGCTTCAACAAATCAACTTTCAAAGCAAGATTTGGCAACAAACCAATGAATTTATGAGGAAAATTGTGCAATTCTTGAGGTCAAGGGAGGGAGGCTGGCTAGAGGAATTGCGCATTGTGTAGTATCAGCAGCCAATGATGTAACCTAAGGCTTGAGACTGCGCAATGCACAGTTCAACTTGGGCAGACTTAGGGAGAGACTGTGCATTCTACAATCTCAGTTTCCAAGGGGATAGGATTGAGGCCTGGAACTGCGCAATGCGTAGTTGGGTCAACGTGTACTGCACATTACGCAGTTTCAGAGGCCAAGCTAGGAGCTTGAGCCTTGGATTTGCACAATGCCTAGTTGGACAAGACAAACATTGGCCAAGGAATGTGCATATATGCCCAGTGAGGGTGTGGGAAACTAGTAGATCAAAGTGATGATGCAAGTTAAAGTGCATATATGACATGGATAGATCAGTGCAAATCAAGTGTAGAAAATCAACATACTGAAGGAAAAACAAACATGCAAGGAGAGTTGCCAAAACAATGATCACTAGTGTGCAAAAACAAGAAAACTAATGTGACACTTATAAAAGGCAAACGAAAAACTGAACCAACACTTCTACAACCTAATATAAGTTAAAAACCCAACAACCATGAAGAGAAACAAGAAAAACAACACTCAAAGAAGCGAAACGACAAAAAACAACAGGAAAAGTGACAAAAGATGACAAAAGCAAAACTTACCCAGAAAAGCATCGCAAACTCTACCGAAGGCTCCTTAATCTCCTTTGGAATGCTAGAGCTCCAAGATCGAATGTACAAATGAGCTCCAGAGCCATCTATTAAATAGATTTTGGCGGATTAGGGTTTATGACGCGCATGACTAAAATTAAGGAAAAAACGACACTTGGCATAAAGTTCCAAAAATAGTAACTATGCCACCTTTGGGAAACTATGTTGAATCCCTATTTTCTAGGGATGTTTTTTTATTTTTTATTTTTTCTTTTTTTGCTTTTTCGGGAAACTTGCCATGTACACTGCCAAGAAGGATTGCACAATTCCCAAGGAGTAGGCAATTCCTTGACTCAGTGCATTGCGCAGTTTCTGAGATGATGGGATGATTTGCGTAGTTTCTGAGCTTAAGTTGGGTTTCCATCCAGAACTATGCAATTTCCAAGCTCAAGGCTGGCCTGCCTGTCTGGATTGCGCAATTCTAATCCTTAAGCTAACCTGCCTTCCAAGATGTGCAGTTTATGGAGGCAAGGCCAGCACTATTGCAAGGTTAATTCAAGAGGTTAGCTTGTGACCAAAAGGATCATATCGATATCAAAACAAGCAAACACAAGCACAACATGAAAATTTAAATCCCGATCAAAACATGAATACTTGACGACACTAAAAGATAAGTTCATGTGGACAGAAGGGAAGGCTCCAAAATCAAAGCATAGGAAAAAAATTTGGAGGGTGGTTGTAGCAGCTACAGCACTCAGGTAAGTCAGTATCTTGTTGGTTATTTTGTGGGCAAAGGACAACCATTTCTATTTGTATTTGTATTTAGGAAAATGAGGGTTTGAAGGATTATACCTCAAGCCCGAGTTGTTATATACTAAAGGGCCATGATCCTTGGTACGAGAGCACTATGAGTGTTTTATTGATGGACTAATGAGAACAGGTTTTGGGCCTATATATCTTGTTTACTATCATTGATTTCATTGATGTTATATTTCCACTGTGCAAAGTGCTTCATAGTTGAGTATCTTCAATGTGTTTATGTTTTAGTCTAAACATAGACCAGACTCTGGGTTGATCCGAATGGAAAATGGCATCAACTCATGGTATTCATCTACCCATGTTATCCATCCACCCATGGAATTTACCCATGGTATTGTAAATGGCATCAACCCATGGTATTCATCCACCCATGATATTTATTCGCCCATGGTATTGTAAGTGACCCATGGTATTCATCCACACATGGGATTTACCCATGGTATTGTAAGTGGTATCTACTCATGGTATTGGCCTATGGTATCTACACATGGTATTGTAACTCAAAAAATGCTATAAATAACAAGCCTCGGTTTCTAAAAGGACAGATTGTCCGCCAAAATGTAGCTTCTATAGTTATTCTTTGTTTTAATAAAACAAGTTACTTTGTGGTTTTATTCTGTTTGTGTTCTCTTTTTTTTTTTGGCATTCTAATTTTGCAGATCTGGTCAGATCCATTTTAGCTTTTTAGATCTTGGGGGCCTTCCCCCCAAGATCTAGATCAGTGGTATCAGATTTAGGTTACGCCTCCATGGGAATGAGGATTTGAAACATATTTTAGTTTTAATGTTTTGCAGCAATCTTCAGCAAACTCCATGAATTTCTTGGGCGGTGAGTTTGAAGATCACATCTGAAAATTTTGGTACAAAATTTACAAAATATAAGACCAGATCTAGATTCCTTGCCAAAAAACACTCAAATTCAAAAAAAAAAATCAACCGAATTGGAGTTCAGATGAGGGAGATATCGCTGATTCAAAATCAGCAATGTTGAAGTAATTTTTCTGACAACAATTCATGGACGGTGGCTCTCCTGTCAATTTTCACAATTTTAAGTGAAAATTTTAGAAGAATGGATATAGATCTGAGCTCCTCTTGAAAAATCACCCAAGTTCAAAGAAAAAATCGGTCGAATCGGAGTCCGGATGTGGGAGTTATCGTTGATTTAATATCAACTATTTTTTCAGAAATTTTGTGATGTCGAGACAATTCCAGCGCGAATCCGAGAGTCTAGAGTCTTCAGATAGTGGTTTCAAACACATGAGAAGATGAAAAATGATCATTCCATTTCCAAAAATATGTTATAATAAATATTTTGAGTTATATTGACCAAGTTATGCTCATTTTAAATCTAGAGCAGCATTCGGAGCGGGTTCCCTTTGGAGACGTGCCCTCCCACCCCGCTTTAGTAGGCACCTCCTTCACATTCATCAGTTTCAACATAGCAGTGTTCGCCTTGGGTTATTTGGAGACATTCCCTCCCACCCCAAGCTATGTAGGCACCTGCTACTTCATCAACAATCAGCATCACGGTTATGGGTCAACCGCACAAAATCTTTTTCATCGAAGTCCATTTGCTAGGCCGCACATTGTTAGTCACACAGTTGGTCACAAGCATTACAGGGTATCTCTATCCTCGAATCTTCGTTTGTCATGGTTTTGGTTCATCCACAAACCCACACTTCATCGAAGTCCATTTGCTAGGCCACACACTGTCAATATCACAGTTGGTCACAAGCATTACAGGGTATCTCTATCCTCGGATCTTCATTCATCACGGTTATGGGTTAACTACACAAAACCCTTCTCTTCAGTAGTTCTTCATATTCAACAAAGGATTCTCAGGAGGGAACTTCACGCAATGGAGACCATTGCTTCTTAAGAAGGGAGGAATGATCCGAATGGAAAATGGCATCAACTCATGTTATTCATCTACCCATATTATCCATCTACCCATGGAATTTACCCTTGGTATTGTAAATGGCATCGACTCATGGTATTCATCCACCCATGATATTGTAAGTGACCCATCAGTGTGTATCCTGTATTCATCCACACATAGGATTTACCCATGGTATTGTAAGTGGTATCTACCCATGGTATTGGCTTTATGGTATCTACCCATGGTATTGTAACTCAAAAAAGGTTATAAATAACAAGCCTGAGTTTGTAAAAAGGGCAAATAGTCTGCCACAATATAGCTTCTATAGATATTCTTTGTTTTAATAAAACAATTGTTTTTTTTTTTTTTTTAAGGAATTTTAATAGGAATGAGAAATTTCTCAGTGATGTAAGAAAATCACTCTCATCTAATAATCCAAATTTTACAAAATTTGCACCATTGTTCATCAGCGAACTCTTGTGAGCAAAAATTTCAAAAGGAAACATGGAAGAGAAGTATGTTGTAAAAGTTGTTTAGGAGCAGACAACATAAGTTTGTATTTTCACTAGGACCCCTATAAGCAAAAGATAAGAAACTAGTTGCGCCAATAGGCGTTCTACAACCCAATATATAAGAGTGATGTTGTCAAGTGATATTACATTAATTCTTTTTTTAAATATATGTCAACTAATTAATGTAAAATAAAAAATAATAATGAATATGTTGGTTCAATTAAACTTTTTAACAAAAACACATATACATGATGATATTAATAATATTATGGGTGGACAAAATTCAAGAAAATAAAAAGAATATAAAGCATTATAGGGATCCATCAATTAAGGTATGTTTGTTCAAAAATTCTTAAACCATATAATTTGTAACATGTAGCAATGAAATAAAAATAATTGCCTCTAGATTATGGCTGGCTATAAAACTCACCAATATCTCACTCCTCATTCCACTTAGCTTTGAGGGCATTGCACAAAAAAAAAGATTAAATTTTGTTTATAATGTAAAAATAAGATTATTTTCCAAAATGTGGAACTGAATAAACACAACTCAACTCTTATTACATGTGAAATGTTCGTATGAGAAATTATGTGAATTGACATCTAGTTAAAACGTGTTTGAAATTATGTGAATTGACATCTAGTTAAAACGTGTCTGAAATTATGTGAATTGACATCTAGTTAAAACGTGTTTGTGTGACGGAAATTTTATCAAAGTAAAAAATAATTAATATTTCAGATCATAAATTATGTAAATTGATATCATAGTTAAAATATTTTTTTAGGTAAATTTTATCCAAATAAAAAACAATATGTATTTCTAATATATAAATTACTTGTCCTATGGGTCTTGGATAGACGGTGAAGTCACTGGTTCAATTCCTCATCTTAATCAGAGTGATATATTGGACATAATGAATTGCGATAAAATTTAATAATTATTTTAAGTATATAAAAGAAAAACGAATATATATATATAATGTTTTTTAAGGAAAAAAAAATGTTTAATGATAATAATATTTTAAATAGAAAATAATGCTACTGTAAACTACATAAATAGATATCATTGTTAAAATGTGTTTGTTTGGAGTAAATTTTATCAAAGTAAAAAATAGTAAATATTTAAGATATATAAAAATTTAATTCTTATTTCCTAATCTGTTATGACTTATATTTAGCTCATTATTAGAAATATGAATCTATAATAAGTGTGTATAATTTAAAATTTAATTGACATTCAAATTTGCAAGTTGTTATCCATTATAAGAAAATAGGAAAACAAATAAGGTGTAATTTAAATGTAAACTAAAGTTACAATATTTTAGACCAGCCTAGGTCCATCTTAACTCCTGATCTACCAAGCACCCAGAGGATCAAATCTCTTTTCACTCTAAAAGATGTTTGGACCTGGAGATTTGATTTCATCCCTTTGGGACGCTTAATAGATTTAAAGTTAAGATGGATCTAGATTGGTGAATAATAAATGAAAAATTTTGAGTGTCCAGTGCATACCCTGCAAGTCCATGCTGACAATGTAGATGCATAATAAACAGAGTTACAATTGAACCCTTCAAAGCATACAAATTCTACCTTTGTGTTCATCGATAAGAAACTTGACAAGAAAGTTTGCAGGGAACCTAAGCTTATGTGAAACCATATTATATTTTGAAGCCACTGAAGTCTTCTGGAAAAAAAAAAAATCATATACATGAAATAAATGGATGCAAATAGAATCCCTTTTTGAAAGGAATACATAATGTACAACCCTGGAAGTAAAAAATATCACAATTTAATCATGTTTAGACTTCTCCAAAACGCCAAGTCCGAACAACAAAAGCTAAGAATCCCAGACAAACAATAACTGAACCAACATAAAGAGTTACCCTAACCCATAAAAAAGAAGTGAAAGCTTTTAGCACAGCAGCTTCCCAGAGCGAAAACCAAACAATTGCTGCCACAGAACCCAGTAATGCTCCCACTAATACTTGATCGTAAGTGTGCAATCCCTCTGATACTCGTAACCATACCTACAAGAGTAAACAAAACTATTAGATCAAATAACAGCTATCCATGTACATTTCTACGATTCATTTTCCTCCCCTTTTTAATGTTCTTGATGAGAAGGTAGTCTAACATGTTTATAGAGCTAGATTCCATTAACTGAAAGATCACAAGAAAACACTATCATTTGGAAAATAGAAGATTACAAAACAAGACGACAAATCAGCTTACACTCTTGGAACAGAGCAGTAACAGAAGCAAAATTTATGTATCAAGTACAACTAGTAATATTAAGTAAAGTGCCTTAGTTCAGAAAAGTATCTCAGATGTAGAGAAATTTTTTGAAGCTATTCTTTCTTCTAAATATAAAGACGCTTTCGATAGGGAATAATGGTAGCCTCCTGTCCCTTTAAAAAAATTCTGATATTTGGCTATCAAAACACAACTTGGAGAATAAACACAATTTAGAGAAGCAATAGTCCTACATTGTTTGGTGCACAGGTAACTAACTGATCCTCTTCCTTGTTTAGGTGCTGTCCTTTTTTCTTTTACTGAGGAAATTACTCGTGCATCCTTTTTTGTAATCCCATGCTGTGTCAAAGAAGTTATCAACTTTGAAATCCTCCCCAAACTACAGAAAACCCATCGGTTCTTTTAAGGTTCCAAAGGCTTCCTCCATATGTCACTTATTTACGGTCTATGTCACTAGCGATTTATATGGTCATAGCACATTTGAAACTCAAAAGAAAACAGTAGCAATCGAGGGTTTGCTACAAAATATAGAGTTTTCATTGTAAGAATACAATATTGAGAAACTTGATCCTACCATTTCCCAGGACAACAGAAAATGGTGACCAATAAGATTTCATTGTTACATTTGTTGGTCAGTATTTTCAACCAATCACTTGTCAAGCTCTCTCTACTTATTTAAGAACTAGAATCAACATAAGCCTTACAGCAATTGTTTTACCAGAAACTATATGTTTAGATCTTGTTGATTAAGGGCAAATTCAGTTTATAATAAAATACATTTGTTGGAAGATTAACGTGGATATGGGAAGAGACTCCGATGTAATTTCAGATTTCAAAGACATCTAGGGTTAGGTCCAAAGTTATTTTCTTCACTGTGACATTCAGTATTTTAAGGCTTAGTGGAGCTTGCACGACCTTGAGGTTGTGGCTTTTCATGCTTATCATAAGAGCATAGGGGGTTGTTTAAATGTCACCCCGTTGTTTGAAATTGTCATTTTGGCAATCATACGAGGAGTGTTCAATCGAAGAGCTGGTTGGCATGGTTTCTCCCAAGGCCCCGTAAAAGCTCGCCTTGAAGGCAGCGCATGAAGTAATGAGATCCCCCTTGACGAGTTTCCTATTGATATTCAAGATTTTGGTATTATTCAGTATGCGATAATCTGACAAAGCAGTTGGTATATGATAAATTGAAAAGGCACTTGATATTGGGGTATTTACTATTTTGCAGGTTGTATCTCACCAAAGGCTATGATTATCTTAGGTCAAGGAGGCCTAGGCACACCATGGAGGGATTTGTACAACCACTTGTAGCTGGAGTAAGAACTTTTTCCAAGTATCTTTTGAAGAAAAAATCATTGTCATGAAGTGATATTTGACAAAACTTGGATGTGTCTGAACACCCTAGTTGTTTTTGTTGAATGGAAGGAAGAATTCTTTTTTAAACAAGCCTTCAAACTGTATTGCCTAGTTTGGGTGGAATTCATAGGGCTCCAAATACAATTCTAGGATTTTTGGAACAAATCTCAGCCCCAATTGACATCTTAATCTGCCACAAGCCAGCTTGATTCTTTAACCTGGGTCCTCGAAAAAGGGTGTCTTAGAGTTAATACTTCCAAAGTTTTAAAAAAAATTGTGTACATTCAAGACGGGGCGGGGTTGAGTTTTCTAATAGCAAGTGCAATATATCAAACTCCTCGACGCCTACTTAAGGTGCCAAAGTCCCACCATAGAATCAAATATTGTCCCTTGATGATGAAAATTGACACATGAACCTTCAACCTTTGCTACTGTTACTGCTCCTGTTAGTAGGGATTGTTGAAGATCCGTACAACCCTACTCAGCCAACACACACAAGACAGAGGTCCACTGTCACTTCAGCCTAAGTCCCCACTCTTTAAACCCAACTCCTACCAAAAAGGGCTATGGGAGGCTTCTTGTGGATGACTCCAGCCAACCAACACAAGACCGGTGCCTTGTAATGGGGTCAAATGGCTGAAGTGGATGAGCTTTTACTACTGTCCAATTGTCCTACTATGAAAAATCTGCATAAAATACACTAAAATAGCACGAAGTGCTCCAAATACTAACAAAATATGCTAAGTAGTTAAATTTCATGTACAAAAAATATGCTAACAAAATATGTAAATATTTCTATGATTAAACACTTGGTTTGGGGGGTTGATCTGTAAAAAAAGCTTGCAGCCTTGTTTTTACAGATCTGTAATTTCTGCAAAAAAAATGGAAATCAACAAGCTAACCCATTGAAAACTCACTCATAAAGAGCTTAAACATTTCTAAATCTTGGATTTAGCGGTGGGAAGGCTAGAAGGGAGAATATTGGTCTATTTAGACCACTTCCAAGCCTTCAGATTTACAATAAAGTGAATTTCCAGCAAGTTGAAAATTCAATTTATGAAGTTTTGGGGTCTGAACCCCCTGGGTACACAACCATAAAATTAAGACTTTTAAAATACATAAATAAATAAATCTAACCTACAAATTTAAGATATAAACTATTAAAATGAATTTGAGCTAAGACAAGGATAAACAAGATACTTGTATAAATGGAGCCTTGTTTAATGAAAATTCTGAGGTTAAACATCTGCTACAACCAATGCTATTTTGAAGATCTGCACATATAAACTTGATAAACACATGTAAAATATGGAAAAATAAATTCAAGACAACAGATATATGAATTCCTTGGTCAAGATATAAATTTATGTTCTTTTTCTCCAAGGATTACTAGCTATGCAAAATAAGAAATTTGCAATCAGCTAGTAGTAAAATAAAAAAAAGGAAAAAAAAAAATTGGAAACTTTTAAATATGAGATGTTTGATGAGTGAGGCTTACCTTTGTCTTTTTACTTTATCAGCTTGTATTGTTGCGATCACAACCCTTCCTTTGTCAACTTTCCCTTTTGACACTAAAGAGAAGGAAGGAGTTGGAGGGTGAAACTATCCCACAATCTTAGCCTTGAACTACTTGTAGGAAAATGTAACTCATTAGGAGGATATGCTCATCCGAGATGCCCCAATCAAAATAGCAATAGTGGTGCCAATAGCGCACAATTCCAGATGGAGATTCCTCTAGGAGGGCTTGTCCAACACTTGGAATGTGTATTTTTGGACACTATCTAAGGGTGAGGTGAAGGCTTGGGCCTTGATCTCCCCTTCCACATGACTGTCTATCCCTTAATGGATCACTATCTTGATCTTGTGATGAAAGAAGTATACTTGCAAAATAATTCTATAAAGCACAATGAGAGGCGAAAACTAGGAAGGAAAAGGAAGAATCAACTCAACGCATGAAGTATTTTTTGTAAATTTGTTTATTTTATTAAAATGGCATGGCATCAAATGATCTCACAGTCAACAACCTTCACTAGAGGGGAGGCTGGCCTTTTATAAACATTTTATAATGGCTAGTTTGATTCCCTCTAGAAAATAATATTTACTAGTCATCCACATTTTAGAGACTTCGTAATTTTTATAAAATATTACATTAAATTCATGACTTTGCCCACTAAGGAGTCAAATTGCCTCACAATTCTCAAAGTAATTCAATGCTCCACTTGAGGTCAACAAATGAAGAATAATAGCACTTGGAAGCCCAATGTTCCTCTTGAAACCCCATCATTGCACTCGACAACTAAATAGTAACTCAACTAGGTCTCCTTATCTTCCTTGAACTCGAATTGGTTGGAAAAAATAACAATTTTTTATTGCAACAGTTAGAAGTTTGTCCACATTCTAATCTTCTCAGTCCAAGATACCTCAATGTTCTCTTTGACTCTTTAATAGCTACCTTATCCATTCCAATGGCTAATTTCCTTGACTTTTCCATGAATGGTAACTCGATTTCACCGTCTTTTGCCTCTCCAACGCTTGGCTGATTTGGCCAAGCTTTCTACCTCATTTGAATACTATTTTCCAATGTTGCACGACTTGTGCTCGTATAAGACTCGTCTAACCATTGACTTGTCGACTCATATAAGACTCGGGAACAACCCATATAAAACTCGTATAAGACTCATCAAAATGCAAAAAAAAACTTAAAATATTGTAAATTTTAAGCAGAAAAAAGAAACTAATGATAATTCCAATCCTTCTAAGTTATAAAAACCACAATATATGCAATAATTCATAACATCATCTCATATCTATAAAAGTACAACATAACATATTCGATTTTTGTAAGCAAAACATTTAGATACTGAATAAGAAAAGGAATCATGATTCCATAATTAAAATAAAAAATGTCAGCAAGTTCAAAATTCAAATACATATGTCATAAAGGATAAATTATTGTCTCATAACAATCCTGAGTCTCATTACTCATGGATGACCACGCCTATAATAAGCCCTCGTGGAGCTCATGCTTGCATCGGAAGGCTGAAGCAACTTTGAGGCAGGTATATTGGGAGTCTCTATTTGAGATGGCAAACTAGAGAGATCCTCGGTCTCTTCATCAAGCCAACTCAAATCAAGGGAATCCTCCTCCACAACCCAATCAGACTCTAAATCAATAGTATCCAATAAAATTGGATCTGTATACTTTGGTTGCACTTGTTTTGTGAGCATTCGAAGGTTGTAGTAGATGAAAACCAACTTCTCCAACCTCTCATGCTCCAACCTGTTTCTCTTTTTGTTGTGAATGTGCTCAAACACTGACCAATTGCGCTCACAAGAAGAAGCACTATGGGGTTGACTCAAAACTCTGAAAGCGAATTCTTGTAATTGCGGTGCCTCAGAGCCACAATCTATCCACCAATGAGCTGTAAAAAATTAACAACAAAGATTATCAGTTTGCAATGCCAAACATATAAAAGAGAACTAGCAAAATTACAAGCTAAGTTCTAACAATTTGCACATACAAGGCATTTTCTTGTCCTTGAGACGTTGGCTTGAGCTGAATCCAAACATGCCAGATGCTTCCTTGTACATATCTCGTTGTAGGTTGATTTTGTCTTGAATATCTAGATCCGGGAACATCTTCTCAATGCATATCATGACACCTTTCATCACCTCGGAATCTCTTTGAATGTTAGACCCCTCATTATAGAATAAGCTCGGATTGATATAAGCTCCTGCTGCATGCAATGGTGAATATAGTTTCCTATCCCACCTGCAATCAATAATTTGTCATATAGGGAGATATTTAGATTCATTTCCCTTATAGAAAGTTATGATGGCCTCTTTGGCCCTATCCATGCCCTCATAAATATATCCCATTGGAGGTTTCTCTCCATCCATCAATCTCAAGAATTTCACAAGGGGCTCAGTGAAGTTGACAATCTCAGTGACTTTGTCTCACAAACTATCACCAATGGCAGATGCTTTCACAGACAATGCTTCTGGTTTTGTGCTATCTTTCCAAAATACCCATTGTTGGCTACAAAACATTCTTCTCAAAGCTTGGTACTCATACAAAAGGCTTTGGAGGGAAAGGAAGTTTGTAGCAAACCGTGTGACAACTGGGGGACTAAGCTCACCCTGTGTGAATTCCCTCATAAGGTTCAACACGCAAGCATGATTATAAATATACTTGGTAATTTGTTTGCATTCTTGCACAACATCCTACACCCACTCCAACTTCCCAATGTCCTCTAGTATCAAGTCTATGCAATGGGTAGCGCATGGAGTCCAAAAAATGGTGGGATATTAGGCAGAAAGCAATCTTCTAGCTACTACATAATTTGTTGCATTGTTTGTGATTACTTGGACAACATTTTCAACCCCAACTTCCTCCACCACATCAACCAACAATGTAAAAATCAAATGTGCATCTTTTACATTTGCAGATGCATCAATGGATTTTAGGAACATGGTTCCTTTAGGGCAAGCTACAACAAAATTTAGTAATGTTCTACCCCTTTAATCTGTCCACTCATCGGACGTAATTGTACAACCTATAATATTCCACGAGCTTTTAATGCTCCCCAATTGTTCCTTGACATATTCAAGCTCGTCATCTAGCTCTTTCCCCCTAAGTGCATTATAAGATGGGGCTTTTTATCCAGGGCCAACACTTGCAATGGCATCCACCATACGCTGATAAAAATATGACTTTGCATAGTTGAATAAAATATTGTTATGGTACGAAAACCTCCTCACTGCCATATCTGCCTCCTTCCTCTTCTTTACATTAAAACTATCCAAGGTTTGTTGAGATCCTGGAGTTGTGCGAGGACTGAAGAAAGAAGACGTTATACTCTTGTTTTCCACAACGCTTGAAGAGGAGTTACCAATACCTGGACTTTGAATTCGTGTTTCACTCTGAGATGAAGATCTACCTATCCCAACAATCTCATCCTTCCTTTTTGCCCTCTTAGAAGTTTCTTCTTTAATGGCTTCCAAAGCAGCTGCCATTTCAGTAGTGACTTCATCAGGGCAACTTTTGCAACATCCCACACCATTCCCAGGAATTCTAGCTAGGTGGTGTTTTAGCATGTTTATGCTTGCATGCATTGTGACATTGCAATAATTGCACTTGACATGGTGGTCATTATCTGCAATGGTTTGTTGACCATGTGCCCATGCCAGATCACGAGACTTTCTAGAACACTTTGGTGCCATGGTGACGAAATCTGGAAGAAAAAAATAAAATTTTTAAAATCTAATTGATATTTAAAAAAAAAAAATTGGTTTTTATTTTTTTTTTTAATTTACAATTTTTTTTCGGCCTTGTGATTGAGTTTCTCAGCCACACAACAACCCTGTGTGGATGAGAAACTCAGGCATAGTGCCTCCTCAGCCCAAAAAATTTGCAAGTGAAAAAAATATTTAAAATTGAATTGAATACATAAAATTAAAAATAATTACATGCAAAACAATGAAACAAGGATCATGAAGCCTACCTAAAGCTCGGTTTGATCTGATGAAGCCTCCTTCAGCCTCCTTTAGCCTCCTCCAAGAGCTCCTTCATTGTGCAAGGGAGTCACGCACACACTCAAATGATAAGTGAATGACAAATGGAAGGGAGTGAGGTGCTTATAAAGAATTTTCTTCCCTCCAAATTCCCTTTTCCTCCACCTCATTTCCAAAAAATAATAGAAAAATAAAAAAATGAGAAAAATCAAATTTGTTTTGCCTTTTGTGGTTTGAAGGGTCTTAAAGGGTTCTGATACGGGTCCTATGAGAAACCCACTGGTCTTATGCGGGTAGACGGGTTGAATGCAATTTTTCCTGGGTAAGGGTAAGAACCGTGGGTTCTATGTGAGTGACCCGGCTCGCTATAGAACTCGCGAAGACCCACGGGTCTAATACGGGTCATGCTTCACTGCTATTTTCCATGTCATAACCTATCATCTGAACTATTAGCTCTATTTGTTCATAGGGCTGCCACATCACCCTAGTCAAACCTCCATAATGATGGTCAAAATTGAAGATGTCTAACACCCTTGAGGAACTTTAAAAACTGAAACTTAGGTTTTGTTCCTGTTGTTGAGAAGACCACTTTTGACATACTACATGTCAAACATAGTCCAACATTGCCCTTGATCTACCCCTAGAAACCTATAGCACATGTTGACTAGCTTTTACCAATCATAACTTGAGCATGCCTTCACTAATTGGAAAAATTCCACGTGGCATGTCATTCTCTAATCAAACTGAACAATCTGAGGCCATGTTGACTTTTTGAATTTCGGGACCAATTTGTATTGGGAAACATGCATTGCCTTGCGAAGCATGGAATACTGCTAATTGTGAGACTACCATGTTGAGAAACATCTGAGGGATACTACACAAAAGCCAAGGCCACCTATAGACTCGATACACTCATAACATTGTGGAAAGATAGGTGCACCTGACATGGGCCAGACTAGCCCCTACATTGGTGACCACCTGTTGTAGCCGCTACAACTACCCTCCAAAATTTGGCACCCTTCATAAAATTTTAGAACCCCTGCACCTCTGGTGAGATCCATGCTAGCAGAAGCTCCCCTTGAGTCAGCTTGTCCCCCTCACTTAGGCCTAGGTCATCGTCCTTGCCCCTAAGCTTTCGAGTCTAAGGCCGACAAAATCAGTGGCTTCAGTTCACATAGGTCACAAGGTCGCAAGGTCGCAATAGGAGAGTGTTTTCCTCCAAGTAAGTCGCTCTGACCTCCAGTAATCATTTTTACCGCCATTTGTACCTACCTACCCTTGGCTCTTCATCTCCCAAGCCAGAGAAGGATTTATTTACTTCAGTACTTCATTTTTTAACCATGAACACCCTTTCAATTTCCATTTGCTTCATGCTTAGCCCAGACAACCCTTGTGCTTCCTAGCTAAGCCCAAATTTCACCCTCTTAGCCTAGCTCCCTCTTTGCCATCCTTCCCCAGGCTTAGAAACACCTCTAACCTTGATTGTTTCCGTTTGAAATCTCTTCCATTTTCACCCTGCGTGCACAGGTCGCACCGGGTAAAATCACGACAGGCACCCTAGCGCGACCTACAACCCTCACGACCGGTGCGACCACGCTGCCTAGTCGCAAAGGCCGCATTTTGTATTTTCCGACCTCTGAGACCAACCGCTTAGGTTGCATAGGTCACAATTTCCTCCACTGTCCTTTGGGTGACCCTCTTTGCTGGCGACTCTGCGGCCTATACCTTCTCGAGCCTTGCTGAACCTTAGGCAGTTTGGATTAGTTAATTTTACTGTAATATTGCTACATTCATGCCATCTGTCTTATCGTGGGGTTATCTTTTCAACATGCCAGGTGACGTGGATGTAGAACTCGATTGTATCTCAATCTCTTCTCTCTACAGAGATATTGCTTGTGTCATCAACAAAAGTACCAAGTTGACATGGTACGATATCTATGCTGAGTTCTCGAATCCTGATATCCCAGAGAACCAAGAAGATTTCTAGGTGTATATAAACGTCAAAAGGTCGAAGTTACACCATGTTCCAGCGCACCCACCTGTCTTCCTATGCGCGGAAGTAATTGAATGGATCTTACACAACACATATTCTACTGCATGGGTGATAAGAGAACCGGGAAGTCATTCACCAATATCCATTCCAAAGACGCTGCGATATACTATGGGCAACCAAGAAAGGAGGAATCTTTCAACGCTCGATGGTTAGCAACACACAAGGTCCCAACTCAAGATACGATCAGGGATTGGTGGCAAGACCCCTCTAAGTTTCGGGGAAAGAAAGATAAAGAGTACAAAACAGAGGGGCTCTGGAAAGTATATCGACTCATAGCAACTATGATATGTCAATTGTACGGGAGATCATAAATCAACACCTTCAACGGGACGTGGGTCCCTATAATGCATGCAGTCACCACCAACGGTATAGTCTTCAACTGGGCCAACCTTTTAGTGTCAGCATTGAGGACGAACATAATCGCGGCATAAGTCCCAAAATAAGGTCTAGCATTTGAATTCTACATGGTCTCGTACTTGTTGGATGTAGTCTATGCTAGGTGCCACTTTGATCGCTGGCCCCATAACTGGAACGCAAAGACAAGAGGGCCTATACACAAGGATTTACAGATCTTCTGGGACTCAAAGTACAAGTAGGATCATGACATCATATCAGATGAATTTATCACCTCATTGTACCTACTACTACATGGGGAAGCTCTGCCTTGCATGTCAAGGAGGGCCATGGAAATGGTAACCAAGGTGGCACACTAGTTTCCAATCCGGGAAGGCACTTATATTAAGTTCTTCGGTTCATTCAAACCACCCCACACTCTGCCAAGGTTTGTCACTGATAGGTTGTTGTTGCAAGAAGTCTGCTATAAAATGACTGGCAGATTTTCGAAGACGTTGAGCAAAGGAAAGAAGAAGCCCTGGTCGACTTTCCCTCTTACTATCGGAGCTTACACTGTGGAAAACTTCAAGGAAGTGGAGGCAGAAGCCGAATAGATTAAGGGGTTTTGGTTCATACCTCTACACTTTTGATCCTATGTCCCCGAAAGGATCGTACCGTCCCATTGTAAGAAGGCCAAGTTCAACTGGTCCTATCAGCATACAGAGGCAACTCACGAGGACGAAGTAAGAAATTGGTACAACGCGGACAAAAAGCTTGGCCCAAGTGACGAACCAAAAGGAGAAGAAGCGCAAGAAGAACACTCCCAAGAGAACATGAGCTTGCAGGAAAGGTCAGCATCTATGAAAAGGAAGATGCAGACAGGGGTGTCCTCTTTCAAGCAAATTAAACCCAAAAGCATGACAGTCGAGGACTCTCCAACCAGTTAAGAAGGGGAAGGAAACAACGAGACTTTGGAACAAAGGAACGCCTTCCTAGCAAGACAAAAATAGGATCTTAAGAGAAAGATGGAGGAAGAACTCAAAAATTTGCAAGAGACCCCGGGTCAAAAGCAGAAAAAAGGAAGAGAAGGATAAGGAAACTAGAAGCAGCAGGAAGAGGAGCAGCAAAAAACGCAGCACGAAGAAGAACAACGGAGAAAACAAGCAGAGGAATTGAAAAGAAAAGAAGAAGAGGAGGCACGAACGAAGCAAAAGGAAGAAGAGCAGAAAAGAGCCGAAGAACAGAGAAGGAAAGAAGAGGAAGAGAGGAAGAGGCAGGAGCAAGTTGTAGAAGAAGAATGTAGGAAACAAGCGGAGCAAGAAAAGCAAATACAGGAGGCTGAGAGGAAGGAGAAAGAGGAGGAGGACAAGAGGCAGCAAGGGGAAACAAGCAAGGAAGCCGAGAGCACTGGAACGCAGCAAGAACACCTCGATGAATGAATGGACCTACCCCGCTAAACTTTCTCTCGTCCACTCCCGTTACTGGAGGCCATGTGCCCCTCTCAGAGTTAGGCCTTCCAAAGGAGTCGGAGGATGAGGTGTTGGACATAACTCAACTCTCCTTCGATCAATTCAACCATAAAATCAAGCAAAAAAGGAGAAAATACTTCGCCAGGAACTCGGCTGAACCTTTGTCTGTATCTACAAAAAAGGACATAGTTCTAGACACTACAACAAATCCTAAGATGATTTCTTCATCAGTAATCACTTTCATAGCCGCGACTGAAATGAAGGTAGGGAGGATGAACAAGCAGATCGCGAAACTAAAAAGAAAGCTCCACACAACTGGACAAAGGGCTATTAAGGCAGAGGAAGAAAAGAAAGCTCTAGAGGAGGAGAATAAAGTGCTACGACTAACACTAGCCAATGCAAGTGAACTGCAAGCTGCAATCAAGAGCGAGACTGAAACTCTAGGCGGAGCCATGCTACTGGTTTATCAAGAGATGATGGAGCTACGTCATTCAGTCATTCCTATGGCAGTTATACAAACAGATACAAGGGAGAAGTCATCCAAGTTAAAAGAGGCCTCCGCAGCATTAGATAACATCCTGGAGTGGAACAACAAGTATTCCAAGGCTCCAGACACTTTGCCAAAGAAAGATTGGATCACCACTCAAAATGACAAAGTGCAATTGTGCATGAGGATTTAATCCCGGGACAAGTTAGCCAAGGATGTGGACAAGGTTATATCCGCTTATAATCACCTCCTCAGCAGGTTAGATTCAATGGCCGAGGTCCATCACACACCCCTTATCGGAACATTGGGGGCACCAAAGGGCCAAGAAGAGGTATTGCAGAAGATTCAGGCATTTCTCGACCCAATCTGGAAAGCCTCCAGCTCAAGTGACTTGCAGGTGACCAAAGAAAGTATCACGCAGTATATAGTGGAACCAATCAGGATATACACTAAATTTGCTACCTTGTCAAACCAGGTCAACACCAAGAAGACCACGCTAATTCTTGACGCCCTAGAGTGCATGCATAGACATGGGGAGGACATGCCTCAACTAGCCCCAATAGCTACGAACTACAAAGCATGACAAACCTATCGCAGGGAGCATCAACATATTGACACCCGGACCTTGTCAATTACCAGATCATTAGCATAGGGTCAATGCATGTAAAATATTATTTCATTTTTTTGCACAACATGGTAGATTAGGGAAAATCAAATTAGAACCCAAGAGAAACATGAGGGGGGCTCATAGGTCACAAGAAGCCCTAGGTCGCAAGAAGCCCTTGGTTGCAAGGAAGCCCAAGAGTCAAGGGGAGACCAAAGATCATGGGCAACCCAAGAGTCACCTCGACCTATATCTACGTCCTCAAGTTATTTTGAAAGGCCTTTTGGTTTTTGGACTTTTGAGAGAGATATATTGTTTCATATTGAATGTATGTGTTTAGATGAATACGATAAGTGATAATGGATTTCACTATTGAATCCGACGGAGGTCTCATGTGTGGTGATGCTGTGAATATTGTCTCTTCAATTGAATGAATGCTTCTTCAAGTTATGGTGCACTTTCTACTCATGTCTTTCCTCGTGTTATGAGTTTCCTTGCAACATGTGGGTGGTATATGATGTTCTAACCTTAAGTCATGTCAATGAAGTTCTTTGTTGATATTTGCTTTAAATCATTGTTGGAATGTGCATGCGTTATAGATGACATACTTAGCCATCGTAAACTGTTTCTCGTTTGTTAAGTAAATATCGTCTTAAGTATGATCTTAGCAAAGTTTTTGCTAACAATGCTCTTCTTAGGTTTCATGCTTTGAAATCCGCTTTGCTTTTCACGGTGTTGTGCTTCACAAAGCGTTTGTCAATCACCGACTTGTGTTCTTTCAAATTCCGTGCGTTCTTCCCTCAGTGAGTTTTCTCCTTGTCCGAAACCCATCTCCACCAACTTAATGGCAACCAGGCCTACATACCAGATGGGATCCCTATACCAAACGATGTAGAGTCTAATTGGGATTCTGCACTGGGGAGATCCCCTACTATTGGCGATACATTCCAACCCGTCAACAGATTTTGGCGCTAGAAGGAGGGCTTGATGGCAGGCACTAACAAATGCCCTCGCCCAGAAGTTTCCCAACAAGCTAGTAACGCACCTCGTCCTGCCTCTCCTCAAACTCCCTTACATCCATGCATGGGCCCACCTTTCAGAGATCTTGAACAAGGGGATTCCGTACCACCCTCGCTCAAGGATGCCCCTCTAGAAGAAGATGCCCCTTTTTATGAAGTCAGCGATGTGCAATTAAAGGCCTTTCGACCTCTCACTTGACAGTTCGTTAGAGGTGTACAAGGCATCCTCGCCACAAGCTCACTGTCCAATTCACATACTTTTGATCCATAGCACACCCGTCAGGGCGTCCTAGTGAATTCAGTACCCCAACTGATAAGTCTAATGCTAAAATATTACGCAGATGCAGTTGAGAGGCTCTCAATTGAAGGTCCTGAAAGCCCCCATGCGATTGAAAGAGAAGACCCGAGGAGCACCGTTACCAGGGTCACTAACCCGATCCAGTAAAACAATGTTCTACCGAATAACCAGCCTCTACCGGAAAATGTTCGCCTATATGACCCCCCACCTGGGAGGGGCCCTGAGGGGGTCCAGGAAACCAGAAATGAAGAGAATCTTTGAAACGTAGAGCATCCTTACCACCTCAACCAACCCTGGAATGAGCGACAGTTCTGATACCAGAGGAACTTTGGTGGTTTCAAAAAATTGAGAAACTATAGGGATCTTGAACATATTAGAGTTCCTCGGGACAATGACAGACAATCCCAACATGATGGTGACGCTTCCAGGTCGGGCGCCGGAAGTGAATCGGAAGGTGACGTTGGTCCTATCATCCTCTATCCCATCCCTAGAGCCAACTGAGCACCACCGCTGGCTTGGATGGCCTAGTCTCCTGTTGTCGCTCCTAGAGACAGTCTAGAGTTGTGATAGACCAGTGCCTAGGACATCTTAGCATAGCAAGGAGCATATAATGTAATGTATGAAGTTGTCAGCTTCAGCTCACAATGCTATCTCCTGTGAACAAGGAAATGAAATAAAATAGGACCAAACTCTCAGAAACTGACACAGGAAAAGAGATATTGCAGAGGCAAGATGCAGAATTCTAATACAAAAGCAACAGACAATTCAGAGACAGTTCACTGCAAAGCGGGCCGATTCAGAAATACTTCACAAACATAGATTATCAGAAGGTGTATGTAGTGAAAGAAGTATTAAGAAGATACCAGTTAACATTGAGCTGATACCCAGATATACAATACCACCATGCATGGGCTTACCAATCTAAGAATCCATACATGATAATAGCATTTTAAAAGCACCCTCCCAAAGCAACTAATATAGCAGAAATACGGTTAAGATGAATAATGGAACAGAATATCATGCATGAGCCATATTTAAAGCACTTGACTGATTCGAGCATGGGCATCAACTAAGATGAATCCATACTAAAAATCAGTGAGTCACTCGCATTCCAAAACATGATACAGGAAACATGGATGAAATGAAATGATATATTAAAATAACACATAAGAGAAAGTTACAGACAGTGAAATACCAAAGACCAAAATCCTCTTTAACAAATGGAACTCCTCCTCACTGAGACCCTATGGGCTCTAAGCCTCCATACAAAAGTTCTACAAAATGTATACAAATCGCCTTTCACTGCATAATTTTCTGATAAAAATCTGGAACCCTTACAATGCGTTTCTTCATGGTTTTTATAGGAGAAACCAAAACCTAGTAAAAAAGGTAGGTGATGAACATTTAATTGGCATAATTAAAGCGAAATGGCGGAAACATTTGCATCCATACTGCTGAATGGCTATGTTGTGATGTTTGTACCCTGTGGCCTGATTTATGAAGTAAATGCACTGGGTGAAAATGTCTTCAGGAACATGGTAAAGAAGTAAAATCACGCAAATATTCGTCCTTGCCTGGAAAGAAAACTCTGTTGAAATAAAGCCTTGAGGACATTGTTTTCTGTGTATAGATCCTCTGAATGATGTGCAGGATCTTCAATTTGGTACTCTGCTTCAAAAGGCTAGGACAAGGCCCCTAAAATCTTCAACTACCTGCCTTTAATTCTCTGCTGATCACTGATATTCTTTATCTGCCCCATTGATATCTCCATCTGTGAAATCGGCGCCTTGAATACCCCTGCAGGGTTTGACAAATTTGAACCCTGCCTCCTTTAATTGAAGTCTTGTCAATTTGGCTTCTGAGGACTTTCTTCATAATTCTACTCTGAAAAATGGTCCTTCGACGTGTGCTCGGCTCTTGTAATGGATGCTGCAATTTATGATAATTCTCCGTTGCTGTCAACCTGCAAAACACACAAAGCTGTGAAGAAAACAAATGCATGGAAGACGGCAATGCAATGGAAGCGACTCTGTAACAGAGCGACGTGATGAAGCGGCGGAGACATGCAGGGTGGCGACGAAGAAGATGCGGTGGAAATAATGGCGGAAGGGCTGGCCAGAGTTTATGATGCGGGACATTAAAATATAACATATGAATGTAAATATAAATGGCGGAGAAAGAAATGCGATAACACGTGGGATGATGACGTGGAGGGAGACCGGGGCAACAACGGGGATGATGAAATCTTAGCCGTCCGATCCTAGGAGGAGATCGACGGTTGAAAGGGGGACGGAGGCGATAGACAATGGGCCAGGGGCGTGATTTGCTTGCGTTAAATCCCATGCAGCTTCGGAGCGCGATGACCGTCGGATGAAGGCTCTCAAATCGTACGGCTGTGATGAATATTGTTGCGCGTCTTTGTCCAAACAATAATGCGCGATGGAGGGCGATATTCGGGCCGTACGCGAGGACACGTGGTGAGCGCTGTATGGAATCGCTGGCCCAAGGATAATTACCGCCTACCGCCGAAAGGCGGTGCGATACATACCACCTGATTTTGAATAGTGTTTTGGGCGCGGGGACCACTAGGACAGGCGCATCGTGAACCGTAGATTTTATGATTTGATCGGATGGTGAATAGGTAGGCTACGGGCGAGGCAGGGATGAGCAAACGCCGTTCGATCTGCCCAGATCGAACGGCTCAGGATGAGCCCGATATGTATTGGATGAGCATCCGTCGGACTAGCGCCTGGTCTAGCGTCCAGGTTACATGGGGAAAAAGAACAGAGGGGCTAGGGCCGAAGGAGCTATGCCTCGATTATTTTCAAATATGAATCTCTGGCCTTTGATAATGTGTTTTGGAGGGGGGAAATGGTAACGATGGGCGTGAGAATGATTTTCCAAGGCCGAAAGGGGGAATCTGAAAGCTCTGAGCCAGATTGTCTGTGAAATTTTATAGGAAACGAATCATGATCAACATCTCCTTTAAGCATTCGGGGCCCTCTCCACGACATGCCTCGGCACCCTAAGAAGCACCTACCCAAGTTCGACCCTGAGAGAGGGATGTTAGCTGAAGATCATATTATTAACTTCTACCTGTCCCTGCAGATGATGAGAGTGAAATATGATGACGTAGCATGCAGGTTGTTTCCCCACACCCTAGAAAACAAAGTCGTTACCTGGTATCGCTCTTTACCTGTTGCTTCTATCCGGACATGGGAAGAGTTCTGAAGAACCTTCCTCGAAAAATTCTCGGAGGATAAGACCCCTTCTATGCTCCTCACGGAGTTGAGCACGTTGAAGTGCCAAAAGAAGGAAAAGGTCAAGGACTTCAATCACCGATTCGCCACTATCTTGAATAAGTTCCACCCGAACATGGTCGTCGATGATTCCATCACCGTAGACTATTACATGAGGGCTCTTCCGCGTGACATTGTTGTGTTTGTTAAACACGAAGCAAAGGTCACCCTAGCTGAGAATTTCACAACAACCCTTGCCGTTGAGAAATATATGCTCTCCATAGGGGTCCTTGATCATGACAATCGTGACAATCCCAAGTCTGCAAACAAGGAGTCGCAACCTTCAACCAATAAGCCATTGGATAAGGATAAAGACCCCTTCGATTTCGAAAGCATTGCTAAGTCTTTGAAACTCCTAACGAACGAAGTCTCGGACCTCAAAAGGAAGACAAGCAATGCCTCCTCAAGTAAAAAACCTCCCAAGCCATTTTTTAGAAAGAACAATACCCCAAATCGGCCCCCTCAAAACCCCAACACAAATTTCAACGTTGAGATTGGCAAAGATAATTTATGTTCTTTCCACCAGGCCTCTCATTCAGAGAAATCCTGCCCCTAATGGATCAATAGCATGGTTGTTGTAGTGAATCAACTGCTTGAAGATCAAACGGTAGGGGACCTTGAAGAAGAGGCCAACATGCCTGAGGAGGAAGTCTTCCCTCCCGACGAAAATGAAGGTTTGGTTGGTTTGGTTGTTTTGGTTGTTTTGGCCTTCGAAGTCCTCCGCAGAGAAGAGGTCCAATCCTTTGTAGAGTCTAATGTGGGTGACATCACCCAACCCAAACCTCCGAAGACATATAACCTCAGGAGCAAGGGTCCAGTATTTGACCCCACCCTCAAGGAGAAGAGAAAAGCATTGCTAAGGAGGATCCTCCCTCCTAACAATCTGAGCCATGCTGTGACCCCTAACTTGGGGAAAGCCAGACTCTCTACTCCCAGGAATGTGTCCAGAGTTGCGCAGTCCCCCATTTTGCCCCAAACAACCTCAGAAGGCCTCATCCACTCAGATCTCGGGTATAACATTGTTGAAAACATGAAGAAAACTCGTGCCAACATTTCACTTTATGAGCTCACCAGGATAGCCAGCGAGCGCGAACTGAGCCTTAAAGCCTCTTCCACCACGTCCTCGGTGAGTAAAGCCTCCCCCTCTTCCAAGGCGGGATATTCCACGCCATCTTGAGCCGCGGACAACCTCCAATCTATAATCAATGTTGTCATTTCCAGCTCTAGGGGGTCCACCCCCCCGTTTCTCTTATCTTTTGAAATTTTCAATTTTAATGTGCATAACTGCATCATCGACTCGGGGGCATCAACTAACGTTATGCCCCTATCCATGTGCAAGAAATTGAATATTCAACCGGATAAAACATACGCTAGAATCATCCAACTAGACCGATCCCAGGTCCCTGCTGTGGGCGAGCTGAACAATGTAATAATCCGACTATCCGCAGATTTTAGGGTGCACTAGTGCATTGACATCGTTGTCGTTGACATTCTGGAGGCATATGACTTATCGCTGAGCCAGGACTGGTCGAACAAACTTCAAGGCTACTTCGCCATTGATTGGTCACACCTGTGGCTCCCATATAAAGGAAGGAATAATCAAATGAGGATCAATAGTGAACCATACATGAAGTACACTATCGCGGACCTTGAAGCAACAAACGAACCTATTAGCTTCGCTCAGGAAGAGCTCGAGATGTGTTTCTTAGAGGTCGAGTTCGTGTGCTACCAGGCTATTCCATCACCTGTCGCCCCGGGCACCCAGCTGGAACTGCTCCCTTGTCCCCCAGCTAGTGCTGTCAATCCAGGCACCCCGGGCACCTAGCTGGAACTACTCCCTTGTCCCCCAGCTAGTGCTTTCAATCCAGGTACCCCAGATAAACACATATGGCTTAGACGCAACCGAAAGTGAAATTTGGACCTTATACTATGACAATTCCAAGACCCAGGATGGGGCCAGTGCCGGTTGTATCGTGATAGACCCCGGAAGAATAAATTTATGATCTCTTGCAGGCTAGAGTTCCAATGTGCCAACAACAGCACTGAATATGAAGAACTAATCCTCAGACTCCAGAAAGCCATTGATCTCAAGGTTGGATGCCTGAAGGTAGTCAATGACTCTGAAATCATCACTAGACAGGTACGCAATACCATTCACTTCTTGTCACCACATTTGAAAGGTTATCAATAGGAGTTATGGAATTTAATTTCTTCTTTTGACGCTTTTGGCATAAAATCTGTTCCTAGGATGAATAACGTTGCGGCTGGTACTTTAGCCAATGCTGCTTCTAGGTTTACACCATTAAGAGACGAATTTTCTATTGAAATTGTATATAAACCCGCAGTTCCAGATAACGTAACTAATTTGCGTGTTTTCAATGATGATCAGCAGGGGTTGGATTTCATGCTAAACACTGACGTGTTCAAGGATGTTGTGATTAAAGAAGAGGAACATGAACAAGCTTTGCAAAAGGAGGCAGACGAACATAAGGGTAACCCCATACCCAAAGGGGTTGTCTCGCTGGAGAAGCTATTTGATTTGCAAAGTCGGTTCTGAGGGCCACCTAATACCAAGGTGCAAAGTTCCACCCTGTCTCACGAGCAAATCAACCTCGGGACGAATGCGAATCCGAAATTTGTCAATCTTGGTACTGGATGTACGCCTGAAGAGAGACAGTCATTCATTGACTTGTTTAAGAGGTATCGAGATGTTTTTGCCTAGACTTATGACGAGCTTCGAACATACGACACCAAGATCGTCCAACATGTAATACCAATGAAAGAAGGTGTCAAACCGTTCCAACAAAAACTAAGGAAGGTACATCTTGTTAGTGTCAGTATTTGCATCCTGCCATCAGTGATCAAAAATCCTCTTTTCATATCATTTTAAGGGTCCCACTCAGAAATTTTTGATCATTCCACTAAGTCATGCAAAAATTTAGTCACTGATGGTAGTCCTAGTCCAAAAACATCACTCTTCCTCAAATTTGATTACTTGTTGGCATAGTTTCATAACTTGCTGACTGTACACCATCCATAAAGTTAATGTCATCATGTCATCACATCAGTCATGTCATTATGAAGTTCAGTCTTTCAAGGTCTCATTAGGTCTTTTAGGGTTTTTCAAGGTTTCATTAGGTCATTAGGGTTTCCGAGGTCAAATAAAACTTTATTTCCACTGCATAAGACCAGCAAGTAAAGGGGTGATCAAATAACATCTCTTCACCATGTGAAGATGATTTGTAAAGAGAAATGCTTATTTCGTCATGTAATTTTGAGTTCAAATGTAATTTTTTATATTTTCATTATGTAATTTTATGTCTTTCAAAATGTAATAATTTCACCATCCCAAGCTGCTAACTCGGAATTCCAACATGCCAAAGTACTAAAAAGTCAAATTTAAAGACTTCTCAAAGGTCATCAAAAGATCAATTTGTCAAAGGAAAGGAAAGGGGCAAGTGAAAGGTATAGTGTAAAGTGCAAAGTGAATAACAAAGGAAGAAAGTGGGTCCCAAGGCCCAAATCATCAATTCCATGAAGTATAAGACCACCAAGACATCCCATTCAAGCTCATTTGCCCATCCAAAGGTTGAGTTTGCACTCCCTCAGCCCGAAGAAGTCAATTTGCATAGTCAGAGGCGAAATTTTTCTTGGCGCTGCGCGTAGGCAAGTGGCACTGCGCATGGGAGAGAGGTGTTGCGTGTAGGGCATTTGACGCTGCCTTTTTTACCTCAGGCGCTACGTTCCTGGGCAAGGTGTTGCGCTTATGCCCAGCAAGCTCTAGGAGCATCAAAACACCCTCAAACCTTCTCAAACTTTCAGCGAAGGCTTCTTTCATCCTTTATCAAGTAAGTAAAACAAAATCTTTGCCTCCTTGCTTGCCTAAGTGTCATTTTTATGGAGGTTTTCTTCATAAGAAAAATTGACTAAGTGTCTAGTGGAAAACCCTAGTAACACTCTCTCACTATCAATTTGTTGCCCATAAACCCTACAACACCTTCCTACATCACTATTTAACCCATCCCTACCCCTACACTACTCTTTCCTAATCCCTAAACCCCTTCCCCATAAAACCCTAATTCCTAGGCCACTAAAATTCCTAGGCAGCCACTACCCCAAACCTGTAATCCAATTATCATTTTCAACTTCCTAAGTATCTTGACCTCCTATCACCCCCCAAAGTTCCTTAACCCCTTCCCTCATCTCCCTAAATTTTCCTACCCTAATCCCCACTCTCTAGACCTATCCCCATTCCCATTTCCTCCCCTAGTGTTTCTAGACCAAGACACCATGGAAAGAGATAAAGACTATATGGAAGAGGAGGAAGATAGGCAAGAGGAAGAAGATAGATTGGAGGAGGAGAACAGACAACAGAGAAGGCCACACAAAGAAGGTAGAATCATAAGGCTAGAGCCCACCAACACTATAGAACCGATAACCTCACCAATGACAGTTTCATGCTTTCAGTATGTTGGTTGCCTTGAGTTTTGTAACATGATTGAAAGGGTACAACATCACTCTGTTTTGAGCAGACTCTTCAGTGTAAACCTCAAAAACAATCAAGTAACTCTAGCAGGTGTGACTTTCACAATGTCTACATCCATCATTGTTGCTACCACAGGGATTCCAAACATGGGTGAGAGGTGGTTCAAATCCAAAGATTTGGAGACTCAGTATTATGAGCCATTCATCAAACCAATGTACAGAAATGAAAGGGAGAGGGTTTTTCCTTTCAGCTATCTTCTTAATAGATATGCCCCCATGATGAAGATCATCATGAAATATTTCTCTTGTGAAGAGAGGTTCTCTAGACTTTACACTTATCACATAAGACTACTCATGCACTTCATAAGAGTTAAATTGCTCAATATCCCATACTTTTTATTCAGGAGCATAGACAAAATGGCATATTTTGTACAAAAGAGAGAGTTTGACCAGCAGATGAATAGTCTTTTCCACCACTCCTTGATCAAAATCATTGTCCTCCATCGGCTTAACCAGTTGAACATTTCATGGGACACATTCATAGCAAATGACATCTTCATTGCTCCACAAGTTCCACATATTGACGATGTGCCTTCTTCATCTCACCCTACTACATCTATGCCTCCATCTCAGCCCACAATGCCTACCATTTCATCACCTCAGTCCACTTCACATACTCCATCACCATTTCATGAGTAGCATGAGTCACCTAGTAGAGTTGAGGTCAGCAAGCCTAAAGAGGCTGAAATGAGCATGATAGTAAAGACATATCAAAGAGGGTATAGGTAGGTGTTTGCTCCAAGAAAATTGGAAGGGTCCCTGCCTTCTTCACCAACAAAGCATGTACACAAGGGCAAACAAAAGATGGTAGAGGAAGATGTACATGAGGCAACCATTCATGATGAGGATGACCTCCATGAGACAGAGACAGATTTTGACCTTGTTGATTTAGATGATGAGCATGATGATGAGGCCTTCAAAATGATTATCAAGCAGAAGGATGCCCAAATCAGTGAGCTTCAGATCAACTTAGAGAGATCTAAGTTTGTCATTGCATATTATGAGCAAGAAAATGAACAACTCAAGACCAAGCAGGCCATCATGGAAATTCAGCTTCTCAAGGCAAAGAGAGAAGAAAACAAAGCAAAGGCCTTTCTTGATGAGGCTTATGAAAGATATGGTGAAACCAATGAGGCGGAAGAACACGTGCCAAGAAGAAGACCTACGACTAGAGGGATGAAAAGAGATCTAGAACTAGAGAAGCAAAAGGAGGCTGAACTTGCTAATCAACTCACTTTGAATGAACAGTTTGCCATGATTGTCAATGAGAACCGAGAGCAATGGCTTGACAGGGCCAACCAACATCTTGAGAAGCTCTTGGAGAAGGCAAACAAGGACAATGACATATTGAGAAAGAAGGCCAAGTACTACTTCAAGAAAAACCAAATTGCAAGCTCAAAACTCAAGAAGGCCAAATCAAGACTTGAAACCCTAATCAAGCAAAATGAAGGGGACAAGCTTGATATTCTTGCTGAGGCATCTCTCATAGCCTAGTACACCTCATCATCATCGCACAACAAAAAAATTGAAGAAATTTGGGCAAATTTTGGAATTTTTTTTGTTTTTGGCAATTTGACACAGTCAAACTAGCAAAAGCGCAACGCCTAGGGATCTCCAATGGAGAAACTGAAACCACCATTGGATTCAGAAGGCCAAGAACAGTCAGAAAAACCACTTTACAAAACTTTTTTAGGTCAAATAGGCAGTCAAAAGGTCAAAAAACACTCAAAAAATGACCATTTTGCCCTGTTTGGAGGTTGGAGCTGCGCTTTTGACCAGTCTTGGGAGAATGAAGTTTTGGAGGGTCAAACCTTGACCATTTTGGAAACTAGGCACAAATCTGGAAACTAGACAGGACAGGCTTTCCAATGAGCTATCCTGAGCTCAATTTGAACACATGGAACCCCCTCAAAAGTGAAACTGAAGATGGCATTGCGCTTAGGACAGTGGCGCTGCGCATAGGACACATTTTCTTAGTTTGCTAATATTTTTCAATTTTCTCAATTTTTTCCAGTTTGACCATGGTCAATGGGATTTTTACCAATGTAAATCATGAATGTAAAAGTAATTATGATGTGGTTGACCTACCTAGGGGTAAATACATTAGGTGAAAAGTTTTGCTGACATGTAATGAATCAATTTGCAAAAAGTGAGGGATGAGTCAGTTTGACCTCACTACACTCTAGGTTTCAGTTCAGTTTTTGGTGGAACAACTCCTCCACTCATGGATTCGACCCCTGAGGTTGGGAGAAGTTGTTTTGAGGTCTATATCTTGTACTTTTTGACTCATTTCAGAGGTTGGATGTTGTTGCATTGATCAGAGACTCTAGTGTATTTAGTATTTGGCAGGAATTTAATGAAAGAGTTGCAACTATTTCTTTGGGATACTTGTGGTATGGAAATTTAACATTGTTTCTTCTTCTGTTGCATATGTATGTATGTTTTGTACTCTCCATGATCCATTTCATTTATGTTATATGTTGATTTTCAAGTTGATAAGTAGAATACATCTTCTATGCACTGTTTTGGGAAAATCTTCATAGTTTGTCTTATTTCTTCAGTTTAGAAAGAATACATGCATTGTCTTGCTCTTTCTAGCACCTCATCTGTCTGATCCATCCCACTCAAAAATCCTAAAGTGTTAGCCTTCCTATCTACCTTGCCGCATTGAATGGACTGCAATCCTAATCTTATTTTGCCTTGACCTAGCCTCTTTGACCTAATTCACCCATCTAGCAAAACCAATTCAAACCAACAAACCCCTGTACTCATACCTAGCCTAAAACCCTAATTCATTCAACCCTCTTGGCTGTGACTTTGTGGAGAGAGCCCTCTCCGGTTTGGTAGGGCTAGCTACCAAGCTAAAAGATTGGTTTGTGGTTACCTCTTTTTGGACTCTTTCTCAGCCTTAGAGATCCGGTGGAGTGATAACACATCTGACTCTAGAGCCGCTTATTCATAAGGAATTGAAGAAGCTCCTGGATGCCCGCATCATTTTCAAAGTCAGACATTCAACGTGGGTTTCAAATTTGGTTCCCGTGCGGAAGAGGTCCGGTGAAATTCGATTGTGTGTTGATTTCTGAAACCTCAACCGAGCTTCAGACAAAGATAATTACCCTGTCCCCCCCATGGAACAAATCCTTCAAACTATGTCGAGCTCAGAAATGTTCTCTTTGTTAGATGGGTTTTCAGGCTACAACCACGTGCTGGTTGCCGAACCCAGCCGTTTAAAGACAACTTTCAGAACAAAGTGGGGAACGTTAGCGTTCCAGCGCATGCCCTTTGGTTTAATCAACGCTAGAGCAACCTTCCAGAGGGCAATGGACATCGCATTCAGAGGATTAATGGAATAAAGTGTGGTGGTATATTTGGACAATGTCACAATATTTTTGAAAAGGAGATATGATCATCTTCACCACCTCACGCAGATTTTCGAGCGATGTAGGAAATATGGGATCTCACTGAATCCCAAGAGAAGCAGTTTCGCGGTCTCAGAAGGGAATCTATTGGGCCATAACATATCTAAAGACGACATCACCATTGATCCGGACTGTGTAAAAGCTATAGCCCAGATTCCGCTCCCGAGCGGCAAGAAAGCTATGCAATCTTTCCTTGGGAAGATCAACTTCCTCCGTAAGTTTATATCAGACTTTGCCCAGATTATCAAGCCTCTACAGAACATGATTAAGAAGGGCGCGAGTTTCAAGTGGAATCCAATAGAAAAGGAATCTTTTGACCATATCAAGAAGGCCATCACAGAAGCCCCAGCGCTATATAGCTTGGATTTCAGCAGACTTCATCTTGTACACTTTTGCCTCG
Source organism: Pinus albicaulis (assembly GCA_034641835.2). Classification (NCBI taxonomy): domain Eukaryota; kingdom Viridiplantae; phylum Streptophyta; class Pinopsida; order Pinales; family Pinaceae; genus Pinus; species Pinus albicaulis. The sequence goes on along the minus strand of CM076576.1, from coordinate 543,737,433 downwards.
GATTCGTCACTAGCGGTCATCCTCACACAAAAGGACGAATGTCATGACTCATGACGAGCGACCCATTTCATTCATGAGCGCGGGGTTGCAAGGCATAAAGTTGAACTATCCAGACATAGACAAGCAGGGATATGCAGTATACAAAGCAATAAAGCACTAGGCCTTACATTCTAAAAAACCACGTGACAGTTTTTGTCCCTCACCCTGCAGTCCGATCATTGTTCGTATAGCAAGAGCTCGATGAGCGGAGGGGTAATTGGATGGCCTGTCTTCAAGAATATGACTTGGAGTTTAAGCCTGCAAATACAGTCAAAGGCCATGGGTTATGTAAGTTGGCTGTCGAAGCAGTAGATCCGCATAACAATGATTTAGGAAGTTGGGGTCACGAGATTGAAATGTACCAAGCAGAACATGTATCCGCGTCAGACTCACCAGTTTGGTACTCAGACCTAAAGCAATATATGTGATAGGGGACCTTGGACCCGACCTTGTTCGCCAAGCAGAAACGAGCCGTGAAGCTTAAGGTTGCATCCTACCAATTACTACATGGCAAATTATTCCGCAAACACCACAATAGTGTTCTGCAGAGGTGTTTGGAGTTTGAGGATGCGCAGTGGGTCCTAAAGGAGCTTCACAATGGGCCTAGCGGGGGACATTATGCAGGTGACACCACAGCACATAAGATCATAAGGGTTGGCTTTTATTGGCCTACCCTATTCAGGGACGCTCATGCTTACTCCCGTAAATGCCCCGTGTGTCATAAATGTGCCAGCAGGGAAGCCCGTTTGTTCACCCTGCTTCAGTCTATAGCAGTGGAAGAACCATTTCAGCAATGGGGTCTAGACGTCAATGGAGAAATGTTACGTCACTCATCGAAACAACACCGATATATCCTTATGGCCACTAACTATTTTACGAGGTGGGTTGAAGTCTTACCATTACGTCAAATCAACGACCAAGAGGTAATATCTTTCATTAATTAGCACATCGTGACCAAGTTCGCCGTTCCAACCTCCCTCATATTTGATAATGCTACATTTTTGTCATCCTTCAAGTTATATGATTTCGCCTGGAAAATGGTATTGTTTTGAAACATTCTGCTAACTATTACCCTCAAGGCAATGGGCTAGCTGAGTCGAACAACAAGAACCTAATCTGCATTATCAAGAAAACTTTGCTCTCCTAGCAACGGAACTGGCACAATGCTCTCAATAACGCCCTATCGGCCGATCGAGTCACACCCAAACCTTCTCTCGGAACCTCTCCCCTTTTCTTAGTCTACGGGAAGGAAGCTATTCTCCCCCCTAACCTATCCCTGCCTACCCTTCAATTGTCTCAGGGATCACGTGGTACCCCCTGCCCCACTTTGCAGGCTCGCATTGACACCTTGCTTAAATTAGAAGAATAAAGGCAAAAGGCTAAAGAGAAGTTTGACGTTCATCAAAGCTTAATCAAGAGGTGGTTTGACAAGATATCCGTTGGGAACAAAGAGTTCAATGTCGACGACCTGGTTCTCAAATGGGACAAGCTTCATGAGAACAAGGGAAAACATACCAAGTTTTGAGACATGCTATTCTTATGTTTAGCACAACTAATCTTGATGGCGTTTTTGTCCAAGCTACTCACATAAAGTCAAGGGAAAATAATGTCTTTCCAACTTGTGACTACAACACTCAATGGTCTTCCTAGATCATGGGATGCATTTACAGCTATGCAGTCAATGCAGTTGGAAAGGAATCCATAGAGTTGGAATATGGTAACCACATAAATCTTAGCAATGTCCTTTATGTACCAGGTTTGAAAAGGACATTTTGAAAAAGACATTAGAGGAAATTTCAGCGCAAAAGTGGCCTTCTAAGGAAAAATAATAAAATAATAGTTATGAATTTTTGAGGGAAAAGAAAAAAATTACTTTTTTTAATTGTATTTTCGCTTAACTCCTTATAGGTTTACTCAAAATTCAAGTTTAGACACTCGTTGGATGCATAATTAAATTCCACATCCAACACATACCCATCATGCATACTTTTGAGAATATCCACATTGATAAAAATTGAATATACATTAAAAAACATGTTGAACACGCTTTTTTAATGTATCTTCAATTTTTATCAATGTGAGTCTTCTCAAAAATATGCAAGATGGTTACTTGTTGGATGCGAAATTTAATTCCTCATCCAATGAGTGTCTACACTTGAAATTTAAATAAACCTATAAGGAGATAAGCCAAAAATACAATTAAAAAAAATAGTTTTTCTTCTTTTCCCTCCAAAATATTGACATGTACCTCTCTTTAATTTTAAAGGATTTTAATTGGTTTACATATTATGACATGGAAGTTACGTGAAAATTTCATGGGCACTTTTAGGCTAAAATTTCCTCTAATGATCTTTTCTTTGTTTCTTGTTTAGAAGATAAAGGAGATAAGGTTGCTTTTGTGGATGGCAAAGTACTTGTATAGTTAAAGGGCTCTAGTATAGATGATGCTAGGATTATTGGGATTCGTGATGGAAGACTGTATAGACTTGTGATTCAACCAGAACAAGCATTAGTACATGACAAAATAAATGCAGGTGAGCTATGGCACTGAACGTATGGACATCTTCATTTCAGAGCATTGCCTGAATTAAGTGAAATAAGGTCAGGGGTTGTTGAACTACAGATAAAGAACAACGGTGTATGCAAAGGTTGTGCTCTTCGGAAGAACATCAAGAAACCATTTTTAAACAGTGACAACATATCTAAGGAAGCTTTGGACTTGATTCCTTCTAACGTCTATGGTCTGATGCCCATAATCACTTGGAGGTTTGTTATACTATGTGACATTCATTAATGACTTCTCCCGAAAGACATGGATGTATCTCTTGAAGTCAAACGATGAGGTATTCGACAAGTTCCAAGAATTCAACGAGTGGATAACTTAACAGGTAAAAAGATCAAGATATTGAGATCTGACAATGGAGGAGAATACACATCAAAGGAGCTTGTTGCTTTTTGCAAGTAGGTTGGGATTAAGAGGGAGCTAATTGTCCCCTATAATCCACAATAGAATGGTGCGGCAAAACGAAAGAATAGGTCCATTGAAGAATCTGTTAAGGCCATGATGCATGATTTGGACTTGTCGTTGTTCTTATAGGGCGAAGCATCACAGACAACTATGTACATTCAAAATCAAAATCCTCGTAGAGTTCTAGAAGGTAAGACTCCGGAAGAAGCCTTCTCCAAAAGGAAGCTAGACGTTGGGCACATGAGAATTTTTGGTTGTCCTGTATATATTCATGTTCCTAAGGATAAGAGGAACAAGCTTGAGCCTTTAGGAAAGAAAGGCATATTTTCTAGATACAGTGAATCTCAAAAGCCTATAAAATAACTATTCCAAAGCAGCACCAGATTGAGGTTAGTCGAGATGTCACCTTCAATGAGAAAGTGGCATATTGGAGATCTAAGGAAGTCTCCATAGATTTCTTGGAAGAAGTAAAACAAGAAGCCTCAAGGGAGAAGCACTCAAGCTCTACAGAATGTACCAGAAGTCCAAAAGGGCCTCAAGATCTAGGAGAACAAATCATAGTTCCAGAGATCAAGAAGAGACCAGCATGGCTTAGATCCACATTAGAAGAGGCAGAAGGACATAGAACTCCTGATTGCACATCTAGAGAAGTGAAGAAACCTAAGAGGTTCTCCAGCTATGCAGCGCTCATGACAAAACTCATTGATGAAGAACCTTCCACATATGAAGAAGCAACTAGCCAGCAAGTGTGGAAGAAGCGATGAACAAGGAATACCAATCGATCATCAAGAATGATGTTTGGGGGATTGTGCCAAGGCCTGAGGGGAAGTCAGTAGTGACTTCCAAATGGATATACAAGATTAAGCATGTTGCAAATGGGAGTATCGACAAATACAAGGCACGATTCGTTGCTAGAGGATTCTCCTAGAAAGAGGGAGAAGACTATGATGAGACTTTTGCTCTAGTTTCTAGGTACACCTCCATTAGATCCATCAATTCTTTTGTTGCTTCCATGGGATGGGAACTACACCAGATGGATGTAAAGACTGATTTTCTCAATGGAGTAATTGACGAAGAGGTGTACATAGAGAAACCTCAAGGATTTGAGGTACATGGAAAGGAGTCTCATGTTTGTAGATTGAAGAAGGCCTTGTATGGACTCAAGCAAGCTCCAAGAGCTTGGTATGCTCGTACCAAAATTTATCTGACGAGACTGAGATTTACCAAAAGCGAAGCCGATCCAAACCTTTACTTTAAGTTTGTGAATAATGCACCTGTGATATTATTATTATATGTTGACGATAAGTTTCTGACAAGTGCCAAGCCTCTTATCATTTAGTGCAAGAAGCAGTTGGCTTCTGAGTTCGACATGAGGGATCTTGGGTTGATGCACTATTACTTGGGATTAGAAGTATCACAGAAACCTGGTGAAGTCTTCCTTAGTTAAGGAAAGTATGTGATAGAGATCCTTCGGAGATTCTGTATGATCAAATCCATGGCGACTCCTATGGTGACTAACTTGAAGAAGTTAAGAGGCTCCAACTCCAGGTTGGTAGATCCATCTATGTATCGACGGATTATTGGTATGTTGATGTATTTGGTTCACACCAAGCTGGACATTTGCTTTGCTGTGAACACCTTGAGCCAATTCCAGGTAGAATCAAGACACGAGCATTGGATTGCAGCAAAGCACATCTTGAGATATTTGTGTGGTACAATGAAATATGGCTTGAGGTATGTTGCGAACAAGGATGTGCAACTTCAAGGATATATAGATGTTGATTGGGCAGGAAGTGTTGAAGACAAGAAGAGTACCTCAGGAGTATGCTTCAGTTTGGGATTTGCTATGATATCGTGGATGAGCAGGAAGCAGAGGTCGATTGCACTCAGCATTGCTGAAGCAGACTACATCGTAGCCAATGAGACCTATACCGAAGCAGTATGGCTTCGAAAGTTATTTGTAGGATTGTTAGGATTGTTTGGCCAAGGGTTCGAATCGATAGTTATACACTGTGATAATCAAATTTGTGTGAAGCTTTCAGAGAATCTCGTGTTCCACAACAGGTCGAAGCATATTGAGATCAAGAACCACTACATCCGTGACATGGTGATGAAGTCGTTGCCAAGGGACAAGTTCGTGTACTTCAGAGACAAGCTGCTGATTTGTATGCAACACAGATGGACATACTCTCGAAAGGGAGAATGTGTCCAAGAGACCGAGAGGGCTCAACAGGAAGTGTTGAGTGAGTGTCTCTTGGAAGAGCCCCCTGATCACACACCAGAAATGGTGCAATGAGGTTCTGGACCCTGATCACATACCAGGCATGGTAGAGTGAAGTCCTTCAACAACAAAACCCTGATCACACACCGAAAGGGTGGAGTGGGGTCCTGGACCCTAATCACACACCGGGTAGGGTGGAGTGAGGTTTGTTTCAACATCTAGACCAGATCACCAACCAGGAAGGGGTTGAGTGAGGTCTTGGCTCAGAATGCTCACCAGGAAGGGTGAGTGAGTGCTTGCTAGTTGAGGGTCTTAGCATTTTGGCCTAGGTGGTGGCCATGGGATTCGAACTAATCACTCTGGAGGAGTGAGTCCTGATATGTTGATGACATTGCCATGGGTTTGGCACCGCCCCGAATATGGCTGTTAGCGGATGCTGACGATAGATGATGATGTTGGTAATAATGGATAACCTTTTCTTGAGAGAAATTTGTTTAATTCGAGAACATCTATGACAATGATTATGAACACCTCCCTAGTTAAGAGGGAGTGTTGAAATTGTAACTATGGCCAGTCTTCATAATGTACTTTTGGAGATTGATGTAATGATATTTATCATTGTAAATGTAAGGTCTCACCTTATCAACCATCAGTATTATAGAAAAATATTGAACACTAAGACTCAAAATGCGATATATATATATATATATATATATATATATATATATATATATATATATATATATGTTTCCAAATCCCAAAACAAGCCCAAGGCCAACGTCTCACTCAAACCCCAAAGCCAAACTACCAAACGACAACCATAACTTGATCCTCAAGCCCAAAAATCATATTTAGAAGAAAGAGTCTTTAGTGGGATGAATAAATATCAAACTTTACGAGCCACAATTTCCAAAAAGCTAATTGTTACTTTGTTGCAATTAAATGTGTTCAAGAGTGACTAATTTTATTTTATTTTAAATAACATGCTTATGAATTCTTTACTTAAAAGAAGAATTCAGCTTCTATAGGAGTAGTATGCAATAATTATGAATTCATATGTAAGTTGACATTACAACAATTCACTTACCCAAATTTGAATTTATCAACATAAATTTTAACTCAATGGGATTATCACGCATATTCATTGAGACATTCTAGAAACATCTTGGTTACAAATCCTAATTTCACTTAGGCAGTTTTTTTTACAGACAATTCATAAATGTAAATAGATACCATTAATGCATTATGACATAGTTTGCAAACATACAATATACAATCATTGAGAAATTTTGTCAAACACTTGGCGGCCATCATCTCTTAAGACAATTTTGACAACCATTAGCAACATGAATATAAGATTCTTACTCAACCTATTTAACTCATAAAATTCATAAATTAAAACTTCAAATATTGGCATATTAATATTAAAATAGAAACTAAATCATCTTAATCCTTCACCAAAAACTCGAGAACAGACACACATAGTTGGCATTAGTAATCTGCAAAATCGCCCAAATTTAAAATATGGGTTCTGAAAAGTGTTAATTTTTTTAATCAAATGGGGGGTTACAGGTCCGTAAGGCATGGATACCCCTTGATGTTGGGTTGAATCACATCCAAAACGCCCAGGGATGTGATCCTTTAAAACAACAAAAATTGGATCCTTAATGTCTCATTTACCACTTTTGTCAAACACATGGATTACAAACTTTCATCTACAAATTTACATGAGGAAAGACAACCCAGAGTTACGCTAATAAGATATGTTAATTGAATTCACACATTTCTAAATCCACCATTTGAGTTCTTGAAACATTTTACAACCAGCAAGCTAAGTCCTTTGACATAATTTGACAAGCTTATTGTAGCCATTGCTACAATTTGACAAACACATGGAAACCCTGAATGCTATAGCCATTAAGGCTTTCTGTCAAAATTCTAATAGTACTATACCAAAAACTTGAATCACGAAACATTGAATTATTGATAAGAATATCAAACATAAGCCATAACTGAACTTTACCTCAAACTTACCTCACGCCTTTGATCTTCCAAACCATATTTTAGCTGCCATTATTTTTTCATTTTCTTTTAAGGGTTGATTCTGTAATTCCTCCAAGTATATTTTGGGTACATGTCCATTTTCTTACTTCTCTTGCAAGTTGCAAGTTAGCACTTATTCATGTATAAATAAATTGGTAGCATTACTCATTCAGGAATTTTGTCAAGCACTTTGCAAACATACCCTGAAATCATTTCTAAAATGCATCTAATTACCTATTTCAATTAAAACAATGCAAAACCATAAGTCGTGAAACTATTACCCAACCTCTTTCGCAATTCTTCATTATAATTACAATTTAGCAATACTTGGCTTTCCTTTCTCAAATGCTACAATACCAAGGTTAGTACCATAAACTACACCAATAATAATTCCAATCTTGAGATCTAAACATCCATATATATAGACTGCTCTTAGTCTTCATTTTCAACTAGCCAATAAGATTCCAGATAACATAAGCTTAAACCAAAATTAGATGCTTACAACAATTTACATTTCTACTTTTTCTTTATGCTAATGCTATACTACAATTTCAGAACAATTAAAATTATACCTGATAAGATATTCAACTCCAATCGCCGAGAATATGATCCATCTCTGATTTTTTAACCAACTCATTTGAACCATCCGGTTTTCCTCCCAACCATATCCAGGAAGAACTACTCCCCCTGTAACCCCTGAGTTGTACAAGCTCACAATCAGTATCAAAATATAGTAGTAGAAAGATATACAAGGCAAGCCGAGGAAGATAAGTTTCACTTCCTCCCAATACCACTCATGGTCAGCTCCACTAGGTAGAGCTACTTAGTAATTTAGTTTAGGAATTTCAAATTCATTTTGAAAGCAATTGGCTACTCTCCAAGTCTCTCCCTCTCATAATATATCTATATATATATATATATATATATATAATCTCTCCAACTCTTGGTATCACAATGCACCTCCCCCAAGTGAGAATACATGAGATACATATATAGAAGGAGCAACAAATTCTTTTCATACAGGAGGAGTAATATGCATGCCTTGTATTCCATTTAGAGGAGTGTAACTCATGCCATTAAGGAGAGGTATGCATGCCTTAGTTAAGGCGAGTGTAACATATGCATTAAAGAGAATGTATGAGGAATCTTTTATGACATGCCTTTAATGAGTGTAAGAGAAATATGTCATTCTTAGATGAGTGCATAAAAGAGAGTTTAATGTATTGTTAAAAGAGAGAGAGAGAGTTACGTAGAGCCATGAGAATCATCAAGGAGAGAGGTGTGAAGTGATTGAGGAGATGAAGGTGACTTATAATTCATTTTTTAATAATAATATCATAGTCTCATAAACTATAATAATAATATTAATATTACTGAGGATTAAGTCGAGATTGAACTTTTAGGATTGATTAATGATAACTTGATACGTTAAGTGATTTTTCTTCAACTATGCTTGATTACCAATTTATGCAAGGTGATTTACTATTTTTGGTAAGTCATTCTTGAGATGTTGGACATGACTTTTTATTTTTAGAAAGTCACTCTATAATTGTCAGAAATGATATTTTATTAAGGAAATTCATCCCTGAGCTGCCCATGAGTGGTATTTTTCTTCCGAAGAACAAGGATTCCACATCCCTATTGCATGCAACTTTGTGCCTTGGTAGATCGAGGACTCTACGCCCTAATCTACTCCAAGGATCCAAGATTCCACACCTTGATCTTTTAAATATTTAGGACTCCGCGTCCCAATCCTTTTATTATAGATCCAAGACTCCACGTCTTTATCTTTCATGGATTTAAGACTTCGCGCCCTAATTTCCATGGCTTCTCATCCTACTCTTCTTTGAAACTTTGTGCTTCACCTTAAGGTACTGATTGTGAGCTCATACCCATCTGATGGTTCGTTGGTAAGGTCTTGTTCCAAGACCAAGAATTGTGCATGACTTCGACAGTCATTTTGGTTTTGAAGAAATGACTTCCACAGTCATTTATAATTTGAACATCCTTGTTTGCAAATAACCATGCCCGATGCCACGTCTTGCTCAATGCAATATTGAGCATATATAATCATACAAATCATGTATCATCCATAAATCATAATTAACCATATGTTCCACATACCCATGATCATCCATGGATCTCTGTGTCTCAATCCTAGATCACCATCCATGTCAAACAGATATGCCCAAACTGGGATACCAAAAGAGAAAACATAGATAATATGCACTTAACCAAAATCAATATTTATCATAAGCACATAGCAACTGTGTGACCTAAACCAGGTCTATAGCATACAAGCATATACATAAGTCTAACATGCATAATCTTTTTATCACTGCATCAAAATCACCCTCTCCAAGTGTCATCAAAGTTATCTCACCAAGAAGGGACACTACAATAAAGCACATTTATAAACGCTTGAGTCAAAGGAAAATTTATTTCGAGTCAAAGTCCCATTGCGGCTTTTAAAATATGTAAATTTGAATTTTTAAAATGAAATTTTTAGCTCCAAAAGTGACAAGTCGGCCTTGGCCAAGAGACACATCCATTCACCCTAGACATATTACCATATAAATGATGTTGATTTTTGTAGCATTGGATGTGCTCGAGCCTCGAGATTTTGCAGAGAGGCTAAGACACATGCATTATCCAAGACCCAAAAATCATTTGGGGAAATTCCACCCAGAGATGATTTAATTAAAATAATTAATTATTTTTAATGTATTCCTAAGTCTAAACTTAAGAAATGAGAATAATTAAAGGTATTAATTAAATCGGGCACGAATCTTCTAGATAAAGACATGGATCGAGTCCTAGATAATCTGGGCCATTGATTAAGATATAATCTTGGTCGTTGATACCTCAACAAGAGATTATAAGAAGAAACTCGATGGGCACTTGGAGAACACACCAGAGCAGATACTCAATTGCACAAGCAGGAAGTTCGGCAAGAGAAAATCGAGTCAGAGAGTGAGTTCCAGGTGAGAGAGATAGGACATCAGCAACAGTCCGAGAGTGCAGGAAGAGTTCTGGAAAGGGCAGCGCAGAGGAGGGACGCAGTTCATCAGGCACTGCGCAGAGGATGATGCAGAGAGGCCAGCGTAAGGGCAAAAGGTCCTCTTCGGGGTCAGGAAAACGCTGTGGAGTGAGAGAAATTCATCAATAAATTTTTCTCAGTGTTTCTTCCTCTAGTTTGTTATTTAGTATCTTGTACATGAATTATTGCTGAAGAATTAATAAAGAAACCCTCATTTGCTGCACCGGTTTTCCCACATTGGATTTTTCTGGGGACAATTGTCCCAAAATAATTGTGTCAATGTGTTTATATGTGTGCTAGTATTTTCCTTAAATTTATTTTCCGTGGTATTTGATTTGTGAAGGCTGCAGCGTATATGCTTCGATATTTTCCGCAAGTAACTGCAAATAATTTGTTTATGTAATTTTAACAAATACAAGAAATATTATCAGTTGCTGCAGTAGAATTTGGGGAATCCAAATTTTCACATGGTATCAGGGCACAGATAAGAAGTAGGAGAGCTTAGGTTCAGAAGGGAAAAATGAGCATCATAACACTACATAAGCAGCTGCTTGAAACCCCCAGAGGTTGTGCAGTCCATTGGCCAAGCGGGCAAAGTTTCGTGGAAAAATTACTTCTCTGAATGAGTCGACAGAGAATAAAATTTCCTGACCGAAGGTTGTCAGAGGCAGAGGGAGCAACCATATTTCTTTCGTAGAGAAGATTCCCAGCTAGGACGCAGTATTTTGCAGTTGCAAATCAACGTTAGGAAGGAAGGAAAATAGCACAGAAAATCATGGATAGTCAAGATATCTCAGAATTATCTTCCAGGTTGGAAGAAGAGTTTACATGTTTGTCAGGTTCGACATCAGCTGGTGTCTGGTATATTGATAGCGGAGCTTTAGCTCACATGACTGGAGTACGAGAGTATTTCTCTAGCTATCAAGAGGAGTAGATGGAATTCCAGATCACTATGGGCAACAAAACCAAGTGTACTCCAGTAGGGAGAGGCACCATAGATTTTCAGACAGAAGCAGGAACCAACACCAACACCACTAATGTGTTGCATGTGCCAGGATTTGGTATGAACCTAATTTCAGTGTCCCAGTTGCAGGACAAGAGGTACGATGCATACTTCATAGGAAAGAAGGTGCATGTCAAGCACCCCAGCTGGAAGAAGGTGAGACAGATTGGAGCTCAAAGCAAAAGATTATATAGGTTGTAGATCGATTCTCCAATGGCACTGATAGGCAGTGATAATAGCGATGGGAAGGAGCAGAATGAACTATGGCACAAGAAGATGGGACACTTACACCATGAAGCACTTAGGATGCTCAAAGAGACTGTAACAGGAGTTCCAGTTCTCAGCACCGAGTGCAATGATGTATGCAGAGGATGCGTACTTTGGAAGTACGCAAAAGAAGCATTTCCCAGAAGTGACAGTAGATCAAATGGCGTGTTGGGATTGATACACTTAGATATTTGCAGCGCAATTTCCACCAAAGCTCTTAGCAGTGGCGAGTATTTCGTCACCTTTATTGATGGTCACTCCAGGAAAACCTAGATCTATTTCTTAAATACCAAGGCTGAGGTCTTTGATCGGTTCAGAGAGTTCAAGGCTCTCGTAGAAAACATGATAGGGAAAAGGATCAAGGTTTTGCATTCAGATAATGGCGGAGAATACACAGATAAAGACTTCACAAATTTCTGCGCAAGGAAGGGTACCAAAAGAGACTGGACAGCTCCATATAATCCACAGCAGAATGGAGTAGCGGAGTGGAAGAACAGAACAATAATCGGGGCAACAAAGGCTATGTTATATGACCAAGATTTGCCTAGATTTTGTATGGGCAAAGGCATGCAACACAACGGTGTATATTCAAAATAGAACCCCTCACAGAGCATTGGGGAAGAAAATGCCCAAAGGGGTCTTCACAAGGAAGAAGCCAGAAGTAATCCATCTAAGCATATTCAGGAGTGTGGCTTCTTGCCACATTTCAGACGAGAAGCGCAATAAGTTGGATTAGACTGCAAATAAGGGGTACCTCGTAGGATATAGCGAGACCTCAAAGGTATACAGGATCTACATTCCTAGCAATAGGAAGATTGTAGTAAGGCGAGATGCAAAGTTCATGGAAGATAGAGTTTTTAGAAGATCTCGAGAGATGCCTGCAGGTGATCAGTTAGCAAACGTTCCATTAGTCCAACATCAGCAAGGACAACAGGTAGGACAAGCAGGAGAACAGTCACAGGGATCGAGTACAGTGACCAGTACCAGTATTTCCTCAGGAGTAGGAGATCCAAGCAGTTCTCAGCAGACGGAACAACAGGAACAGGAGGAGGAACTGATTGAACCTCTCACCACCAGTGGTAGAACCACTAGGGAAGTATGTTAGACCTTGAGGGACGCAGAGGAGTTTGTCGAAGCTCCTAGAACCGACAAAAGGCAATGTTGAAAGCCTGGCAGATACAAAGCCTTGGTAGCTCAGGTTGGAGAAACCTCCAGTTTTCAGGAAGCCATACAACATTAGGTCTGGCTGCATGCCATGGTAGAAGAGTACAGTTCTATCATGATTAATGATGTCTGGGAAGTAGTGCCTAGACCAGAGGATAGACCAGTTGTAGGTTCACGATGGATCTACAAGATCAAGTACACTGCAGATGGCAGAGTAGATAAGTACAAGGCTAGATTTGTGGCAAATGGGTATGCACAAAAGGAAGAAATAGACTATGAGGAGACCTTCGCCCCAGTTTCCAGATATACCTCTATCAGATCCTTTATATCCTTAGCAGTGCAGATGGGATGGGAGATTCACCAAATGGATGTCAAGACAACATTCTTGAACGGGGTGATAGAAGAAGAGGTGTATATCGAGCAGCCTGAAGGCTTTGAGACGCATGAGAAGCGCACTCATGTATGTAGGTTGAAGAAAGCCCTATACGGGCTCAAGAAGGCGCCCAAAGCATGGTATGGTCGAATTGATAGTTATTTGCAGCAGTTGGGATTCATCAAGAGTGATGTTTGGGATTCATCAAGAGTGATGCAAATCCCAATCTCTATTATTTGATGGTGGAGAATGAGTCTCTCATTCTGGTTTTGTATGTGGATGATTTGTTTTCAACAGGATCATCAGGGCTCATAAAGGATTGCAAAATAAACCTTGAAGTAGAATTCGACATGAAGGATATGAGGTTGATGCATTATTTTCTAGGATTGTAAGTATGGCAGAAGAATGGGGAGATCTTCCTTGGACAAGGGAGATATGCTACAGAGGTTCTGAAGAGATTCAGAATGCAGTATTGCCGACCCATGGCAACTCCCATGATCACCAATTGGAAGAAGATAAATGCATCAGGAGACAAGGAAGTCAACCCCAACTTGTACAGGAAACTCATTGGGTCGCCCATGTATCTGGACAACACTAGGCCAAACATATGTTTTGTTGTGAACATCCTTAGTCAATTCATGGTGGAACCGAAAAGAGTACATTGGGCAGCAGCTAGGAACATTCTTAGATGTGTGTGGGACAGTCGAATATGGGTTGAAATATAATCAAGGAGATGACATCAGATTGAATGGATTCACATATGCAGATTGGGCAAGTAATTCAGTAGACTGGAAAAGTACCTCTGGGTACTGCTTCAGCGCTGGATCAGGGATGGTCTCTTGGTGCAGCAGGAAGCAGAAGTCGGTAGCACTGAGCTCAACAGATGCTGAATATATGTCGACCAACACAGCTACGTGCAAAGCGATTTGGCTTAGGATATTGCTAGTGAGTTTGTCCATAAAGAGGATGGGAGCAAGCAATGTTTATTGTGATAATCAAAGTTGTATTAAAATCTCTAAGAATCCAGTATTTCATGATAGGTCGAAACACATTGATATCAAATGTCATTTCATCAGAGACTATTCAGCTTGGGGCAGTCCAGCTGCAGCATGTTCCCACAGGAGATCAGGGAGCAGATGTACTCACGAAAGCTCTAGGTAGAGCTAAGTTCATCCAGTTCAGGGAACATATGGGTATGGTAGAGAACTCGTTTTAGTAGCAAAAACAGATGGATTCTTAGTTGCAGCAGCAGCAGATGAGAGGGAGTTGTAGTGCAGATGCAGTAGTTGGCAGCAGTATGCAAGGTCAGCAGCAGCATAGATGTAGTGCATAATTAGAGTTGCGCCGTAGCTGGTGGGCAGTGAGGCTAGACATCAGCAGCGCAAGAAGAGGTGATACAGAGTCAGAGTGATGCTTCAGTGGGTTGTAGCACTTGAGCACATTCCTCGCTAAGAGGGAGTGTTTATTTTTGTAGCATCGGATGTGCTCTAGCCTCGAGATTTTGCAAAGAGGCTAAGACACATGCATTCTCCAAGACCCAAAAATCGTTTGGGGAAATTACACCTGGAGATGATTTAATTAAAATAATTAATTATTTTTAATGTATTCCTAAGTCTAAACTTACGAAATGAGAATAATTAAAGGGTATTAATTAAATTGGTTGCGAATCTTCTTGATAAAGGCGTGGATCGAGTCCTAGATAATATGAGCCATTGATTAAGATCTAATCTTGGTCGTCAATACCTCAACGAGATATTATAAGAAGAAACTCGACGGGCACTTGGAGAACACAATAGAGCAGATACTCAATTGCCCAAGCAGATCGATTTTCTCAGTGGCTGAAGTTCGGCAAGAGAAAATCGAGTCAGAGGGTAAGTTGCAAGTGAGAGAGAGAGGGCATTAGTAATAGTCCGAGAGTGCAGGAAGAGTTATGGAAAGGGCAGCGCAGAGGAGGGACGCAGTTCATCAGGAACTGCACAGTGACTACGCAGAGGATGATGCAATGAGCCAGCGTAACGGCAGAAGGTCCTCTTCGAGGTCAGGAAAACGCTGTGGAGTGAGAGAAATTCATCAATAAATTTTTCTCAGTGTTTCTTCCTCTAGTTTTCTATTCGGTATCTTGTACATGAATTATTGTTGAAGAATTAAGAAAGAAACTGCACCGGTTTTCCCACATTGGGTTTTTCCAAGAACAATTGTCCAAAAATAATTGTGTCAATGTGTTTATATGTGTGCTAGTATTTTCCTTACATTAATTTTCCGCAATATTTGATTTGTGAAGGTTGCAGCATGTATGTTTCGATATTTTCCGTAGATCACTGCAAATATTTTGTTTAAGTAATTTTAACAAATAGAACAAATATTATCAGTTGTTGCAGTAGAATTTGGGGAATCCGAATTTTCACAAAGGCAGCTCGAGCTCCTCATTTGGGCAATTCACATTCCTCTCTCAAGATAGTTTCCGAGCAAGCGAGTGAAGGACAAGAAGGACAAAGAAGGGCGAAGAAGAAGGCGGAATTTTTCTCTCTGTCCAGCAACTCACACATGTGAATGAATCTCTCCCTGTGATTTGCAGTTTGGGGAACCGCTGTAGGGGAGCGAAATTTTCTGGGTTACTAGGGCAACTATTGCAGGGCCGAAATTCTGGGGCAACTGGTATTACAAGAGGGCTAGAATTTTGGAAGTGCAGGATCATATTTAGGTGACTTGACTTGGAGGAGAAGACCAGGTTTGACCATAGGTCTAGGTGTGTCTCTCATTGAACAAGAAGAATTTCTTTATTGAAAAGGTTGTTGGGTTTTTTCCCGTAGTGGGTTTTCGCAGGGTAAATCTCGTCTCTCTTCTATGCATTGTGATCTCTATTGTTATGCTATTCTTTATTGTTGAATTTCTGAAGTATAATTGTTGAATGATATATTGGAACAAGTTAAAAAGAAGATCTACATCAAAAGTAATTATCAGAATTTCAGAAATATTGCACTAACCCTAATTGCACTAGAAAATCAACAACACATATAGAACCTCTTGTAGATGTATAGTTTGACCAAAATACAAATGAAAAGAAACAGACCCAATCCCCTTTATAGGATATGTAGCATTATCTCCAAGAATAATCTTCAAATTGGAATCCCTCTCAACCACATTTGAGAGGACTTCATGATAACCAGTGAAGTGTCTAGAGGTCCCACTATCTACTAACCAGCGATCAAAAGAATCTGGAGGAGAGGAACTAGATAGAGTAGAAATAAGAAAGTATTCAGATTGAGTTTCGATTGCATTGTTATCATACCTTGAATTCGTTGATCTCTTGGGAGGACGATGAGTCTCTTCTCGGGCAGGGGGTCCTCCTCTCTTCCCTTTTCGACCAAATTGGTTCCTTGGAGCACTTCTTATGAAAAATTTTTAATCTAAGAAACCCTACTATTAATTCTCAATTTACTTCTACTTGATTAAATACACAAGTTATTAATCTAAATATTTAGAATAACATCGAAGTAAAAACAAATAAAAAATTACACATACAGATCATTTACTGAATAGCACGCTCATATGACAAAGTGACACAGATTTTTCGAACAAATGTCCCCGGAAAAACCCAATGCGGGAAAACCGGTGCAGCTAGCTCTGGAGGGATTTTATTATTAAGCAGATTCTGAGTACAACAATATCTGGGCACCAAACTGGTTTACCCTACAGAGAAATATCACGACAACAATACCTCTTTCACTCGGAGACAGAAAATATGGTTGATTCACACCCTCAAACGAGATTTACAGAACTCGAGCCCTTTCTGGCCCACCAGAAACCCCAGCGCTGCTCCTTAGCCCTCTGCATCAGCCTCTACGCTGCTCTGGAAGGGCCTGTGTCACCCTTGAAGGGCTTCCGCCTGCCTTTGCTCTGGCCAGGCTTTGCGTTATCCTACTTTCTCTGGGATGCCTCTGCTTTGCTCAGTATGCTGCCTCTCTGCCGCTGTTGTACTCTTGGCCTGGGATCAGATCATCCCCTTGCCAATACTGCCCCTCGTTGCACTGCAAACTCCTCCTGAAATTCTTAGCAAACCACACCCTAGAATTTCAGCTTAGCTTCAATGCTCTGCCAATGTGTGTGTTCTCCAACTGACCCTTAGCCCTTCTCTTATACTTTTCTCATTGGAAAACCAACGGCCGTGATCTAATCTCTAATCGACGACTAAGATTAGAAGCTGCTTGATCCGCGTCACTTAAGTCATTCTCATCACATGTTTAATTTAATTCACTTTAATCTTTTAATTTTCCTAAGTTAGACTTAGGGTCCTTAATTAAAAACATTAATTATTTGAATATCTCTTAAACCTAATGGAATTTCCTCAAACTCTTTCTGGGTCTTGGAGATCTCATGTACTCCAACTCCTTCACAAAATTTGGGAGCTAGAGCACATTCGATGCTACCCCAAAATATCAACACTCCCTCTTAGCCAGGAATGTGCTCTAGCAATACAATCACCCCGAAGTACTGCTCTGATCTCTGGCATCGGTCTCCGCACTAATGCTTGGCCTGCTGCCCTTCATCACTGCGTTGTTGCTGCTTTCTGTACTGCTACCCATGACTCTGCCACCGTCACTGCTACATCCATACTGCAGCTCCCTCTCAAATTACTGCATCGTGCTGCCAACTGTTGCACTACAACTCAGTTGCTGAGAAGTAATCAACTGAAGGACCCCTTTCCCAATGACAGACAAGTCAGTCGAGCTGCATCTCATCATTGAAGCTCCATAGGCAGCTGCTCTGCGTTGTCCTCCTGAAGCCACTGCGTTGCTGCAGCACTGCATTGTGTAAGAATGCCTCCTCTGTGCTGTTGAAGTCCCATCAACCCCTCTGTGATGATGCTTCTACGGTTTTGCTGCCTCTGCACTTCATTTCTCCCTCTACAACATCCAGCTCTGCCTCTGCTCCATTCGTGATCCTTTGCACCCACTGCTCCAGTCATTCCTACTATTTCTTAAGGCTCCCGTAGCACAGATGTGATCCAAGAGTTGGGCTACTCAAGGATCCCGCCACTACTCTGTAGCTGCTCTACAGATCAATGTCGCCCCACTTCCATGGCTCATGAGCGCTCATGGCTACGTCATTGTCAGAGCCATTGTCTTCTTTAGCTACCACAGACTTGGAACTAGAAGCTTCCTTGTCCTTCTTGCTTACAAGAAAATTGTTGGCGAAGTGTCCAAGTTCACCACATTGGAAACATTTGATCTTAGATAGATCACTCTTCTTTTTCCCTTGTTGCTTCCTAGATGCTAGGGATACATATTCCTCTTCCTCCTTCACCTTGCTTGATCCGATGTTGGTTTGTCTCTTGGTCATTCGGCGGATTTCCTCTTGTTGGAGGATAGCCCACATATCGTCCCAGTTTGGAAGGTCCTGTCTGCCCAAGATGCTTTGGACAAACGTTTCCCAGCCCTCTGTGATTGCATTTAGAGCAGTCCTCACCATGACATCATCCTCCACCTTGACCCCCATGGCAATCAGCTGATCCCGAATCACCTGCAACCTGAAGAGGAAACGATCGATTTCCTCTCCCTTAGTCATCATAAACAACCTCATCTAGTTCTCCAGAAGCATCTTCTTCTAGACAGATTTCCCTTGATATAGTGTGGTTAAAGCTTTCCACATTTCATTAGCCGTCTTCTTCTCGGCTATGTGTGGTACCACACGATCCTTAACCCCGTCCATGATGAAGCGCTTGACATGTGCCGCTACTTCATTATGCTTCGCGAGAAGAGCAGCATCGGTCGGTGTAGCCAAGACATTCTCTACATGCTCCCGTATACTGTATGCCTCCAGGACTGTCAGGATTCTGGCCTTCGAGATAGCAAAGTTGGACAGGTCATCTTGTGAAAAATTTTGAATATGCTTAAACAAAAACCCTACTGTTAAATTATTGATTTACTTCTCCTACTTACACAAGTTATTAATCTAAAATCTTCAGCGTTAACATCGAAGTAAATACATTAACATCCTACACATACAAATTTGAACTAAATAACATGCACAATGACAAAGTGACACACAAGGATTTTCTGGACAACTGTCCCTGGAAAAACCCAATGTGAGAAAACCAGTCTTCTAGCTCTAGAGGGTTTTTATTATTAAGCAAATTCTAAGTACAATAAATCTGGGCACCAAACTAGTTAACCTGACAGAGAAATTAAAACTGCAGTGATACCTTTGTTCTGGAGACAGAAAATTCACTGATTCACACCCTCAAACAGGATTTACAGAACTCAGCCATTTCCAGCCTCAAGAAACCCTAGCGCTGCTCTGAAGCCCTCTGCGTCAACCCTACTAGCATGCGTCAGCCTCTACGCTACTCAGGAAAGGCCTGCATCACCCCAGACTGGGTTACGTTGCCCTGGCTGGGCCTGCGTCAGTCCTCCTAGGACTGCGTCAGCCTTCCTGGGACTGCGTTAGCCCTCCTGGCCTCCTGCTGCCTTTGCGCTACCCCTGCTGGGCTCTAGGCTGCTCTGCATAGCTACTGCTTCCTCTGCGCTGATCTGGTATGCTGCTTCTTTGCCCTTGTTGTACTCTTGGCCTGGGACTACACCATGCCCCTCACCAATACTGCCCCTTGCTACAGCTAAAACACTTCTGAAATTCTTAGCAACCACACCCTAGAATTTCAGCTTAGCTTTAGTGCTCTGCCAGTGTGTGTATTCTCCAACTGATCCCAAGCCCTCTTCTTATACTTTTCTTGTTGAAACATCAACGACCGTGATCTAATCTTGAATCGACGGCTAAGATTAGAAGATGCTTGATCCGCGTCACTTAAATAATTCTTATCACATGTTTAATTTAATTACCTTTAATCTTTTAATTTTCCTAAGTTAGACTTAGTGTCCTTAATTAAAAAGATTAATCAATTAAATATCTCTTAAACCGGATGGAATTTCCTAAAACGCTTTCTGCGTCTTAGAGATCTTATGTACTCTAGTCCCTCCACAAAGTTTGGGAGCTAGAGCACATTCGATGCTACCCCAACACCCCAAAATCTCAACACACCCTCTTAGCGACGAATGTGCTCTAGCAAAACACTTCACCCCAAGGTTCTGCACTGATCTCTGGTGTGGGTCTCTGCGTTGATGCTTGGCCTGCTGCCCTTTATCACTGCGTTGTTGTTGCTCTTTTGTACTGTTTCCAACGACTCTGCCACCATCACTACTACATCCGTACTGCAACTCCCTCTCAAGTTGTTGCATCGTGCTGCCCATAGCACTGCCACTGCTAATTATTGCACTGCAACTCAGTTGCTGAGAGCAAGCAACTGAAGGACCCCTGCCCAATGACAGACAAGTCAGTCGGTTGCATCTCATCACTGAAGCTCTGCAGATTGCTGCTCTGTGATGTCCTCCTGAAGCCTCTGCGCTGCTGCATCTCTGCACTACGTAAGCAGACCTCCTCTGTGTTGCTGCCTCTACACTGCTGCTGCATCTGCACTGTGTTGTTCCCTCTCCATTTTTTTAGCTTCTACCTCTGCTTCATCTGTGATCTTTGCAGCCACTGCTCCAGTCATTCCTTGCTACTGTTTTAAGGCTGCCGTAGCATGGATGTGATCCAAGAGTTGGGCTACTCAAGGATCCCGCTACTACTCTGTAGCTGCTATACAGATCAAGATCGCCCCACTTTCGTGGTTCATGAGCGCTCATGGCTACGTCATCTTCGGAGCCATCATCTGCTACAACAGCCTTGGAACTAGAAGCTTCCTTGTCCTCCTTCTTCTGAGGACAATTTCCGGCAAAATGTCCAAGTTCGCCGCACTAGAAACATTTGATCTTTGATAGATCACATTTCTTTTTCCCTTGTTGCCTCTTTGATGCCAAGGCTGCATCTTCCTCTTCTTCCTTGCTCACCTTGCTTGAACTAGTGTTATACTGTCTTTTGATCATCCAACGGATCTCCACTTGTCGGAAGATAGCCCACATGTTGTCCCAGTTGAGAAGGTCTGCTCTGCCAAAGAAACTTTGGACAAAAGTTTCCCAGTCCTTTGTGACTGCATTGAAAGCAGTCCTCACCATGACATCGTAATCTACCTTGACCCCCATGCTAGTCAGCTGATCCCGGATCGACTGTAATCTGGATAGAAAAGGGTCGATCTCCTCTCCCTTGGCCATCATGAATAACCTTGGCTGGTTCTCCAGAAGCATCTTTCTCTGGACGAACCTTCCTTCATACAATGAGGTTAGGGCTACCCACATCTCATGAGTCGTTGCCTTCTCGGCTACGGTGGTACC
Source organism: Pinus albicaulis (assembly GCA_034641835.2). Taxonomy (NCBI): domain Eukaryota; kingdom Viridiplantae; phylum Streptophyta; class Pinopsida; order Pinales; family Pinaceae; genus Pinus; species Pinus albicaulis. The sequence goes on along the minus strand of CM076576.1, from coordinate 543,716,051 downwards.
ACATGATCTTTGACCTTGTCCATAATGAAGTGCTTAGCAAGTGTTGTTGCTTCATTGTGCTTCTCCAGGAGCTTCACATCGTTCGGTGTAGCCAAGGCTTTCTCTGCATGCTCCCTTATGTCGTATGCTTCAAGGACTACCAGGATTCTGGCCTTCCAGATCGCAAAATTGGACAGGCCATCCAACCTATCCTAATCACGCAGTCCGTGTGGCGACATCAACTCAAAGATTTGTTGGAACTGATCCTCCTCTCTCTGCTAGAGACTCAGATCTAGGGTCCTTAGCGAGAAAGGCACCCTCTACTCCCTCTGACAACTGACTTCCCTCTCTTCGAAGTTTGCCAATCACAACAAATCAACTCTCTTCGATCCTTCGATCCTTTGATCGATCTACAGATCTATTTGGCAGGAAATCTTCTGATAAGCTGTACTCCTCCCACTTTTTGTCAACTTAGCTTAGGCTAAATTCTACACTAGCGGAATCTTCACGCCAGCAGCAACTGCTGAAGGTCTGCAGCTCACCTTCCGGTTCTCGGCACTCTGCATAGCAACCAAATTCTGGACTGCGTCACCCTGGCTGGCCTCTGCGTGACCAGTGCAGACTTCTCCTGCGTCCCTCTGGAAGGCTCTGCGTCACCCAACTGGAACTGCATTAGCCCCTGCGTGGCCCTAGCTGCCTCTGCGTCCTTCTGTTGTTGTGCTGCCCTCTATGGATTATCTGCTGCTACTACTCCTTTCTCTGTTGCTTTCTGCAACACAGATTCTTCAGCCTTCTTGCTGGAGATTCAGCTAGATCTGCAATCGCTCTGATACTGTTATCACTCCAATAATTCCTAGGGTTGTTATGCTTTTTGTTTAAAGAAATATTAGAGGTAACTATCATCCTACTTTTGAGATCAAGATCTAGCCTTCCTAATGCTCAGAGAGGGCTCTCTCTTTATGATTTAACTTTTTTGTTTTTAGTTGATTTTAGGCTAGTTATGTAAGACTGATTGGTTTTGATTTTGGTTTGGTTTGGCGGTGAAATTATTGATTCAGATGGATAGGTGCAGGTCTGTTTTCCATTGGGCTATGGAGTCAATGTATCAAGCAACAGGGCAGAATCAAGTTCTAAAGGAAGTGTTCACAGGGCAAGGTAGTTGAGTAAATTCAGATCTTTTAGGCTGAATGGTGAAGTGGTTTACAATCGGGATCGAGGAGCAGTTAAGGATTCCTCAAACTGGATAATGAAGGAAATGACAGAGATCAATCGGGATGGGAGAGCAATTAAGGATTCTCAGATCCAGATATCAGAAGAAAACATCAAAATGAATAACAGTTTAGAACAGAGTGTACTTAAACAATTTCTGCAATAATATTCCTGTTATAACATTTAAATTGGAAAACATACAAGTTTATGGAAAACTTAAGGAAAAACATGAACAATTGGAGATACTTCACTGAAGTGGCTCAACACATGAATCATGTAATGCAATGCCTTTATTACTTGTCCTGTCTGCTGACTTGAAAATGGTACAATAAACCCTCAGGTTTTAGATCAATTACAACTATAGAAATGTTTAGGAATCCACACTCAATACTTTGTATTATGAAGTATTTATACAAAAACTATTACAAAATATTCTAAAACTGATTTAGGAATTATTCAAGGAAAAATAAATATCTTCATACAAGAAGATATAGACACCTAGGAGACTAAAAGCTAGTTGTCCCTGTATATTTGGATTTGTTGTTTGTTCTTTGATCTTTTGTTGCTTTATCTCTCTGACTATTGCTTTACGTTGGCTGCCTTTTTTCTGTTGAGTATCCTTTATGCTATCTTTATCTTTAAATGTTGTCTTTCATCTGTATCTGCCTGTATCATTTCACTGTTTTACCTTGATTGCTCTTTTACCTGACTTACTTTTCACAGTCACAGTAAATCATATAACTTTTCCTAAGTCTCTTCATCTAGTAATTTGGATTTTACCATTCTCCTGTAAATTTCATCAGCTTCTGTGTATTTTGCAAAAGTAGGCTTGTTTATGAAGAGATGATTTACCTCATGCTGGATGTAAAAGAGATTCTCAGAAGTCTGATAAAGCACTTTTCCTATAGGAATTCCTTTCATGGAGGAATTGTTAGACTGTTCTTTGGCCCCTTCTCTGATTTTCTTGTCATAGTCTTCATGCTTCATTAATCTGTCATTGATAACCAAAGGATTAGGCAGACGTTTCTGCCTCAAAACATCAAATTTGACCATGAATCTGGTTATTGCAAGCTCCATGTTTTGACACTTGTCTTCAAGTTGTATCATCAGGTTCCTCTTGGAAATTACCTTCCTTACTTCTAGGATTGTTTTAGTTCGGTCACTTATGCCAATTTCTTCTAATTCCTATTTGTTCTTAGAATTGAGAAACTTAATGATCTCAGTGGCTTCTTCTGGCTTCTTCCCAAGTTCCTCTTTGACTTTCTGAATGGCTTCACTTGCTTCTTTGATCAAATGCTTCTGCTCAAAGGTAACTTGGATAGATGGCCAAATATCATTAACAGAGTTAATGATATTGGCCCACAGCTGCTGCTTTGCTTGGGCAAGTGGTTTTTTTAGTGCCAATTCTTTTTCTAACTTTTGTGCTCCGTCAGTCAATCTGTTTGACTTCTATGTTTCACTCTTATGCATGATTTGAACTAACTTCTTTTCATCCTCTAGACCTTTTATTTGTTCTTTAAGTCTATTTATTTCAGTAGTCTGTATTGACATGTCCTGCATGGCTTTGATCAATTTACCTGCTTCATCACTGGGATGGGCTACTGCTATTGTTGAATCTGTTGCTGGTGTTGCTGAAGTTGAAATTGTTGTAGCCACTAGAACTGCTGTTGTGACTATAGGAATGGCAGTGACAAGAATTGCTTCCATGCTGGCCTTCTTTTCCTGCACCAATTTATCCATCTCATTCTCCATCTCTTTCAGTTGAAATGTCAATTGAATGATGAGATTCATCATTTCATCTTTTTGGCCTTCATTCTCCAGAACTTCTTTAGCCTGTGGATGTTCAGTAGGAGGCAATTTCAGTGGTTTTTTCAATGCAGCAATGTCTGCATTCTTTTTCTTGATTAGTTCCTCAGCTACTTTGATGTTCTTGGGATCATATCCAACCTCTATGACCAATTCTTCAAGTGATTTTATTCTGTTGTCCTTGCCTTGTGAGGAAGCCTTCTCTAGTTTTAACTGACCTTTAATATTCTCTAGAGAATTTTGTAATTTTTGGACATTCATAGCTTTGTTGGTCATTGTGGAGTATATCATTTCTACAGTTTGCTTATGGAACTCAATTTGATCTATTGGATGTAGATCTTTGGCTTGAACTTCAAATGTTGTCTTCCTGTAGACAGTTGATGACTTTGGATACTATACTGTGGGCTGCAAAAAGGTCATTTGCATTTTTCTGGTTTTATAATCAAAGGCTGAAAGTAACATGTTTTGATCACTAGGAGTCTGTTTCCAATATTGGGCATAAGTTACTGCTTTCAATGCCTCATTCTTGAGTTTGATTTCTTTATACTTCTTCATGATATCCTGTTCTTTGTCCACTTGTTTACTTGATGAAGATACCTCTACATTGTGTTGCTTCTGAATGATTTGTGTATTAGAGATTGATGGCTGATGAGTTTCCTCTGAAACTACTGGAGGTGCATTTTCTTTAACCATTGTGTCTGTATCAATAATTTCAATTGTCTCAATTTGTTCATTTTGTTCAACTACTGGATTTAGCTTGGGATTTTTCCTATACATTAATTTGAATTTAGTCTCAGTAGTGGTTTGAGCTGAATATGAACCTTCTTCTCTTGCTCTTTTGGAGTTCCTATCTTGTGAGGTTGGAATTTGCAAGATGGAACTAGTATCACCTTGCTTCTCTGCCTCTTTCAAAGTATTATCCAACCACTTTAACTGGTTGGAGTACTTTTCAATCTCTGGTTTAGACTTATGAATAAAAGGAGTTAATTTAAATTTGACTCTTAGTTTGCTGATAACTCCCAAAGGATCATAATGCCATTTGAAACTCTCACTGAACTTGAATTCCTGTAAGTACTTTTCTGCTTGTTGACTAGCATGCTTGTTATTGCAAATGAAAGGACTAAGCTGGTTTTTAATCTTAAACTGTGTTTTCTTCTTTGCTGATAGAAAATTAACCTCATCTGAGTTTAGGATATGCCTTATATATTCTAGTGCAAATAACCTCATTGGGAGGTATTTGGGCAGTTTGTATGGAATGAGTTGACATCCATACACCCTAATTTCAGTGTGGTTCCAGTATAAATACCAGTCTCATATTCTACTGTGTTCAGACAACTGCAATACTTTCTTTATTTCTTCACTAATCCTAGGTTCACTGCTACTGCTTAACATGTTGGCAACTAGATGAATAAATGTATCAATGAAGTCTTTGTATGTGAACTCTGTGGAATCTTTCCTGATTAAGGAAGTCCAGAAGACTATTGATTGAGGATCACCCTCAGTGTCTAGTTTTTTAAGGCTAACTGCAAGCCTTTCATATTGGAAGTACAGGAACATATGAAATAAAACAAATGAATACTTAAAGACTCCTTCTTCTGGTAATTTAACTAATTGCTCATGTATGGCATATGATAAGTACTGAGCAAAGTTAAATGTAAAAGATGGAGGTTGTCCTGGGCAGAAAATGGACAGGAAACCTAGGATTGAAGCATCTACATACTCATTTGTAAAGTATCCTAATATACAAGACAACATTGTGACAATTTGCCTGGTTCTTTCTGAGAAAATTGAGGCTGAATAAGGAGGGTTACTCTTTGGGGTTTCAACTGATGAAGGCAAGAAGGTTTGGAAGATTTGAAACCTCTTTGGAAAGTCAAGTTTCAGATATAATTCAGTGAAGATTTCAATTGACAAAGGGGCTTCATCAGGCTTGGGTTGGATTTGCAACATCTGGTTTATTGATTCTGCAGTAATGGTGAACAAAATCTCTTTGTTGGGGGTTACTAGGGCTCTGTCATTTGGCATATAATTGATTTGACATAGTCTGATTATCTCTGGGAACTGGAAAGTCTGCAGGAGGATGTAGTTGGGTAAATTTGATTCCCAAAGGCAGATATCATCACCCTGATCCATGGATTTATCATGGCTCTAGTAGTGGATGTCCAGGAGATTGAAATCAGTGACTGTGTCACTGATTTTGAAATCTTTGTCTGCAAGGGGGGTATGTTCAACATCAACAACAGGAGGTTGCAGGGGATTAATAGTCACAATACCCTGGGAAGCCATTTAATTGTTTATTTTAATCAATTAATTACTTTCTGGCTTAAGAAATGGTCTCAGGCACTTAGGAATACCTGTGAAAAGGTGATGTTGGTCTGCAGAAAGGGTTCCGGTTGCAGCAAAGGCTTTCTTGGTATTTATAAGGCTTCAAACTGAGATTGCACAGGTTCTGGTAGCAAAAGGCTTGAGTTTTGGTTGTATTTGGCCTCAAAATCGGTTGGCAACAGTTTCTTTAGCTTGAAAACAGGTCAACAGAAACTCTTTTCTCGTAGTTTTTAAACAGAAAGGGTGAAAAAGGCTTTTAGGGCGGTCTTTATTGTTTTTAACCAACAGTGGTTAAACTTATTGCGCAGGGTTAAATTCAAATGGCAGGGTAGTTTCATCATACAACTCGGACGATGAATTGGCGGTTATCGCATCGTGAAAAGCAGTAAAGTAGTTTTCTGTTGGGGAGTGTGATACAACATGGGGCTGCCACATAGCAGGGGAGCAGGGTTGCGAAACCACTCATTTCGCAACCCCCCATGGTGTTAAATGTCGGGCAGTCGGGGATGCGATAGCTTTTATTGGTCGCAGGATCTGATGACTTATGATCGGATGGATGGACGAATAGGAGGGATAAGTCGAGGATTTGTGAGGTGGGACACGGGATTGTATATTCGATGGGATATGTTAATATATGTGGTTCGGGGAATATTATAAAGAGGGGTAGGGAAATCATATTAAAATGGAAGGGTTTTAACATATGTGATGGGTTATAATATGAAGTGGGGTGAGGGTATATGATCAGCGGGATTATAAAATAACAAAGTGGGACCCGGGGAATATGTATATAGGGAAGGGCTTTTAATAAAACAAAAACTATATATTAAACTCACATAAAGGGTCTGAGGAAATATACTTAAGCGAGAGTTAATATAATACGGGGTAAAGGTATAAAAACAAGGATTTAATATAATAATGCGGGTTAATAAAATACGAATGTGGGATGTTAAAAATGCACTAGGGATGAGTTAAAATAACATCGGGGAGGGATTTTTCAATGGGGCCCGACATTTATTTAAACATTTCATACTATGCAAAAAGTGGGTTTTTGCATGTTTTTAATGAAAAATGGGAATTTTAGTAAAAGGGAAGTTATTTTCAAGGGGAAATAGATTTTTAAGAAGGGGAAAAGGTTAAAATGAAGGGAGAGGGATATTTTACAAAGGGAAATGAGTTTAGAAGGAAGTTAGTAACATGAAATGAGTGAATTGATGCTTTCCATGCCTTGTAACAGTCTTCGACCTACCCATCATTTACCCTAACATTTTTTCTTCATTTATTGGGTGCATTTAAGCCTGCTGACCCTTTTATTTTTTTTTAATAAGAAAACAATCTAATTCTAACCTTATGACTTCCAATGGCTCAGATTAAAATGATGAGCTCATTATTATTCTCTACCTAACAACTATTCTGCCAAGATTAAATAGTTTGGCTAGATCTTTATTCTCTAACTATTAGCATGAAATTTAAAGCATGAATGAATCAACATTAAATTGTTTGATCATCATGAATTGTGGCATTTTTGACAAGCTGCACACAATCTTATTTGCAAAGCAAAGTAAAAGTAGTGGCAATTGAATTTGCAGCACTTTTAGGATCTATTTTTATTTCTTTTTGGTGGGGTTAATACTTTATATTCTTTTTTGATCTTTTTGTTTTAGTCCTTTGATTTTTCTTTTAGGACTTACCCTCTTTACATTTTTTAATATGGGAAAACATTTGCAGAAAGCAAAGTATGTACAATATTACAAGATTTTAACCTAGTCAATTCAAAGTTATGATGCCTATTATTATAGGACCCTAACAGATACCATGTGAAAATTTAGGAATATGCTTAAACAGAAACCCTATTGTTAAATTATTGATTTACTTCTCCTACTTACACAAGTTATTAATCTGAAATCTTCAACATTAACATCAAAGTAAATACATTAACAACCTACACATACAGATCTGAACTGAATAACGTGCACAATGACAAAGTGACACACAAAGATTTTCTGGACAACTGTCCCCGGAAAAACCCAATGCGGGAAAACTAGTCTTCTAGCCCTGGAGGATTTTTATATTAAGAAGATTCTACGTACAACAGATCTGGGCACCAAACTAGTTAACCCGACAGAGAAATAAAAACTGCAGCTATACCTCTGTTCTGGAGACAAAAAATTGACTGATTCACACCCTCAAACAGGATTTACAGAACTCAACCTTTTCCGACCTCTAGAAACCCCAGCGCTTCTCTGAAGCCCTCTGCGTCAGCCTTGCTGGCCTGTGTCAGCCTCTACACTGCTCAAGAAGGGCCTGTGTCACCCCAGACTGGGTTATGCTACGCATGTGCTGCCCTGGCTGGGCCTGCGTCAGTCCTCCTGGGACTGCGTCAGCCTTATTGGCAATGCGTCAGCCCTCCTGGCCTCTTGCTGCCTCTACCTTGCCCCTGCTGGGCTCTAGGCTGCTCTGCGTAGCTGCTGCTTCCTCTGCGCTGCTCTGGTCTGCTGCTTCTCTGCACTTGTTGTACTCTTGGCCTGGGACTACACCATCCCCCTCGCCAATACTGCCCCTCGCTGCAATTGAAACACTTCTGAAGTTCTTAGCAAACCACGCCCTAGAATTTCAGCTTAGCTTCAGTGCTCTGCCAGTGTGTGTGTTCGCCAACTGACCCCAAGCTCTCTTCTTATACTTTTCTCGTTGAAACATCAACGTTCGTGATGTAATCTTGAATCCACAGCTAAGATTAGAAGATGCTTGATCCGCGTCACTTAAGTCATTCTCATCACATGTTTAATTTAATTACCTTTAATTAATTAAATATATCTTAAACTGGATGGAATTTCCCAAAACGCTTTCTGGGTATTGGAGATCTTATGTACTCTAGTCCCTCCACAAAGTTTGGTAGCTAAAGCACATTCGATGCTACCCCAACACCCCAAAATCTCAACATGTCCAACTTATCCTGATCACGCAGTCCGTGTGGCGCCATCTACTCAAAAATAATCTGTCAGAACGGCTCCTACTCTTCCCGCTTATGTTGCTACCCTCAACAGAAACTCGAATCTAGGGTCCTTGGCGAGAAAGGCACCCACTACTCCCTCTGACAACTGATTTCCTCCCTCGGAAATCTCCCAAATCCTATGAATCAGCTCTCTTCGATCACCCTACGATCAATCCTTAGATTTCTTTGGCAAAAATCTGCTAAGCAGTTATTCTCCTCCCGCTCTATGTCAACTTCGCTAGGCACGATTCTGCACCGGCAGAATCTCCACCACACCAGCAACTGTTGAAGATCTGAAGCCTTGATTCCGAACCACAGCAAATCTGCATAGTGCTCGAAACTGGACTGCGTCACCCTGCTAGCCTCTGCATGAGCAAACTGGCTCAATGCAGCCTTTGCGCAGCGTACGCTGCTCCTGCATCCCTCTAGAAGGCATTGCATTGTCTTTGCGTCACCCAGTTGGGACTGCGTCCTCCTGGCGTTGCGTTGCCCGCTCCAGTTCTCTGTTGCTTCAGCTGCTACTCTGCAGCACAAATTTCTTCAGCCGATTTGGTGGAGATCCAGCTTGATCTGCAATTGCTTTGATACCATGTGAAAATTTCTTAATCTAAGAAACCCTACTATTAATTCTCGATTTACTCCTCCTACTTGATTAAATACAAAAATTACTAATCTGAATATTTAGAATAACATCAAAGTAAATACAAATAACAGCCTACACATACATATCATTTACTGAATAGCACGCTCATATGACAAAGTGACATAGATTTTTCGGACAAATGTCCTCAGAAAAACCCAATGCGGGAAAACCGGTGCAGCTATCTCTGGAGGTTTTTATTATTAAGCGGATTCTGAGTACAACAATATCTGGGCACCAAACTGGTTTATCCTACAGAGAAATATCACGGCAACAATACCTCTTTCACTCGGAGACAGAAAATATGGTTGATTCACACCCTCAAACGGGATTTACAAAACTCGAGCCCCTAGCCCACCGGAAACCCCAGCGCTGCTCCTCAACCCTCTGCATCAACCTTCCTAGTCTGCATCAGCCTCTGCACTGCTCTGGAAGGGCCTGCGTCACCCCTAAAGGGCTTACACTGCCCCTACGCTGCCCTGACTGGGCTTGCGTCAACCCTGCATGGCTCCTGCTGCCTCTGCGTGGCCTCTGCTAGACTGCGTGGCTCTGGGATGCCTCTGCACTGCTCGATATGTTGCCTCTCTACCGTTGTTGTACTCTTGGCCTAGGATCAGATCATCCCCTTGCCAATACTACCCCTCGCTGCACTACAAACTCCTCCTGAAATTCTTAGCAAACCACACCATATAATTTCAGCTTAGCTTCAGTGCTCTACCAATGTGTGTGTTTTCCAATTAACCCCAAGCCCTTCTCTTATACTTTTCTCATTGGAAAACCAACGGTCGTGATCTAATCTCTAATCGACGGCTAAGATTAGAAGCTGCTTGATCCACGTCACTTAAGTCATTCTCATCACATGTTTAATTTAATTCACTTTAATCTTTTAATTTTCCTAAGTTAGACTTAGGGTCCTTAATTAAAAAGATTAATTATTTGAATATCTCTTAAACCTGATGGAATTTCCTCAAACGCTTTATGGGCCTTGAAGTTCTCATGTACTCCAGCTCCTCCACAAAATTTGGGATCTAGAGCACATCCGATGCTACCCCAAAATCTCAATACTTCTTTCTTTCGGACAATCTTAGGCATAGTGACCATGCTTGTGGCAATTGTAGCATTGGATCTTGGACATGTCCTTCTTGAATCCTTAATTGTTGTTCTTGAATCCTTAACTTGGCTTCTTTGACTTCCAATTCGAGGGCCTTCCTTTCTCTTTCTTCTTCTTGGCTTGGACAAAAAATGCAGTGGGTTTTCCTTCTTCATGCTTTTGAACTCTTCCTCTAGAAATCATATTGGACTCCGCTTAAGTGCACTTGCCTAAGATCTCATCAAATGTGGGGAGCTTGTCATTGTTGCTAATAGTTGTGATGAATGTTTCCCAATACATAGGAAGGCCTCCAAGTGTGACCAACACCAACTATCTATCAGATATAATTTCACCAGTAAACAAAAGTTGATCCTTGACTTTAGATATCCTCATGAAGTACGCATGAATGGTCTCACCCTTGTTTATCTTGATGTCCCTGCGTTGATTCTTCAAAGTGATTATATGGCTCAAGTTGTTGACCTCATGCATTCCAATCAACTTGTCATACATTTCCTTGGACTTCTTCATCTTGGACATGTTGTCGCTTAGATTGTACAGGCACCGCGACAACCACTCAGGACGGGGGCTGCCACTCTAATCCCCGCACACTCCGTTCTAGTTGTCTCCCAACAGCAGGCTATGGGGGGTAGTCCCTATGGAGATGAGATGAAGGAAAAAAAGTTGGGAACCAACTTGTCCGAGAGATACAGTTGAGTGGCCTAGCTACTTAACGAAATTTTAGCAAGATTAATGATTTTATTAGATTCAATGTTAATACCAATGCCTTATGGAGTCAAAACTTCTTGCTTAATAGGAATTTGAGCCAAGCAACTGGATGGAAAATTGTCACTTATATGAAAGACTAACCTATATGAAATGCATTTCTAAGAACTAGGTGTAATGCAAGGATGTTGGTTAGTTTTAAATTAAATGCCTGGTCTAAGTTGAACCTCTCCCTTAATTGTTTTGAGAAACAGTCTTCAGAGTAGGTTTTGGGATGGAAGCCAACGGAAAGCCGGAAAATGCATGATTAACGATACCTCCCCCTATGTTCCAACCACCCAGTGCCTCTGGCACTGCAAAGACTGTGGCTCTGACGACTACAAGGTCACTGTGTTAACCACTAAGAAGGGTTGAATCCATCAAGCTAATTGGAAAAGGGTTTCCCTAGGAATCTATCAAGCAAGCTTATGCTTGGAGGTAAGTTTTTAATGCAAGCTAAATCCTATAATGCTTGTGCGATGATATGAGTGAAATTATCTTGGATTAAGATTAGTTTATGTTATTTAAGTACTTAATGCAAATTTTCTTATAGCAAGAGTACTTAACAACAATTAGAAAGACAATCTTAAAACAAGACAAGTGTTTAAAGATACAAGTGCCAATGAATCAATCCACAAGATACTTAGAACAAATTGTTCGGTTGTCAATTAGCCAACGATCAATAAAAAATTATTGAAGATGCTCTTATCACAATGGCAATTAGATTCCAAGTGTTAAAGTAACTTATACCAACCAAAAGATTAGAAATTTAGAGCTTAAGTGTATGAGTGCTTGTGTAAAATTCAGAAATTGTTGTAACTTAGAACAAGAAAAACAAGTGTTAAATCTCAAATATCCAAATCAGAAGTAATACTTCAGAAAATTCCAGCACTTATTAGATTTATGACAACAACAAGAAAATCATTTTAGATCATTGAATTTACCAAACATGTGAAACAAAAAAAATTCCAATGATTAACAGATGTAAATTTGTGAATTTAGCCCACTTTAAGATGAAGTATTCAGTGATATATCAGATCTAAAGTAACTTATTACAGCAGTAAATGAATCAGCAAATCAGTGAGTCATTAATGCTTGGACCAATGCCAAATTTAACCCAAAACTTGGAAAAATTTACCAAAATAGAAAAATCAAGTTTTTAGGCCTTTTAGAGTGTGTTATTCAGAAAATTTCGGAACTGATTCAGTGATTTACGAAGGAAATTCCAGCAAGCAAAATTCTAGATCTAGGCTAGAACCTTGATGCCCAAGTGGCCAAAATTTTGGAATATTGAAATTTTGCTATTTTGAATTATTTGACCAATTTAATTGTGATTCTAGGGCTGATTATATCATTGTTATGAACTGAAATTTACAGCAATAATATAGTAGTGAAAATTAGGGTTTGAGCAAACCCTAGGCCCAAGGCCTTGAAGATCTCTCGGTCAAACTTTGCTGAAATTTTAGGATCAAGTTGCCACCTGAAAAATAAAATTTTTGAGGCCAAAAACTTGCAAAACTGCCACGTATTCACTACAGAAAAAATTAGAGATGAATTTAGGGCAGATTAGGGTCAATGAGGGCTATTTTCTTTGATAAATGGCTAAAAGCACTTTAGAAACGCCATGCACACTATAGCCTTAACAAAGATTATATCCACCAAATAATATCCAAGCGAAGTGGTTACTGCCCACAATTTGTGAACTTGGAGACCAATGATTGAAGTACCTACAAACACTATGTATTTAGCTCAAGACAATCTGTTAATCATATGCCGAATCAAATCACCTAAGATTAGCCCAAACCTATCAAAACAATGATTTTATCTCCATCTAATGAAAAACAGATCTTACCATTTATTAGCACAACATGGGAAAGCCAATAGTCAGTGCATACCACAAATCAATGAACATGGAACACCTTGAATTTCACCCCAAAGTCTTTATTATGATAGAAAAAAAAGTTCCCAGCGGGACAATAGTTTACATGAATGTTTCAACAGCTATTTCGTAGCCAGAAATTAGATTGCTAAAGACTCAAATGACTCTCTAATTTATAGATAAATCCTCCAAGTGGAAAAATAACAGCTAGTTTCCTTGATCTTTGTCAAAATAATCTCGGTTGTCAAAAAATATTTGATCATTTTTTAATCTTAGCCGTTGAATTTTTATTTTTGACGAATTTTCGAATTTATCATTTAATTCCATTTTTATTAGCTCAAAAATAATTATTTTGAGCTAATTTCCTCAAAAATTTGACTTTGACTTAACCATCAAGGTCTAAGAGTCCAATTTTTCTTGAAATATCCAATATTTCCTTGGTGGAGGACCTCCAAAACTTAATTTTTTTAAGACCCACGAATTTTTCCACTAGGAGAATTAATTTTCCTAAGACATTTTAATTTTGACTCTGAATTAATTAATTTTTTTGGCTTAGGATTTAATTATTTTTTTCCAGAAAAAATTAATTAATTGGCATTTGAGGGGATTTAATATTTTTTCCACCCTCTAATATTTTAGCCATGGTGTCTACGTATGAGGGACCATGCATGAAAATATTTTTTACATAAGATTTACAATTCAACCCTCAAAGAGGGAATACCTGTTCGGCTTAGACCCTCAAAATACATACCCAATTTGTAACACAACATGATCTAGTAGACCAAGTGATTTGTAATAAAATAATTTAGCCAACTAGCTTAAATTATTCTCAAATCACTTTTACATCAGACTCGACTAAAACACTAGGACTCACCTAAGACTTTGACGAAGAATTCCACCCTAGCTTTGGGGTGAGGTTGTAGGGAAAAACTTTGTCGACCATTCGTGTTTAGAAACACAAATGAGTCAGTGAGACGAAAAACCTCCTAGGATGAAACTCTTGCCAAAATAATAGGCTTACATAGGTTGTTGCATACATTCAAGGTCAAAGTCTTGCCAAAACTAGCATCATTTACATTACATAACTTGCAGAATGGGTTTACAATGACAAATAAAACTATTGATAGATGATTCGATCATGTTGAAAAATTTTGATACTTCCGCTTCCTTGGAACTTTGACAAATATTGTGCAACCAGACACATGTAATCAAATGATCTTTCAAAGAGTCAATAACGATTTTCTTAGCTTTGATCTCACATTTCTTGTACTTGGACTTGACAACAGCGGTAGCATTCTCCGGAGGCTCAAGTGTCTTTCTTTCAACATATTCCATAACATCATTCTCTTCCAAAGTCAAATCCAACCTAGCCCTCCAAGCAGCAAAATTGGTGGAGTCATTCAACTTCTCCTCAATCTTGAAGTATGAGGTAGACATCTTGATTTAATCAAATGACCTTCAGCGGCAGATCATATATCTTCAAGGGGTGATTGCTTTAGTCTCCTTGGGCTTGTCTTCACCTCAACTCTAATACCATGTAAATTTTCACAATATTCTATGTTTTAAAATTCACTTAAACAATTTCTTTTTTCAATAGCATTCACATTTCCAAATTATTTTCAATCACCCAATAATAGTAAGCAACTGTATATAGAACAGTAAACAATATGCACAATAGAAGATAGCCAAGATCAATGAGAAACAGAAATTTGTTGAAGAATGTAACTAGGTGAAATAATATATATTATTATTATTATTGACTTATTAAAGCATGGGTTTCATGCTTGGGTCAATAGTCAATAGGTCAAAGCACCCATTATGTGCTCTGGGATTTTTGTTGAGTCAGACAAAATTATTTTTGGAAGAAACCCTTCTTGGGCTCCTTAAACTCAAGAAAATTATTTATTACTCCTTCCCCATCAAGTCAGTCGCCACATCTATTTACTAGTCGACCTAGCTTTATATAAAGACGACTTCTCCTCAATTGATCATGTCGGCTCATTTTGGAGGCTTCAACGACTATATATACCAAGATAGCTCGTCCTAGTTTGGAGAGGTTATAAGATAATTCGATTCTTAAATCCCACAGTGAAGGAAGGCATCCGAAGTCCGAAGCATGACAGTAAAGGAAGAGAGTCGAGGTTTTGAAGTATCTCAGTGAAGAAAGAGAGTCGAGGTTCTGAAGCATCACAGTGAAGAAGGATAGTCGAACTTTGAAGCATTACAATGAATAAAGATAGCTGAAGTTTGAAGTATTACAAAGAAGAAAGATAGTAAAAGTCTGAGGTCTACGAAAGAAGTCGAAAGTCTGAAGTCTTACAATGAATAAAGGTAGTTGAAAACCTGAAGTCCCACAGTGAATGAAGGAAGTCGAGATTTGCAATTCTACAAAAATAGGAGGCCCACATAATGAAGACTTTGACTTTGAATTCCATTGTTGTTCATCAAAATATTAAAGAGGTTGGCTTGATGGAGGAAAGGAGATCGTTGCCTTAGTCTTGGTTATCGCACTATCCTATGAGTCTATTGAAGAGTTTGTGACTGGGTTTTCTCCTAGAGGGGTTTTTCCCTGGCTGCGTACCTACATCTTGTGTCATTTTCTATTTGTTGTTTGGAATTAGTCTTTATGATAAGAAAAGATAAATCAAAAGAAAGAAAAATAATAATGAAACATCACAAGATAATGTCATAATAAGAGAAATCAATTAACTTGCCACCCTATTGGATTTATCAACATGGTATCAGAGCTATGGTGAAAGAAGGTTGGAAATCACCTTATTGGCAAGAAGTTTTTGGAATTGGAGCAAAGTCACTATCTGAGATCGAATTCATTGTCTAGTGTAGATCGAAGCATCCAAGATGAACAAAGGTATAAAAGCCTCCTTAGTTGAGATATATAGTTTGAAGGAACCTTCACAACAGGCAGGAGTTCATCATTTAAGTGTTGAACAGGAAAGATCAACTGTTTAATCTGAAGGTGTCATATTGAAGTAAATCGTAGGTCAAATAATCAATCTCAAGTGATCTACCATTTTGCAAACAATTCAAATCACAAGAGTCTTCAACGGAAGGGTATTCATTATCACCAACATGCTACAAGAACAATAGCAATCCTCCTTGAAGAGCAGTTTGAAGTCCAAATTACTTCTATGAGGTGATTCAAGTCTGGTCCAAAATTCTAAGCACTATTGTGAGCTTAACCTAAGATCTAAAGCATACATTTGAGGACTGTGAAAGGGATCCAAAGTCTGGTATGTGGAGAAGAAATACAAGTCTTAGTCTTTGAGGATCTGAATTGATAGTCCGAGCCTATTCTCTCTGTAACTAACACAAGGAACCAGCTCAAAGAAATCAAGTAAGTATTGTCATTGTTCCTTACTTAACAAGAAGCATATGCAACAAGTCTATTGGGCTATCAAATCAAAGGTATGTAAACACAAGGTATGCATATTCATTTAAATAAGTTTTTAGATTTTCAATATATCTAATCTTAGATGGTCCATATAATTTTTGTTTATAGTTAGTCTAGGATACAGAATGTAATCCCTAGATGACATACAATAACCTTAATCCTTATCTTCTAGGGTTTATAAGGAATCTAAGATGTCAAGTAAAATCTTAATATCGATTGGAAGAAAAGATAATTTGATTTTTATATATAAAGGATTCCATCCTCCATTGTTAGAAAATCAAGATTGAAAAATTAAAATCATGGTCTTGCTATCACATGTTTTGCTTGAGAGTATTTATTACAGGTATAAAAGATCATGGCTTAATACAAAGAGAACACTTCAAGGAATCCTTACAAGGTTTGTCAAGGAACATCTACAGGGTTGTCTTCAACTATACACTTTATGAAATTCTCTTAATATAAAAAGTACATCATCTTTTGAAATTTGCATTACATTACTAACATCGGTGTGTCTAGCTCTCTTGAATCGTAAAGATTATTGATTGGGTGATTCATCATTAGATAAATCTACCCTTCTCATATCTTTGATTATTCTTGCGAAACCCTAAAAGGGTTCTCTGGAAAACCCTACCTAAAGGGTATGTCAATGATAATGTGTGAAACCCTACCCTACTTAGGGTTATTGGTGAAGTCCAAGAAAATGTTATTTGAAGTCATGTTTGGGTTTTGGTATGGTTATGGAAACCCTAATCTGTTAGGGTTGAATGGTGATGTCTAAAATCTGAAACCTTTGAGGTTTTGGTAAAATAAGGTTTGTTTTGTTGTGTATTGAAACCCTAGATCTTTAGGGTTTGGTAGGGTTTATGAGCAAGACCCTTATGACCTAGGAATGAATCCCTAGGTACATGATTGTTCGTCTGATCAAGTTTGTTATATGCCTGACTTTAATGTGTTTGTGTCATTGAGTTTGCCTGACATATGTTATGATATGTGTATGCATGATGATGATATTATAGATATGCATATGTGTTGAACTAATTGATGATGGTCAATTGGTTTAATCTGAAGGTGTCATATTGAAGTAAATCACAGGTCAAATAAGCAATCTCAAGTGATCTACCATTTTGCAAACAATTCAATCACAAGAGTCTTCAATGGAAGGGTATTTATTATCACCAACATGCTACAAGAACAGTAGCAATCCTCCTTGAAGAGCAGTTTGAAGTCCAAATTACTTCTATGAGGTGATCCAAGTTTGGTCCAAAATTCTAAGCACTATTGTGAGCTTAATCCGAGATCAAAAGCATACATTTGAGGACTGTCATTGGGTTTGCCTGACATATGTTATGATAAGCTTATGCATGATGATGATATTCTAGATATGCATATGTGTTGACCTAATTGATGATGGTCATAAGTCCTAGGGTTTGTAATTAAGCCCTAGTCGAAGCTTGATATTCTAGGATGATATTGTTTATGAATTCTAGGGTTTTGTAGCTCAACCTTAGTAGAAGTTAACTCTCTAGTATATACAATTTGGGATTGATGAAAGGTTGATGAAACCTGATATTGTATTGTGATTGTTGAGAATTAGTAGATGAAAATCTAGGGTTTACATCAAACTCTAGTAGAAGCTAGTCATATTGTTGATTAAGTTGTGATTGGTTTTTTAAGTTCATTTATGAGATCTAGGGTTTGTATGAAATCCTAGTAGGAAGTCTAACATATGAATCTTGAAATGTGTTAGATGCATAGTTGAAATGTACTACTTGTTTTGAGGGTTCACAATATAGAAGAGTTTGTTATATCTATGAAGGAAATATTGTATAATGAGATTGATTGAGCTTTTGATGTGATTTAAGGTTTGTAACAAAACCTGGGCAAGAAGTTGAAGTATAGAAGTAAAGTCTCTTGCTGATTATGTCTAATGCTTCCATTATTATATGATTTTGATATGGTTAACTTCATGCTTCTATAGATTTGGTTGTACTTGCTATCTAAGTTGTGCATGTACATAATCTTCAGATGGTGAAGATGTTTGTAAGTAAAGTTGATATGATAAGCATGATATATGAATGATGATGGTCAAGGATGGAAGCCATAAAAAATTCTCTAATGTCATAAAGAAGAAGTTGATAAAAGGTATATCTCCCAAGTTGAGAGGGAGGGCGTACTATAGTCATGATGGATATCTTGAAGAAGAAATTGGAAATTGCACTTTGAGGTGCTACTGAAAGAAGAAAACCAGGATCTGGTTATAGAATATGTTGTTGCATGTGAAGTAGGAAAAGATGCATGATTGAGGAATCTTAGTTTGAAATTCCTACTGTGATAATTTGAGAAGCAACATCAAGTTGTCTGAAAGACCGCGGAGGTTTGTATTTACTTATGTACATTTGAAAGCTTATTACTAATTTGGGTTGTGTTTGTACAGGTAAATCTCTCAGAGGTTTGATAGCATGTTTTACATGTTGGTTATCGATCAGTTTGATCGGGTGAGATTTGCCGTTTCCGATCTGCTTGATCAGGGAGGAGTTGCTACTGATTGGACTAATCGAGAGTGTTGAGGCTTTGTCAGTGACACATTGCTTGGGAGGACATCAAGCTGGTACTATGTGTTGATGTCTGGATCCCGAGGTAGGGAGGGTGGCGTTGGTCATAGAGCTCTAACCTCGGATACACACCTAGATCCCTGGGTTGATGGATAGAAAGTAAGCCTAATGGTACCTAAAGAGGTCGGAAGCTTTAGTCCATCTTAGTCCCACCCGAATAGATTTCCCTAGTCAGGAATCTAGTCTGTGGCACCGTGAGTGCGTAAACTACTGGAAGACCTTGGATAGATTTCCCTGGTCAAAAATCTAGTCCATGGCATTGTGTTGCCTAAACCCTTCATAGTTCTTATGTTTTGAGATCTTCCATGTACTTGTATATGTAAGTATGAATACCTCCCTAGTTAAGAGGGAGTGTTGAAAAATGTAACTAGGTTCGGTCTTCATAATTGTATTTGAGTCACAATGAAATGTACTTACGAAAAAGAATTTATTATTTTTATTATTGACTTATTAAAGCATGGGTTTCATGCTTGGGTCAATAGTCAATAGGTCAAAGCACCCATTGTGTGCTCTAGGATTTTTGTTGAGTCAAAGACAAAATTATTTTTGGAAGAAACCCTTCTTGGGTTCTTTAAAGTCAAGAAAATTATTTATTACTCCTTCCCCATCAAGTCAACCTCCTCATCTATTTACTAGTTGGCCTAGCTTTATATAAAGACGGCTTCTCCTCAATTGATCATGTCAGCTCATTTTGGAGGCTTCAATGACTATATATACCAAGCTAGCTTTTACCACTTTGGAGAGGTTATAAGATAATTCGGTTATGAAATCCCACAATGAAGGAAGACATCCGAAGTTTGAAGCATGACAGTAAAGGAAGAGATTCGAGGTTTTGAAGTATCTCAATGAAGAAAGAGAGTTGATGTTTTGAAGCATCACAGTGAAGAAGGATAGCTGAAGTCTGAATCATTACAATGAATAAAGATAGCTGAAGTTTGAAGTATTACAAAGAAGAAAGATAGTCGAAGTCTGAGGTCTATGAAAGCAACCGAAATTTTGAAGTCTTACAATGAATAAAGGTAGTTGAAAACTTGAAGTCCCACAGTGGATGAAGGAAGCCAAGATTTGCAATTCTACAGAAATAGGAGGCCCACATAATGAAGACTTTGACCTTGAATTCCATTGTTGTTCATCAAAGATTAAAGAGGTTGGCTTGATGGAGGAAAGGAGGTTGTTGTCTTGGTCTTGGTCGTATCACTATCCTATGAGTCTATTGAAGATTTTGTGACTAGGTTTTCCCCTAGAGAGGGGTTTTTCCCTAGCTACGTGCCTACATCTTGTGTCTTTTTCTATTTGTTGTTTGGTATTAGTCTTGATGATAAGAAAAGATATGCCAGCATTTCGGTCAAAACAGTCCACAAATATGCCAACATTTCGTTCAAACCTTAGGGTCAACCTGCCGTCAAACCCTAGCTTCAGGCCTATGGTCAAATATGGTCAAAGTGCCCAGAAGAGTTTGGTCAACCCTTCAGTCAATGCAGCTTTCCAAAACAGATCAGAATTCAGTAAAACCAAGTCCAAGTCAAGCGAAGTCAAAGCTGGTCAAAGATGCCCAAAACAGAATGTCAACAGTAGTCAAACAAAATTCCTCCTCATTTTGCACATGTGAAGTCAACCTGTAATTTTCAGAAGTGTACGAACCAAATGATGAGGAAGAGATGTGTGATGTGATGCCTCCAAGTGAAGTCAATGATAGTCAATTTATATGTGATGGAGGAGGGTCAATTTCTCTCTCTAGGCCGACTTGTACTTTTCATGTTGACTTGGACCAGCATAAAAATAATTCTTTTCCATGTGCAAATTTGATTTTTCCAAAGTGGAAGAGGGGTATTTTTAGGGTTTGTTGGGCTTCCCCAATGAGGAAATTGCTCCCTTAACAACCAATTTTCAACATGAGATATTTCTGCGAGCTCTGTGGCTAGGTTTAGTCATGCGAATCTTAAGAAAGAAGGCTAGTTTTTTTCTTTTTTTTGGGACTTTATTTCATCTTTTCTGTTATGGTGACTCTCTGTCATTTAAGGGCTATTTCTGTCACACAAAGAGGTGCATTATGCTGCAGAAGGAAAGGGATTTTGGGCCACAGGAAAAGGTCATCTTATCCATGTGAAAATTTCTGAATACAAATTTACAGAAACCCTACTGCAGTATCTTGATTTACTTCTACTTGTGATTTAATTATACAAGTTATTTTCAGAAATATTCAGAAAATAGTGAAATAAACACAACTAGCTGCCTACACATTTACAGATCATTTACTAAAGCATAACGCGCATATGACAAAGGACACACATGATTTTTCAGACAAATGTGCCTGGAAAAACCCAATGCAGGAAAACCGGTGCAGCAGCTCTTTGAGGGTTTTATTTATTAAGCAGAATATCTGAATACATCTAGGGCACCAGTAGTCGTTTTCCCCACAAAGAAATTCACAGCAGTAGTACCTTATCACTCGGAGACAGAAAATATAGTTGATTCAAACCCTTCAGGAATTACTAAATACAAGCCCTTTCTGGCCCACAGGAACCCTCAGCGCAACTCCTCCAGCCTCTGCGTCAACCCCTCTAGCCCAATGCAGCCTCTACGTCAGCCCCTCTAGCCCCGCGCAACCTCTGTGTCAGCCCCTCTAGCCCAACACAGCCTCTGCGCAGCACAAGCTGCCCCTGCATCACTCTGAAGGCCTCTGTGTTGCCTCTGAGTCACTGTCTGCATGGTCTCTGCGTCAGCTTGGCTAGGCTACATCCCTCTTGTTGGCCTATGTGCTGCCTGGTACGGTATTGCCTCTCTGATGTATGTATTCTTGGCCTCGAATCAGAAAATCCCTTGCTGATCTGCCCCTCACTAGCACTGCAAGCTCACTCGAAAATTCTTAGCAAACCGCGCCCCAGAATTTCGACTTAGCTCAAGTGTTGCTACTCTCTGTGTGTTCTCCAACTGACCCCAAGCCTTCCTTTAATACTTTTCTCGTTGACAAATCAACGGTCGCGATCTAATCACTAATCAACGACTAAGATTAGAGAAAGCTCGATCCATGTCACTTAGAACATTCTCACCATGTGTAAATTAATTCACTTGAGTTTTTCAATTTCCCTAAGTTAGACTTAGGGTCCCCATTAAAAAATTTTATTATTTGAATAACTTTTACACCAAGTGGAATTTCCCCAAATGACTTCTAGGTCTCGGAGATCTCATGCGTTCTAGCCCCTCCACAAAGTTTCGAAGCTAGAGCACATCTGATGCTACCCAAAATCTCAACACTCCCTCTTAGCGAGGAATGTGCTCTAGCAACACTTCAACACTGAAGCATCACCCTAATCTCTAGCATCGGTCTCTGCACTGCTGATGCTTGGCATGCTACCCTCCATCCATTGCAATACTGCTTTCTGCACTGCTGCCCATGACTCTGCCACAGTTACTGCCACATCTGTACTACAGCTCCCTCTCAAATTGTTGCATCATGCTGCCTATAGCACTGCCATTGCTAACTACTGCACTGCAACTCAGTTGTTGAGAAGTAAGCAACTAAAGGACAATCACCCAATCACTGACAGACAAGTCAGTTTGGTTGTGTCTCATCACTGAAGCACTCTCTGTTGCTGCTCTGCGTTGTCTCTCTGAAGCACTGCGTTGTCTGCTACGTAAACATTGCCTCTGCGCTACTGAAATCCATCGGCCTCTGCGCTGCTTCTGCCACTGCACTACGTTGCTCCAATCTTCAGCGTTCAAGCACTCCATTTGCTTCTCCATGATCTTCTACACCCACTGACTCCAGTCATCCTGCTACTGTCTTTAGGCTCCCATAGTTCATATGTGATCCAAGAGTTTGGGCACCTCAAGGATCCTGCCCCCACCTCTTCTCTCAAGGCACATGAGCACTCATGGCCACATCATCTTCGTTGTTGTTGCCTTGGAATCTGAAGCTTCCTTGTCCTTCCTCTTAGGACAAGTACTAGCGAAGTGTCCAAGTTCGCCACATCTAAAGCACCGGACCTTAGATAGGTCCTTCTTCTTCTTCCCTTGTTGTCGTTGTCCCTTAGATGTTAGGGTTGCATCTTCCTCCTCCTCCTTCTTTATCTTGACTCCTCCACTGCTGAATTCCCTCTTGGTCACCCTCCAAATCTCCACCTATCGAAGGAATTCCCACATGTCTCCCCAATTTGGGAGTTGTGCTCTACCCAATATACTTTGGATAAAGGTCTCCCACTCATCGGTGACTGTATTCAGGGCAATCATCACCATGAGCCCATCATTCGAAGTTGCCCCCATGGCAATCAGCTGGTCTCAGATAGTCTAGAATCTGAAGAGCAAGGGATCGATCTCCTCTCCCTTGTGCATTTGGAACATCCACATCTGGTTCTCCAGAAGCATCTTCCGTTGGATGAAGCTACCTTGATACAACATGGTCAAAGTTGTCCACACTTCATTTGTCGTGTTCTTCTCGGCAATGTGCGGGACCACATGATCCTTTACTCCATCATGATCAAGCACTTAGCCCGCGCCTGATTTTCGTTGAACTTCTTCAGAGCATCCGCATCGATCGGCACAGCTAAGACATTCTTAGCGTGGTCTCTGATACCATAATCCTCCAGGACTATCAGGATTTTGGCTTTCTAAATCGCAAAGTTAGACACACCGTCTAACCTATCCTGATCTCTCAATTCGTATGGGGCCATCTCAGCTCAAACAATCGAAACAGGTACTCTTCTCCCTTCTACTATTGCTGCACTCAACAGAAGATCGGATCTGGGTTTCTTGGCAATAGAAACCCTTTAGAGAAACTTCTCCCTCTGACAACTGATTTCCCTCCTGGAAATCCTCTACCAATTTTGCCGAATCAGCCCCCTCTACGATCACCCTCCTGATCGAATCTCAGATTTCTTGGCAAAAATCTGTTGACGAACTGTTTCCCTTTACTTTGTCAACTTTGCTAGGCATTGTCTTGTACCAACAGAACCGATGCCCCACCAGCAACTTCGAAGATCAGAAGCTGCACTTCTAGCCCCGACAACCAGCACAGCGTCTCTCCAACTCGGACTGCATCACCCTTTAGGGCCAGCGTCAGCCTAGCGTGAGCCTGACAAGCTCTGCGTCACCCACAAGGGTTTGTGTCAGCCTTTTTGTTAGCTCTGCTTGAGTAGATTGGGTCTACGTCCCTCCTGGTGCTGCGTTGCCTTCTCCCGGATCTGTGTTGCTTCAGCTGCCCTTCCTGCAGCAAAAACCTTCAGCCTCTTGCTGATGGCTTCAGCTTGATCTGCAATCACTCTGATACCATGTGAAAATTTTTAAATACAAAATTACATAAACCCTACTGTAGTGTCTTGATTTACTTCTCCTAATTGTCATTTAATTATACAAGTTAATTTCAAAAATATTCAGAAAATATCGAAGTCAACACAACTAGCAGCCTACACATATACAGATCATTTACTGAAGCATAACGCACATATGACAAAGGACACACATGATTTTTTAGACAAATGTCCTCAGAAAAACCCAATGCGGGAAAACCGGTGCAGTAGCTCTTTGAGGGTTTTATTTATTAAGTAGAATATCTGAATACATCTAGGGCACCAGTAGTGGTTTTCCCCGCAGAGAAATTCACGATAGTAGTACCTTATCACTCGGAGACAGAAAATATGGTTGATTCAAACCCTTCAGGAATTATTGAATACGAGCCCTTTCTGGCCCACCCTCAGCGCAGCTCCTCCAGCCTCTACGTCAACCCCTCTAGCCCAGCGCAGCCTCTGCGTGGTGTCTGCATCAGCTTAGCTGGGTTGTGTCTCTCTTGCTGACCTCTGCGCTGCCTGGTACGGTCTTGCCTCTATGATGTATGTATTCTCGGCCTTGGATCAGAACATCCCTTGTCGATCTGCCCCTCACTAGCACTGCAAGCTCACTCGAAAATTCTCAGCAAACCCCACCCTAGAATTTCGACTTAGCTCAAGTGCTGCTACTCTATGTGTTCTCCAACTGACCCCAAGCCTTCCTTTAATACTTTTCTCATTGACAAATCAACGGCCGTGATCTAATCATTAATCAACGCGGCTAAGATTAGAGAAAGCTTGATCCACTTCACTTAGAACATTCTCACCACATGTGTAAATTAATTCACTTTAATTTTTCAATTTCCCTAAGTTAGACTTAGGGTCCCCATTAAAAAATTTAATTATTTGAATAACTTTTACAGTTTACACCAGGTAGAATTTCTCCAAACGATTTCTGGGTCTTGGAGATCTCATGTGTTCTAGCCCCTCCACAAAGTTTCGGAACTAGCGCACATCCGATGCTACCCAAAATCTCAACAATCCGCAGTCTAAGGGCGACATTTCGCCTAAGATAGCCACAGGAAGGAACCTGTTTTGGGCCGCAGTAAAGACTCTGTTTCAGACCTCATTACTGTGGCAACTTTCGTAAGTTGATTTGAGGCTTATTCGGAAGGTATTTTTGAACTTCCATCACTTGATATCATGGGCAAAAATTCTTGGACGCAAATGGTGTTATTTTGTGGCTAACTTGCTGAGGTAACTCGAACACTGTGGAAGGGAAATCTGTGAGGTTTGCAACTGATTTTTGTAGCTAGTCTGATGCTATCTCATGCCCAATTTCGGCCTTCATCACAGAGACATCCTTAAGGGATATATATTCGCTCACGTTTATCATCTTTCAGATTTGTATCTCTGCGTTTCTCTTGACGGATAAATTTTGAAGCTGCATGCAAGGTTTTAAGTATGGTGTGATTCCTTGTGAAGCAGATTTGTTGAGACCTCTGTGGAACGTCTTCCTGAAATACAAGACAGCTATGTTTTGAGGTCTATTCAGTGGATTTTTCAGTAGCTGACCTTGACTGATATTCTTCATAAGAAACATAGTCAATGCCAAATTGCTTCAATGCAAGAATATTCAATAATAACCAAGATGCCACATAAATTAAATCGACAATGATAAAGCAAAGTGCTCAAGAGACTTGTGAAACCAAGATGGCTAAATTAAACCAGTTTAAGCTTGCCAAATGTGTAAAATACTCGCTTTCTTTTTAAGAAAAAGACGTTGCATGTATTGTAATAGAAGCTTAATGCAATTACTCAAGAAATTGAATTAAACAAATGTCAAACTTTTGCTAAAATGAAAATGGCTGTGAGAACTATGTCAAAAACTAATCATGCATGAGTGAAATGAAATTAGCAAAATGAGAACTAGAGTAACTAAACCAAGATGATTAGTTCACCCACAAGCAAAGATCTTTCCTCTAAATTGGGAGAAGGGATACCAAGGGAAAAATCCCAAACTCACCCACAAGAAAATTTAGCCTTTTTTATTAGTGAATAGTTACAATGAAAAGAGACCTCTCTAGTGACTTTGAAAAGAAAGAAAATCTTTACAAAATTTGTGCTTGTGATGCACCAGACTTCCTCCTTAGATGCCCAAAGTAATTGGCAAATGTATGGCATAAAGAAAAGGCCTCTAAAGTCTGCAAACTTGAAGAAATGTTTACATGTAAAAATCAGATTGTGAAACTCCCCAAATTTGCCCAATGTGTGGATTGTTTTGGTATTCACAAATTAGCCACTTTACAATCACAATGTATGCAAGAGGAGAGAGGCTAAGCCTCTTCTAGCTCTTAGCCCTTGAGGAAAAAGTCAGCAGCCCTCACAACAGCCCACAGCCTCCCTTGAAAACTAGTCTTGAAGTGAGAGCCCAAGGTCCTGCACACAACTTGTTAAAAGTTTCAAACAATGAATCTCATAAGCTGCCACAAGAACAAGTTAGAGAGGGTTGCAAAGCAAACCAAGTGTTAGCAATGAAATTGTTGATTTTTTTGGGTAGCATCGGATGTGCTCTAGCTCCGAAATTTTGTAGAGGGGCTAGAACACATGAGATCTCCAAGACCCAGAAATCGTTTGGAGAAATTCCACCCGGAATGGATTTTATTCAAATAATTAATTATTTTTAATGGAGCTTAAGTTAAAACTTAGGGAATTAAAATATGGGTGAGAAGCTTCTAAGAGACGAGGATAAAGTTTGTTTTAATCTTAACCGTTGATTAGAAATGATCACGGTCGTTGATATCTCAACAGGAAAAGTATAAATGAAGACTTGAGGGTCATTTGGAGATATACTGGCAAATACTCGGTAACCCGAGGGAAATCGATTCTCCAGAAGTAAGAGTTCGATTTCAGAGGGAGAATTGCAGAGTGAAGGAAGAGAAGGGTATCAGTATCAGTCAGATTCAGAGGAGGAGGGACGCAAAGGACGCATTCTTCACACAGTCCTTGCGTAAAAATGGATGCATAAGTGACGCAGTGGAGGCTGGAGGGTCTCTTGGGTGTCAGAATTTCTCCAGTGATTGGAGGATGTTGACCATTGGAGTGGCACCTGATGATAATGAGAAGACTCCATGCCCAAGAATGAACCAGAAGACATTTGTACCATCAGATATCATCAGTTCAACAGAGTTTTTGAACTCTACTTCTATTTCCCATCATCTTTCTCTTGTACCCAGATTCCATGCCCTACAGGGAATTGTAACAAGTGATGTTAGTAATTATGAATTTGAGTCTATATTGAGTCTGTAACAGGCTAGGTAGCTTGGGACCTTGCCAACAAGTGAATATTACTCTGGGAGGGTTTTTTTCACTTGGTTAATTATCATCTCCCTACCAGGACTTAATAATTAATTGAGTTTTTTCCTCCAATTTTACCCAAAAGCCAGAGTACGGCTTGATGGTGAGGCCTTGGGTGAGTCCTAGTGTCTAGAATCAATGTATAGTACCATACTAGATCACACAAAAAATTTCGTGGAATTTAGTTAGGTCTAGGTAGTGATTTTTTAATTTTTTAGATTTCCCGCAAGTCAAAAATTGCAATAAAAATTGTAATTGGATTGTAATAAGTGTTGTCTAGAGAAGTTGTATGGGGTATGAGTAATCAAAATTACATCTCTAACTCTCAACTTTTTGCTATGACACTTTGAGGAGTTAATAATGAGTTTTGGACCCTCAAAACCCACATTTCCTAAGTTTAGTCGAAATTGTGGCATTTAATTCAGCTAGAATTAAATAAAATAGAGAGAAATAAATTATTCCATGTGACAAAATGACATGGAAATGACTTGGAAATTATTTTAAGTCAAAGAGTTGAGTCAACGGACATGTGGAGGATGACTGAGCACACTGCATCATTAATTCATCATTTATTTTATCAGAATCGAATTTCCCAGAGATAAAGCGGCAGTTACACACAAGGAAAATAGAATTTATTAAAGGCAGTTGAGCATAAAAGGAATATTCTACAGGATCAGTTGACTGAAAACCAAGTGGGGACATCTTCTCACGACCTATCTACAGTGCAACAACACTCAACACTTCACTCAAAGGATTTACGCTATTCCTTAAGCTTAGACTGCGCAGTTACTCAGAGGAAACACGCAGTTCTCAGAGGCCTACGCAGAAGTTCACTGGGATCATCTACAGGGAAGATTTCAGTTTGCTCGAGTTTGCAGTGGTGGACTTGATGTAGCACGGGACTTTGTTTGGCTTATGGATAAGTTCAGTGGATCTTATGGGGAATTCGATTTCCCTTGGTGTGCACAAAATAGATTTGATTTTGCTCTAGGTGTCTCAGTTTTCTCCACATCGAACTTGGCTTATTTTTCCTTGGGATTTGCTCCAAGTTCATTTCTCACATGCATTCATCCTTGGGAATTGCTCCCAACTCTCTATATAACAAAGCCATGGGCTATTGTATTGTATCATGTTAAAAGCTATTGGGCTTGAGGAAACTCTGCCATTTTGTACTTGCATATTTGTTAATATAATCAAGACTTTGGGGCTATTTAGCGGATGTTCTCTTGGCGTTATGAGGTTATTTCTTTGCATAATATTGCTATTGTGTTTGAATTCATTTACATGTTTGATCAGTATTAGTTTATATTTTCCATCTAGCTTGGATTGATACATGCAAGCTATCTTCCGTGTATCATTGATTTAGAGTAGTATTCTAGAAATAAGCTTGACAAGTCATTTTCAGAGGAATGTTTGATTTATCTTATTCATTATGATACTCTAATCCCTTTGCAAACTAATATTTGTTCAAGTGTGTAGGGAAGATCTATTTGTATTGTGTGCAAGAAATCCATCTGGGCATGGGAGAAGATTCACATAGACCAACTCACTCCTAGATTCAAAGTGATGCAAGACTCAGTTATTTTCAACCCCAAGTCTTTCGTCAAAGGAAGACCAA
Organism: Pinus albicaulis; assembly: GCA_034641835.2. Classification (NCBI taxonomy): domain Eukaryota; kingdom Viridiplantae; phylum Streptophyta; class Pinopsida; order Pinales; family Pinaceae; genus Pinus; species Pinus albicaulis. The sequence goes on along the minus strand of CM076576.1, from coordinate 543,687,112 downwards.
GAGGGAGTTTTCTCGTTCTCTAGCTACTTGATCATCTACTTTATTTAAAATTTAAAATACTTATTTTTAGAGCTTCCAAAGTTATACAAGCTATTTCAAGAGCAATTTCTAAGTTGGGCAAGTATGGGGGTTCACTCCCATTACTTGAGCTAGCGTTTTGTACATTAGTTTGTAATATAATCTTGTTTTACTTTGCTTTCTTTTACGCTAATAATTGATTTTGTTTTGGAAGCCCATAGGTTTGAGCTTTAGACAACGAAGAGTTTGAAGAAGAGGTGTCGGAAAACTACTGATAATCTTGCATGCAGGACCTTCCATGAACTCAAAGACTGATTTTGTAAGGAGGTCGTGAGCTCTATAGGGGCAGCAACAAGTTATCTAGGTCGTGGGCCTTTGAGGCTTGAAAACTTTCTGATTTAGAGAACTTTTCCATTTACTTTTGTTGTCTTACTTAAGGGGGGGGGATTCTAGCTTTTCCAAGCTCTTATCTTTGTAAAGTTCTCTTTTCATTTCTTGGGCAACCTTATTAGAGGCATCTTTTCTAATCATTGTAATCACTAATAAAAGAAATTTCTTTAATTGAGGGAGCTTGGGAAATCTTCCAATGGCATCCCCCTTCCTCAGTTGAAGAGGAAGGACCTTTTGTGGGTGGATTGACTTTGTTTTTAGTTTCTTTTATGCTTATTTCCATCGCATGCATGCTTCAAAATAACAAAATATTCACTCCACATTTCATTCACTAAATCTTGTGTCTAAAAAATCTAACATGCATAAGTTCCAAAATTTGCAAACTTGAGCAAATCTCTTTTATGTGTGAACAATTTATATTATGGGCAAGTTTTAATTGTTTCATGGTTGTTTCGGCACATGTTTCATTGTTTGGTCCATTTGTGCTACATATTTTGGTAACTATTGGAGCATTATCTCTCACTTGAAACAATTGTATCATAAAAAAAATCTATTTCACTTAACTTGCCTACTTTCATTTATTAGTGCAACACATATGAGCTTATTTCCATTCTTGTTTCTCAAGTTTAATTTGTTATTGCAATGAGCACAATCTCATTTCTATTTCTTTTGAAACATTGCATGTAGCAATTTAATTGGGACAATCAACACTCACTAAAATTTTACCTCTAACATAAGTTGGTTGAATAGACATCTTAGGGACCCTCTCCTCCTCTATTAACTCCTCACTGTGGGATCCATATCTTTGGGCGAGGGTGAGGTTTGAGGATTAAGGAGTTCATTTGCAATCTTGTTGTAGAGGTAACTAATAATAAAATTAACCAAGAGCACTATCAATCATATTTACTTTACTTGTCTCTTGATGGTCTTGAGTTTTCATATGCAAAGTTTATTCCAAAAGCAAGTATTGTAATTCTCTTAACAAGTGCTTTCTTTTTATGTTTCCAGTCTAATTTCACATTTGGCATTTAGCATTTCCTTGTTCACATTTTCCAAGCTAATTACTAATTGTGGAGTTTTGTCAAGATATGTTTCAATGTTTTGATTCCTAAATTTGATTATCTCAAAGGCATTTTCTGTACCTTGCAATATCTTGTGCTAACAATCTTTTGTTTGCATTTTAGGGCTACTTTGCTTTCAGTTTTTTAGAGCATTACATTTTACTTCTTGAGCAAATATATATATCTTTCAAATGTTGAGCAAATTTTGTATAAGGCACTGGTTTGTGGTTTTATCATGTTAATGAGTGTCATTATTATTTCAAGTTGCTCACATCATATTTGCTCAAAAATCCTTAAAATTAATCCATTTTCACTATAACACTCTCCTACAACCTCACATCCTTTTAACTTAGTTTCCTCACTTTAGAGACTACCCCCTTAGCTGACCTAGGAAAGAGCTAAAACGAAGAGAGTCGAGATCAGTGTGACAGCCCCTTCCTGAGATCATTGCCACCAACCACACCTTGTGGGGTTGAAGGCTTTTTCCACTGACTTGTAGGTAGGTGTAGGCGGCAAGGAAAGGTCAACAGAGGAAAATTACCTCAGGTGTTTTCAGAAAAGTTTCTCCATGATTGTGCAAATCATTCCTTGTAAAGAGATTGTTGCTGAAGAATAATAAATAAACTCTCATCCGTTGCACCGGTATTCCCGCATTGGATTTTTCCGGGGACTATTGTCCAAAAACAACTATGTTGATGTGATTGATTCTTGTGCTTGCATTTCATTGTTCTTTTCTCTATGTAATTAATGTGATAATTGCTGTAGAATTTATTTTGATGTTTACTGAAGGGTTTTGTAAATAACTTATTATGCAAAAGAAGTAGGAGAAATAAATCAGTTGTCGCAGTAGAATTTCAAGTTAGAAATTTTCACATGGTATCAGAGAAAAGATCAGGCAACACGGTTGGAGATTCTGAAATGAGTCGTGGTCATGATGTTGTTGGGGCAGCAAATCGAAGGGACTCACGCAGTTCTCCTAGGAAAGAAGAAAGCACGAAAGATATGATGGATCACGACATTTCTATGTTGACTTCCAGATTGGAAGAAGAAGTCGCTTGCTTGTCAAACTCTGCTTCCTCCGAGGTTTGGTATATTGATAGTGGGGCTTCTACGCACATGACGGGAATACGAGAATGTTTCTCGAGCTACCAAGAAGAACTGATGAACTTCCAAATCACCATGGGAAATAAGACTAAATGTACCCCTGTTGGAAGAGGTACTATAGTGTTTCAAACAGAAGCAGGAGATCGGCTTTGGGCTACCAATGTGCTGCATGTGCCTGGATTGGGGATGAACTTGCTCTCTGTATCTCAGTTACAAAACAAGGGCTATGATGCATACTTCATTGGAAAGAAAGTATATGTCAAACAACCGAGTTGGAAGAAGAAGGCCCAAATTGGACTCAGAAGCAACAGACTGTATAAGTTACAGCGAGAATCTCCAATGGCACTAATAGGCAACAATGGTGAAAAAGATTTGAATGAACTATGGCACAGAAGGATGGGGCACTTACACCATGGGGCTCTAAGAATTCTCAGAGAAACTGTCACAGGAGTTCCAGAGTTAAGCACCAAACGAGATGATGTTTGTAGAGGGTGCGTACTAGGCAAGTACGCCAAAGCGGCTTATTCCAGAAGTAACAATAAGGAAAAGAGTGTTTTGGGGTTGATATACTCAAATATTTGCCAACCAATGTCCACAAAAGCTCTTATTGGTGCAAATTACTTCGTCACCTTCATTGATGACCATTCCAGGAAGACCTGGATCTACTTTCTAAAGACCAAGGATGAGGTCTTTGATCGAATCAAAGAGTTTAAGGCTCTGGTTGAGAATCTGACAGGGAAGAGGATAAAAGTATTGCGTTCAAAAAATGGTGGAGAATATATTGATAAAGACTCCACTGAGCTCTGTGCAAGGGAAAGCATCAAAAGAGAATCGACTGCTCCATATGTTGAATCCTTAGTTAAACTGAGAGTGGGGGGTGAATCAGTTTAACACATACATGAGATTTTTAAACTTTTCATCAAGCTTATTTACAACTTAATTTTATAACCAACTTTAATATGTGAATAGTCTTAATATGTAGCAACAAGTATTAAGTTAATGTGACACCAAACTTATTATGAGAGCAGCAAACATTAAGCAGATTGGATAGAACATATCAACACATAGGCAACACACACAGAGACAGCGGATATAAGTGGAAACCCATAAAAGGAGAAAACCACATCTTATTATTGTTGTGATGCAAAGGCAAGCTCCAACTCCCTCTCACCACTGTTTTTCTGCAGGCACCAACCTACAGGAGGCTCCAACCTCAGTCAGCTACAACTGACATCTATCAAGCTTCAACTTGATAGGGAAGCTCCAACTTCCTCAATCTATCAAAAGAAAATATTTGCTGATTTACCTTAGATATCAACTCTGTTCTGTAGCATCTCTTTCTGCTCCTCCTTTTTCTTATCTTCTCTGCCTCAATTTTTCATACTCTGCATTCTCTAACCCTCTTTCAGCATATCAATATGATATCCTTTATACATTTTGGCTCATAACTATTCGCATTCTACAGGGAATTCAAAGGGAATTCAAAGTATTGTAATCTTGGTCCTTTGTATATAAAGCGCTACACACATATATATACTTTGCTGCTTGGGTTAAGATTCTCGGAATATTATGTAGGGGGTCCCACACTACATATAATATCCTTCGTCAACATTATATTAAGTCTTTCACTCAGACTTACACCCAGCACTAATATATGTAGTAATATAACCTTTCGGGCTCCAGAGTTATTTTAACTCGCCTTGTTTATAATGAAATAATGCTCTGTCTAAAGTTTGAGTTACCTCTTCGTTAATCCGCAACATAGTCGGAGTCCACAATCAATATATATAAATATATCAACCATTCAGCATTTTCTCCAATGGTTAATCACTAACCATTAACGCAATAGTTCAACCGGGCCCACCTCAACTTATATTCTTATATCCAAACTTTATATGCGCACCCTTTGAGGTATTTCATATTCACAATACTATGAAGATATATATTACCTCCTCTATCATACATTATAGCAGACCTTTTGGAATTACCCAGGTGATAGTATATATAGTCGTTCTCGGGCCCACCTTCCTCCATACTGTATTAATACTTCAGTTTCTATCAACCTTGACGCATAAATAAGCTCTTTCAAATATTGTACCGTGACTTGAATTAACGCTGACCTTCGGGCCCACAGAGCATTGTTATTTACCTTCCGCCTGTTAATTAACTTTTATAATAGACCCAATACACAAGACTTCATATAATATTTGGCCCCGTAACTATGAATGTAGGACCCATAGCCTTGGTTCTCTTCCCCGCACCTTCTCCTTTGATCGGACGGTCAATCTGCTCTCGCGCACCAACTGAGCTTTGGACCCCCATCCAACGAACGACGCGCAATATCGCGCAACTTATATGCTCGTCACATAATTCTCCAAAATTACGCGAAAAAAGTTGTATTCGAAAACCGCTTTAGGACACGTGGCCATCAATGACATATATCGCGTTCTTTTTGACAATTCTGCTTACCACTTCAACTATCGTGCGAACCCACTGGTTTTTGAGTGCCGGTTTCACTGTTTGCTCAGGGTTCCGCTCTTGACTCCGGGTTCCAGTATTTTATAATTTCGCTTCAATGGTTTATTTTAACCTATATTCTTCGTTTAAATGTACCGATTGTGCATTAACCCATATACACACAACCCCACTGTTATTTAGCTTCTCAGTTCCGCCCTTTCTGCACGGTTCCGCATCTCCTGTGATCATTTCACTGTTGGTTTGTTAACGGCTCTGCCTCTGTATTCTCTGTCTCCGCCTCTGTTATTCTCTGTCTCTGTTTCACTGTACTCTCTGCAGCCTTTCTCTACTGCTCGATCGTTTCATTTCACAGCTCTGCCTCCTTTCTCTGTCTCTGCATCCTCTATCTTGTGCATGACTGTTTTACTGTGTTACTACACTCTGTACTCTGTCTCAGCATCCTCTTCTTTTATTGCCTTGCTTCTTTTGCTGCTGCTCGACCCTCTCTGCATCTTGCTGCCTCTTTTTCTCTCTCTCTCTTCTATGTTGTCTCCTTTGCCATCAATGACAACATTTCCATTCCAACAGTCTCCCCCTTTGGCATTGATGGCAATACACTTCCTCTGCTTGCCTTTAAGGACCCTTTCTTATGTTGCTTGCTTTTCCTCCCCCTTTGACATCAATGGCAAAGGGTTGCTCATTTCCCAGTGTGCTTTTAAATCTCGTCCATGTTGCTCTGATCTTGAGGACCTGTTCCATGCTCTGTTTAGTTGCTCTGGCCTTTTTGTAACTCTCTTTGTTGACTGATCTCCCCCTGAATGATGTCTTCTTTTCTGTTCTCCCCCTGGAATGAAGCTTTCTTTTTCTGTTAGAGAGTAGTATCTGAAAACACTACCCCTAGTTTGTTTCTCAGATATTCGAATGGCTCTCTAGTAAGAGGTTTTGTAAATATATCCGTTGTTTGTTCTTTTGTTGGCACATATTCCAACTTCACTACCTTCTGTGCTACTTGTTCTCTTAGGAAATGGTACTTGATTGGGATGTGTTTAGTTTTTGAATGAAGTACAGGATTTTTTGAAATACTTATAGCACTTGTATTATCACATTTGATAGAGATAGGTTCATCAATGCTTACCTTCATGTCTTGGAGGGTTTGTTTCATCCACATGACATGTGTGCAACATGCTGCTGCTGCTATGTATTATGCTTCTGCTGTAGATAGAGAGATAGATGTTTGTTTCTTGCTTAGCCATGCCACCAGATTTTTTCCCAAGTAGAATGCACCTCCACTTGTGCTTTTCCTATCATCCACACAGCTGGCCCAATCTGCATCTGTATATGCTGTCAAAGTGAAGCTCTTGCCTTTTGGATACCATAGCCCATACTATACAGTTCCTTGTAGAAATCTGAATATTCTTTTGACTGCTAGGAGGTGGTTTTGTTTTGGTGCTGCCTGATATCTAGCCACAAGTCCTACTGCCAACATAATGTCTGGTCTAGATGCTATTAGGTATAACAGACTTCCTATCATGGATCTGTAAAGTCTTTGATCTATATCAGCAGATCCATCATCAGCACATAGCTTGCATCTAGTGATCATGGGAGTTGACACAGGTTTGCAGTCTTCCATTTTGAACCTTTTCAACATCTCTTTTGAGTATTTTTCCTGTGAGATGAATGTACCTGTGTTCTTTTGCTGAATTTGAAGTCCTAAGTAGAAGGTGAGCTCTCCAATCATAGACATCTCAAACTCTGATTTCATCTCTTCAGCAAATCCTTTTGCTAGCTCATATTTGTTGCTTCCAAACATAATGTCATCAACATATACTACAACAATCAGGAGTTCATTTTCATGGGCTTTTATGTATAGATTGTTGTTTACTCCTCCTCTCTTAAAGCCTTGTTTTTGCAAGTACTTATCCAGCCTTGAGTACCAAGCACGAGGAGCCTGTTTCAGTCCATATAGAACCTTCTTTAGTCTGCACACAGTCTTCCTTATCTGTTAATGAGAATCCTTCTGGTTGTTCCATGTAGACTTCTTCTTCTAGATCTCCATTCAGAAAGGCAGATTTCACATCCATTTGATATACCTTGAAGTCATGGTAGCATGCAAAGGCCAGAAACATTCTGATAGCTTCCATTCTGGCTACAGGGGCAAATGTTTCATCGTAATCCAGACCTTCGATTTGTGAATATCCCTTGCATACAAGTCTGGCTTTATTCCTGATTACCTGTCCTTGTTCATTCATTTTATTCTTGAATACCCATTTTGAGCGTATGACATTTTTCTCAGTGGGTCTTGGAACTAATTCCCAGGTATTATTCTTCTCAATTTGGTCCAATTTTTCATTCATAGCATTCACCCAATACTTGTCCTTGTTGGCTTCTTCAAACTTCTTTGGCTCTATTTGTGATAACATAGCTAGGTATACCTCTTCTGTTTGTTTAGTTAGCTGTCTTTTTGTTTGGACTCCTACACTCTTGTCTCCAATGATTTGATCTTTTGGATGGTTCTTTTGAGTGTATCTTGAGGGGGCTTTCGAGCTCAGTTCAGCATCTTCTATTGTCTTGCTTGCTTCATCATCATCTTGGTTCTCTTCTTCATAATCTTCTGGAGGATTGCTGCAGCCTGTACTTCTTGTCTTGTTTGGCAGTTCTTCATCAAATTTTACATCAATGCTTTCCACAATTTTTCGAAGAGTCTTGTTGTAGCACCTGTAACCTTTACTCTTGGAAGCATATCCTAAAAATATCCCTTCATCTGCTCTTGCATCAAACTTCCCCAAATTTTCATCATTATTCTTTATGTAACACTTGCTTCCAAAGACTCTAAAGTGCTTAATTGAAGCTGGTTTACCATGCCATAGTTCATAGGGAGTCTTGTCACTACTTGGCCTTAAATGAGCTTTGTTAAGGATATGCACAGTTGTGTGTACTGCTTCTGCCCAGAAGGTTTGGGGAATGTTACTTTCTTGCATCATGGCTCTGGCAATTTGTTGCACAAACCTGTTTTGTCTCTCTGCCACTCCATTTTGTTGAGGTGTCCCTGCAATAGTGAACTGTTGTTTTATTCCATGTTCATTGCATAGGTCTGCAAAGTCATAGTCTGTGAATTCACCTCCTTTGTCTGATCTGATGCACTTTAGCTTGCATCCTATTTGATTTTCTACAAATGCCTTGAATATCTTGAATTTGTCAAGTGCTTCCGATTTATATTTGAGAAATGCAACCCATGTCATTCTGGAGAAATCATCTATTATCAGCATGAAGTAGGATTCTCCACTTGGTGTTTTAGTCCTTGGAGGTCCACACAGGTCCATGTGTACAAGCTAAAGTGGCCTACTTGTTGATAGCTCATCTTTGGTCTTAAAGGATGTCCGGGTCTGTTTTCCCAATTGGCAAGATTTGCATATGGTATTTGAATTTTGAAGGCCTTTTTATTACTGGCATATCTCTGACAGCTTTCTTCTTGCTCAGTCTAATGATGTGGTTGAAGTTAAGATGTCCCAATCTCCTATGCCATAACCATGACTCCTCAAGTTTGCTAAGATGGCATGCTTCATTCTCTTCTTTCACTATGTAGACATTACTCTCTGTTCGAACACCTTTGAGCAGAGTCTTTCCTGTGGTGCTTGATCTGACTTCACAGTCTTGTGCTCTAAAAAGAACTTCACAACCTTTATCACGCATTTGACTGACACTCAGCAAATTTGCTTTCAGCCCATCCACAAATAGTACATCTTGGGCCTTTCCTCTGCCATTATCTAGGCTGACTGAGCCTTTTCCTTTGATTTTTCCTGATTTATCATTGCCAAAAGTAACATTACCAAATTTCTTTTCATCAAAAGTTATAAACTTGCTTCTATCTCTAGTCATATGTTTTGAGCAGCCACTGTCCAAATACCATTGGCTTTTCAGGTCTTGAGCAGTTAGAGCCAGGGCACATTTATTCACCTTCTTTTTCCACTGGAAGCATCCTTTTGTTTGGTACCTTTTGTGAGATGATGAACCACATCCTCTGAGAGGACATTTGGAAGGCATATGTCCAATTTTATTGCATACACAACATTTGATCATAATTTTTGCAGAATTGTGAGTATGAGTAAAATCTCCATGATTCATAAACCTCCTTGAGATGTTGAACATCAATCTTTGTCCATATTTTCTGCACTCAATGATTTTATGGCCAAATTCCTTACAATAAAAACAGTAACCATAGAAACAATTTGCATACCTGATGTGAGGTTGTCTTCTCCATTTGTTTGCTTGAGCCAGTCTCTTCACTGTTTGCATCCTTTGCTGGTTTGAATTACTCCTCCTTGTATGACAGTATGCAGCAATATGTCCCAGCTTGTGGCAAGCATAACAGGTGGCATTTTTCATAGAAGGGAAGAATCTCCTTTGATGGCTTCCAAATTTGACACACTCAGGGGTATATGAGCCTTTTTCTGTTGGCTGAGTATTTATTCCATTCTTTGTTATTAGAGGTTCCCTCTGGTTTCTGTCTCCTTCATTGCATGTTTCTTCTTTTGTGGGAATCATTTGAGCTGCTTCCAAAAATAATATTTTTGTTTTCCTTTTCTTTGCCTTTACTTGATTCTCCTTCATAGCCTATCCCAGTTTTTATCAGAGGAGATCTTTGAGCATCCAGGATTTCGTTCAACTTACCAAAGCTTGTCATTTGAGAAGAATTTATAGACACTTTCCTTTCGGCATTTTCTAATTGCTTCCTCAGACATACTACTTCTTCTTCCAACTTCTCTTGTTCCTGAGTTTTATCCTTGATTTGCTTAAGTTACATATCTTCTATCTTCTTGGCTTCTTCAAGCTCTACTTTCAGCCGCATGAGGACTTCTAAATTTTGTTCTTCTCTTACATACTTGAGGAGAATGTCTTTTTGTTTTCTGCACTTCAGTTTGAGTCTATCAATCTCCTCCAGGGCACTTCTTAGCTCCCCCTCAAGATCAACTTCACCTTCTTCTTCATCTTCTAGAAGGAGTCCTTCAAGTTCTTCTATGGCCATCAATAAGAATTCAGAGGTTCCTTCTTCACTTGAGGGTTCATCTGAGTCTTCAGATGCACTGCTGACTTATTGAGCATAGAAAGATTTTCTATTGAATTTCTTTCCTTTCTGCCAGTTCTTTGATGTAGTTTTCTCTGATTCTTGAGCCTAATTCCTTACTTTCTTATGAGGGCACTTAGCAGCATAGTGTCCAACTCTTCCACAGTTAAAGCATTTGAATGGAATTTTACCTTTATATTTACCTGAGCCTCTATCCAGTTTCTTGACAAATTTGGTCTCTTCTTCATCAGAGCAAGAGCACATATCTTCCTTTTCTTCTTTCTTCTTCTCTGTCTTAAAGGTTGCCTCCCTCACACTTGGCTTCTTCTGTGGGAGCCTCATCTCATAGGCTATTAGATTTCCAAGTAACTGGTTCATGGTCAAGGTTTCCCAATCAGTTGTTTCTTCTATGGCAGAAACCTTGGGGTTAAAACTGGGTGGAAGAGATCTTAGAATATTTTGTACAATTACACATTCTGGTATGGTTTCTCCAAGAGCTTTCATATTATTAACAATTTTTGCAACTCTTAAGAAGAAGCTGCCAATATCTTCATCATCATTCATCTTTAAATTTTCAAACTGAGCTCTATATACTTGAAGTTTGGCTGTCTTCAACTTTTTGTTTCCCTCATGGATGTTTTCAAGAGTATCCCACATTTCTTTGGCAGTCTTGCTGTGCATTACTTTGATAAATTCAGCTTCACATAGTCCATTTAAGATTGCATTCATGGCTTTTGCATTAGCTACAAAGTCTTGTTTAGCTTCTTTCTCTGAGTCAGTTGCCTTTGGGGCATATCCAAATTCCACAGCAATCCAAACTTCTATTCCTAGAGACATTATGTATGCTCTCATTCTGATTTTCCAGAAGGCATAATTAGCACTGGTAAAGAAAGGGGCTTTATTGGTTGAACTTCCTTCTTGACTAGCCATCCTGGGGACCTAGGATCTCCTTTCAGTGGTTAAACTGGTACAAAAGGAACTTGGCTCTGATACCGATTGTTGAATCCTTAGTTAAACTAAGAGGGGGGGGTGAATCAGTTTAACACATACATGAGCTTTTTAAACTTTTCATCAAGCTTATTTACAACTTAATTTTATAACCAACTTTAATATGTGAACAGTCTTAATATGTAGCAGCAAGTATTAAGTTAATGTGACACCAAACTTATTATGAGAGCAACAAACATTAAGCAGATTGGATAGAACATATCAACACATAGGCAACGCACACAGAGACAACAGAAATAAGTGGAAACCCATAAAGGGAGAAAACCACATCTTATTATTGTTGTGATGCAAAGGCAAGCTCCAACTCCCTTTCACCACTGTTTTTCTGCAGGCACCAACCTACAGGAGGCTCCAACCTCAGTCAGCTACAACTGACATATATCAAGCTTCAACTTGATATGGAAGCTCCAACTTCCTCAATCTATCAAAAGAAAATATTTGCTGATTTACCTTAGATATCAGCTCTGTTCTGTAGCATCTCTTTCTGATCCTCCTTTTTCTTATCTTCTCTGCCTCAATTCTTCATACTCTGCATTCTCTAACCCTCTTTCAGCATATCAATATGATATCCTTTATACAATTTGCCTCATAACTGTTCACATTCTACAGGGAATTCAAAGTGAATAGCCCTGACTCTTCGCTTTCTGCCTCCTCAATTCTTTATGTAGCTCATTCAGAAGACTACCGCAATTTGTACAATTTTCAGTTTTACAGTGGAGTATTGTTTCCTATGGAGACTTGCCAGTGCATCACAAACAATATAAACCAATCAAAAAGCGTTTACATTCGGTTATAGTATGGATTACAAATCGACCCATTCAGTTTTGGATCACCGCGTATCTGTCTTTTCTATGACTGTCTCTGTCTTTTTAGACTCTCTTTGCTCTCCTGTTCACTGCCGTGGTGTAACTGCCACATATATGTAACTGTGCAATTCAACTCTCGGCGTTTTAACAATAATAAAACATTTTAATACATAAAATGCCCTTACGGGCCCACTCGCCGAACTTGCTCTATTCTCCGATGCAATGTATCACCTCTTGAATACTTCCGATTGCGATTAATCGCAATCGCAACTTCCAATTATATGTTTTGATGCTCTGCTTCCTCTCCGATGCGATGATTCACTGTTCACATATGGAAATATGTATGTATCGTTTTACATATATATATATATATATATGTATGCCGTTGTGATTTCCTTTCCTCTTCAGCTTTGGTTTAACAAACTTGGAGCAAACCTGTATTAGTCTTATCTTTTGAATGGAGCCCACATGCCAGCTATACTTAGCTCATTTATTTCAATCGCAATCACAACATTCACAATGCTCCTGTGACTTGGTCCTTAGATTTCCGCCGATGCAATTAGCAAAGGCCCACCATATAGTCAATCAATTCATATCTGTCGTCCATCCCTGAGCAAATCCAACAGCTATCATCCGATCATTCAATCGCAATCGGAACTTTCAGTTGTATGTTACTCTTTCACCTCTGATGCGATGAATCGCTCCGATGCACTTAAGTCGGAATTCAAACAGATATGAGAATCTCGTGTATAGTGAATCGGGTCAGCTATCTCCATCGGAACTTTTGTTAACATGTTATGCTGCCATTAGTTTCTCCGATGCGATTCGTGAGGGTCCCACCATATGGTACTTCGTTTGTTTTAACTCGAACAATAGAACCTTTTGTTCTGTTAAACTCGTGCACAAGAATATAGTACATCTGCTTTGTATTGTAATCTTGGTCCTTTGTATATAAAGCGCTACATATATATATATATATATATATATATATATATATATATACTTTGCCGCTTGGGTTAAGATTCTCGGAATATTATGTAGGGGGTCCCACACTACATATCCTTCGTCAACATTATATTAAGTCTTTCACTCAGACTTACACCCAGCACTAATATATGTAGTAATATAACCTTTTGGGCTCCAAAGTTATTTTAACTCGCCTTGTTTATAATGAAATAATGCTCTGTCTAAAGTTTGGGTTACCTCTTCGTTAATCCGCAACATAGTCGGAGTCCACAATCAATATATATAAATATATCAACCATTCAGCATTTTCTCCAATGGTTAATCACTAACCATTAACGCAACAGTTCAGCCGGGCCCACCTCTTATATTCTTTGATCCAAACTTTATATGCACACCCTTTGAGGTATTTCATATTCACAATACTATGAAGATATATATTACCTCCTCTATCATACATTATAGCAGACCTTTTGGAATTACCCAGGTGATAGTATATATAGTCGTTCTCGGGCCCACCTTCCTCCATACTGTATTAATACTTCAGTTTCTATCAACCTTGACGCATAAATAAGCTCTTTCAAACATTGTACCGTGACTTGAATTAAAGCTGACCTTCGAGCCCACAAAGCATTGTTATTTACCTTCCGCCTGTTAGTTAACTTTTATAATAGACCCAATACACAGGACTTCGTATAATATTTGGCCCCGTAGCTATGTATGTAGGACCCACAGCCTTGGTTCTCTTCCCCGCACCTTCTCCTTTGATCGGACAGTCAATCTGCTCTCGCGCACCAACTGAGCTTTGGACCCCCATCCAACGGACGACGCGCAATATCGCGCAACTTATATGCTCGTCACATAATTCTCCAAAATTACGCGAAAAAAGTTGTATTCGAAAACCGCTTTAGGACACGTGGCCATCAATGACATATATCGCGTTCTTTTTGACAATTCTGCTTACCACTTCAACTATCGCGCGAACCCACTGGTTTTTGAGCGCTGGTTTCACTGTTTGCTCAGGGTTCCGCTCTTGACTCCGGGTTCCAGTATTTTATAATTTCGCTTCAATGGTTTATTTTAACCTATATTCTTCGTTTAAATGTACCGATTGTGCATTAACCCATATACACAGAACCTCGTTGTTATTTAGCTTCTCGGTTCTGCCCTTTCTGCACGGTTCTGCATCTCCTGTGATCATTTCATTGTTGGTTTGTTAACGGCTCTGCCTCTATATTCTCTGTCTCCGCCTCTGTTATTCTCTGTCTCTGTTTCACTATACTCTCTGCAGCCTTTCTCTGCTGCTTGACCGTTTCATCTCACGGCTTTGCCTCCTCTAGCTCTGCCTCCTTTCTCTATCTCTGCATCCTCTGTCTTGTGCATGACCGTTTTACTGTGTTACTGCACTCTGTACTCTGTCTCAGCATCCTCTTCTTTTACTGCCTTGCTTCTTTTGCTACTGCTCGACCCTCTCTGCATCTTGTTGCCTCTTTTTCTCTCTCTCTTCTATGTTGTCTCCTTTGCCATCAATGACAACATTTCCATTCCAACACCATATAATCTGGAGCAGAATGGGGTTGAAGAGAGGAAGAACAGAACTATTGTTGAAGAAGCGAGGGCCATGTTGTATGATCAGGATATGCCCAAATTTCTATGGGCAGAAGCATGCAACACAACTGTGTATGTTTAGAACAGGACTCCTCACAGGGCACTAGGTAAGACTACACCTGCAAGTGTCTTCACTGGCAGGAAGCCAGAAGTGAGTCATTTTAGGATCTTTGTGAGTTTGGCATATTTCCATATACCCGAAGAAAAGAGGAAGAAGTTGGATCAGACTGCGAAAAAAGGATATCTGGTGGGGTATAGCGATAATTCTACGGCATATAGAATCTACATTCCTAGCAATAGGAAGGTTGTATTACGACTAAATGTAAAGTTCATGGAGGACAGAGCTTTTAGGAAATCCCGAGAAATGCCTTCTGAAAAGCCGTTAGAGGATGATCCATTGGTCCAGCCACTTTGTCTAGCTGAAACCAACACCAGCACTTCTCCAAGGCTTAAGAATCCAAAAGTATCACCTCAGGAAGATTCGCAGGAGAAGGAGCAAGCAAATCCACCCTCTACTAGTGGAAGAATGAGTCTGGAATTATGATAGATACTAAGGGACGCAGAGGAGTTCATTGGAGCTCCTAGAAACGAGAAAAGGCAGTGTAGACAACCAGAAAGATACCAAGCTTTGGTGGCTCAAGTTGGAGAACCCTCTAGTTTTCAGGAGGCAACTCAACACCAGGTATTGTTAGATGCTATGGTGGAGGAATACAGTTCCATAATGACCAATGATGTCTGGGAAGTGGTACCTAGACCTCAGGATAGATCAGTTGTGGGTTTGAGATGGATCTACAAGATCAAGTATGTTGTAGATGGCAGCGTATAAAAGTACAAAGCCAGTTTCATGGCTAAGGGGTATGCCAAAAGGAAGGGATAGACTATGAAGAAGCCTTCGCCCCAGTAGCCAAGTATACTTCTATCAGATCCGTGATATCCCTTGCAGGGCAGATAGTGTGGGAGATTCACCAAATGGACGTCAAGACTGCCTTCTTGAATGGGGTGATAGAATAAGAAGTATACATTGAACAACCAGAGGGCTTTGAGACACATGAGAAGAAAACTCATGTATGCAGGCTAAAGAAAGCCTTGTACGGGCTTAAATAAGCACCTAGAGCATGGTACGGTCAAATTGATGGTTACCTACAGAAGATGGGATTCGTCAAGAGCGACGCAAATCCCAACCTCTACTATCTGACAGTAGAGAATGAACCTCTAATTCTAGTGTTATATGTAGATGACCTATTTCTGACAGGTTCATCTAGGCTCATCAAGGATTGCAAGGAGAATCTAGCTACAGAATTTGAAATGAAGGATTTGGGACTAATGCATTATTTTCTGGGGTTGGAAGATTGGCAGCGAAAGGGTGAGATCTTCCTTGGACAAGGGAGATATGCTACAGAGATTCTAAAGAGGTTCACGATGCGGGATTGTAGACCCATGGCTACTCCAATGATTACCAACTGGAAGAAGATTGATGCCTCTAAAGATAAAGAAGTAGATCCCACCTTGTACAGACAGCTCATAGGGTCCCTGATGTATCTAGTCAACACCAGGCCAGACATTTATTATGCAGTGAATACCCTCAGTCAGTTCATGGTGGAACCAAAGAGGGTGCATTGGACAGCAGCCAAGCATGTTCTTAGATATGTACAAGGAACAGTCGACCATGGATTAAAGTACACCCGAGGCAATGATATTAAACTAAGTGGGTTCACTGACGCAGATTGGGCTAGAAGTTCGCTAGATTAGAAAAGTACCACTAGGTATTGTTTAAACATTGGATCAGGAATGACCTCCTGTGCAGTAGGAAACAAAGGTCTGTAGCATTGAGCTCAGTTGAAGCAGAATATATGGCAACCAGCACAGCATCGTGTGAAGCCTTATGGCTTAGAAAGTTGCTTGTGAATCTATTCAGGAGTAGGATGGAAGCAACCAGCATTTTATGTGATAATCAGAGTTGCATCAAGCTCCGAGAATCCGATTTTTCATGATGGTCAAAGCACATTGACATCAGGTGTCATTTTATCAGAGACTGTGTCTAGCGGGGTGCAGTAAAGTTACAGTACATTCCGACAAGGGAACAGGTGGCATACATTCTCACTAAGGCTCTGGGAAGAACAAAGTTTGTTTATTTCAAGGAAAAGTTGGGGATGATTAAGAATCTGTTTCAATGGCAGAGACAGATAGTGCAATACTTAAGAGGGAGTTGCAGTACAGAGGCAGTAGTGACAGTGGCAGAGTCATGGGCAGCATAACAGATTAGCAGCGCAGAGGACCGATGTCGTGGATCAGGGTGATGCTTCTAGTGAGAAGTATTGCTAGAGCACATTCCTCGCTAAGAGGGAGTGTTGATTTTTCTAGGTACCATCGGATCTGCTCTAACTCCGAAATTTTGTGGAGGGGCTAGAACACATGAGATCTCTAAGACCCAAAATTTGTTTGGAAAAATCCGCCGGAAATGGATTTTATTAAAATAATTAATTATTTTTAATGAGTTTAAGTTAAAACTTAGGGAATTAAAATAATTAAATGGAATTAATAGAAATATGGGTGAGAAGCTTCTAAGAGACAAGGATCAAGTATGTTTTAATCTTAGTTGTTGATTATATATTTGATCACGACTGTCGATATCTCAAAAGGAAAAGTATAAATGAAGACTTGAGGGTTATTTGGAGATATACCAGGCAAATACTCAATAACCCAAGGAAATCGATTCTCTAGAAGTAAGAGTTTAATTTTAGAGGGAGACTTGCAGGGTGAAGGAAGAGGAGGGTATCACCAACAGTCAGATACAAAGGAGGGACGCAATCCTTGTGCAGAAAATGACGTAGAGGTGACGCAGTGGAGGCTGGAGAGTCTCTTGGGTGTCAGAATTTCTCCAGTGATTGGAGGAAAATTATCTCACGTGTTTTCACAAAAGTTTCTCCATGATTCTACAAATCATTCCTTGTAAAGAGATTGTTGCTAAAGAATAATAAATAAACCCTCATCTGTTGCATCGGTTTTCACGCATTGGGTTTTTCCAAGGACTATTGTCCAAAAACAACTGTGTTGATGTGATTGATTCTTGTGCTTGCATTTCACTGTTCTTTTCTCTATGCAATTAATGTGATAACTGCAGTAGAATTTATTTTGATGTTTACTAAAGGGTTTTGTAAATAACTTATTATGCAAAAGAAGGAGAAATAAATCAGTTGCTGCAGTAGAATTTCAAGTTGGAAATTTTCACAGAAATTAATCCAGAAAATTACAAATGTATATGTACAATAGTCTACAAAGGCTAAGCTAAAGAGTATGAGTAAACTCTTCTCTTTACTTAGTCATAATTTGGCTCTAAAATGGCAAGATTATAGCAAATGAAGCACAATATTTTGAGAAATAAAAATTAAATTGATTATGCTTGAGATGTGAGCCCAACGCCCAAAAGAAATCTCTGCAAGACAAATTCGAAAGATGAGAGTTTGGAAATTGACAAATGTGGGTTCTCCTTGAGTATTTCAAGAGTGGGTTGGTTCCTCCGAGAACTTTCCCTCATGCTTGAAGCTTGATCCAAAGAAAGATTTTCTACACAACTTCACATAGACAAATTAGATCCATATGGGTTATTAGATCCATATGAGTATTTCAAGAGTGGGTTAGTTCCTCCGAGAACTTCCCCTCACGCTTGAAGTTTGATCCAAAGAAATATTTTCTACACATCTTCACCTAGACAAATTAGATCCGTATGGGCTTAATCACATACAATTTAATGAAGACATTTCCATTCAAAGAATAACTTAGGCTTGGAGATAGTTTTTGCTCTTGTGTTCCTAGCCTCACTGACACCACTTGAGGCTAGAAGATTTGTCCAAGCTACATCAACCAACAATCCCAATTAGCTTTTGAGCAGTAATTCCCTCACCTATGATAGAAATTGAAGACAATTGAAAAGAATTCCCTCTAATCAGGGAGGAAATGATGGGATATAGTCATAGGAGACTGCTAATAATGTATTATAGTTGTATTTTTCACTTTTATATTTGTACCTTACCCAACACTCTGACTACCTCAACTATAGCGCATCAATGTCTATCTTAACTGTTTATAAAATATTCCCTACATACTAATGTTGAGAATTTAGAGGGTTGGTGATTAATTCAAATTCTCTTCTTGATAATTACTTGTGAGCTTACTTGAGTTACTTATGTCTTCTCTTCTTTAGCTTATTTAGTCTTTCATCAAGTCAATTATCAAAATACACGAGACACAAAAATTAGGCTCTTAGAGCCAGGGCAAAACCTCTCCCTCTTGGAGAGAAAAAACCATAAGGAATTCTTCTTATAGATCTTCAAATGACAACCACCATGACCAAGACTTAGACCCTTGACCTAGGAATGCTTCCAAGACCTTATCACTACTTCTCCAATGACTCCATGAGCTTGTCCTTCTTTCTTGCACCTTTCTGCAACATTCAACACCAGCCTTAGAGCTTGGTCACTAGCCCTTGATTTCTCGTTTACATTGAATCCTTCTAGACTTCTTCTTGTCTGTCTTTATGACCAAAATAGAGCTTCGAGATTCTGCACCTTACATCCTTCCTTCGACTTACTAGCAGCCCTGATCTTTACATTTATTTCATACCTTAGATAATGGTCCTTGATCCGAATCTGTTGATCTGTCTTCAATCCACAGATGTATCCTTCTTTTCTTTCTACGCTCTTCAGTCTTGAAGCTCACATTAACCACAGACCAGACTTCGCACTAAATACTGTTACTATCTTCGGACTTACCACAGTCCCTTCTACACATCCATCATATACTTGATCTCGCACTAATTGCTGGTGTATTTCTTCGATCTGATCTCAGACTTGTCCGCAATCTTCAAGTGATATATCTTTGTCCCTTATATGCATCAATTGCAGGTGTATCTCATAGAATTCATCTCAGACTTGTCTGTATGCTCTTCTAGCTGATCCGCACTTGGATTTCAGAGGAATCCGCAAACTTTAACCATTGTAAAACTTCAGAGAAATCTGCATTTTTTTGTGTCTTCTGCACAGCATAGGTAGGGGTATATATAGTTGTTCCTGCCAGTTAATAAGCCGACCTATGTCACTGTTTGTAGGTCAACTTTACTTGTTGTTTGAAGGCCGACTTGGAGAGCATAATTTCCAGCGTTAATGAGGTGAGGATGAAGGTTGTCTTTAGCCATTCCTTCAAGGATTCATGACAAGGTCTTGGAGCATTTATTGATGACTAGACTCTACATATACATGACAATTAAATATACTTGTAACTAGAAGACAACCCTAATAGACATCAAGAAGACGTCTATTGACCTATAATAAAAATCTTGCTCATGAAACCCATGAAGCAAGTAAAACAAAAATATATTATATTATCTTTGCCTTCTTCTTTACATAAATACATAATTACATAGTCAATATGAAGACCAATCCTAGTTACACTTTTCAACACTCCCTCTTAACTAGGGAGGTATTCATATAGGTACATGGTCACTTTCAAATTGAAGAATCTCATAAGAATAATCAGATTGGTAATGGCATTTGTATAGCATCATATCAACCAACATTGTCCTAGTGCAAGGCCTTGACTAACAGCGCCATCTCTCAACGAGACAATGGGCTACAATGCTAGCGAGACACATGACTTATAGACACCATAGTCATTGTCTCTCCAAGGTACATACTCCACCCAGGTGTTCCCAAAGTATGACCTTCTTGGACTATTCTTCTCTTGGGTAGCTAGCCCTCAAAGAATATCGGTCCCCGGGTACCCTTATCTTGAATGCCCTATCACATTCTCAAAGAGTATCGAATGCCAGATGATTACCCAATCCTCCATTCCGTCTTCCCAAGTGAAGACCAGAATGATGTGTCTATCTCTCCCTCTTAGCCAGGGAGGATCTGTTCCACAAGGGAATGTACTCATTCCTATATAAGGAATGTACCTAAGCTCATTCTTAGGAATTACCCGGTTTCTTCCAAGTAAGAAACTTATCACCAGGCTCCCTCTTAATCAGGGACCTGCAACAGCAATGGTGAGACACCCAGCAGCTCATGAAGAATTCCTCCCCTCGATGTCATGGATTTCGATATTGAGGAATCTTCAAACTTTGGCTACATAGGGCACAAATCATCCATCACTTTCATCCATTAGTCATGTTAGCTATCAGAAAGTGATTTATCTGTCTTCATTATCTGGTCCACCTTTTATGCCATGCTGCTTTCTTTCGAACCATCTCCAAGGATCTTACATCCTTTCACATGATTGGCAGCCCTACATAAATTCATCCAGATAAACATCTACATATGAACTTTTAAATCAAAAGTTACCTCAGTGATGATCTTTCACCATGACATCTTCCTATAGGCATCGGCATCCTTTATTCAAATTGACACATCTCCTCATGATATGTCTTGTCAAGGGTCTTCTTCCTTACCAGACTTCTATCAGAGTCTACATATCCTCCAAGAGATTTTCCAGTCACATCTTCTTGGCTTCCAGATGATAACTGCCTCTTGACATAGTTGCACTTCATGATCTCTTCCCTTCTGCACATCTTCATTCCCAGGAACAAATCATCCATCACTTTCATTCATTAGTCATGTCAGCTATCAGAAAGTGATTTATCTGTCTTCATTATCTGGTCCACCTTTTATGCCATGCTACTTTCTTTCGAACCATCTCCAAGGATCTTACATCCTTTCACATGATTGGCAGCCCTGCATAGATTCATCCAGATAAACATCTACATATGAACTTTTAAATCAAAAGTTACCTCAGTGATGATCTTTCACCATGACATCTTCCTGTAGGCATCGGCATCCTTTATTCAAATTGACACATCTCCTCATGATATGTCTTGTCAAGGGTCTTCTTCTTTACCAGACTTCTATCAGAGTCTACATATCCTCCAGGAGATTTTCCAGTCACATCTTCTTGGCTTCCAGATGATAATTGCCTCTTGACATAGTTGCACTTCATGATCTCTTCCCTTCTGCACATCTTCATTTGCAGGAACTTCCAATTTCCAGTTCCTTGTTCATACACAACCACCTCATATTCCATATGAGGATATATTATGTTGATTTCATCTGTCAGTGCACCGTGAGAGATCATTTTCCATAGATCATACTTCTAAATATAGAAGTCCATTACCTGCAACCATATGACATGACTTCACAGCATCCAGTGTCAGCATATATATATATATATATATATATATATATACCTCATACGTTTTTCCTTTGAGCCATCCTGTAGCAATTTCACTTGAATGAAGAACCTCATTCCATTGACCTGCTTTATCAATATGTCATCACATCCTAATCCCAGAATTCTGTAACATTGAATTCTTGATGAAACCTTTCTACTTTCTTTCTAATCAGTGAATCCATAGAGAATTCCATTAGAGAGTATGAGCACCTATTTCCATGATGACCCTTGATCTTGATGACTGTCTTCCATCATTTTTATCAGTGAGGTTTTCCAGTAGTTGTTTCACCAAGACCTCCTACCATGCTTCTATCATGATGCTATAAATATACATTGCTTTCTATCATACTATTTTACAAACAACAAAAATCACTTAAAGAAGAAGATGATCCCAATCATAATAGAGATCTCTTGCTTCCTCTTTCTTAGATTTCTTAACATCAGGTTCTTCCCTTTCATCTGTAACATGGGCTTCTTCCTTTTTTCTCTTGTCCTTTCCATATTTAGGACAATCTCTTTTATAATTCCCAAATTCATTACATCCAAAGCATCGTACTTTGTCCATATTTCTTCTTTTATTTTGAGGACCAAATTTTCCGAATCTTCCTTTCTTCCTGGATATGGCTGCAAAGGCTTGATTCCCTTCACTTGATCCTATATCAGCTTTGGCTTTCAATCTTGTTTCCTCTATTTTACATAGAGACCATAAATCATGGAATGGTGTTGCTTCTTTCTTCTCGTATAAACTTGAAGTGAAGTTTCCCCATTCTTCCGATAGAGCATTCAGCACCATTGTAGTCATCTCAGTGTCAGACATTACTTCTCCCAGTTCCTACGATTGATCTCTTATTTCAGAAATCCTCATAAAGTATGAAGTGATTCCTTCTGCTCTTGACAATTTCATTTTGTATTGTTCTTGTCTCAAAGAGATTGCTTCTCCTACAGTACTCACAGAGAATAGCTCTACCAATTTCTCATATATTTCTTTTGCAGACTTTAGTTTTGATACATAGGGAATGAGTGAGTCTTTAATGGATTCTATGAGAATCCTTTGGGCTCTAATTTCTCCCTTCATGTACTTAACATGAGCTGGAGTATCTTCTTTTGAGGGTTGAATTGTCGATCCTTCGATGTAGTCCATAACTTCGTCTTCAATTAGATTCAAATATGTCCTCTTCTTCCAAGCACTAAATTTTGATGACCCAACCAATTTGTTGCTCTCTTTACAATAAGTCATCTTGACATATTTAAGTAAGGTCATAGATATTTACTTGAGCAGGGTGGCTAGCAGCTTCCTTGATGATGATGAAGATGAAATCAGGGACTTCTTCTAAGATTGAAAACTTCAATGTAGGTGTTCTTCGATCCTTGATGATAAAGGATATCTTCAAAAGATGATATCCTCTTCTAACAATGTCTTGAATGTAAATCTTTGATGGCAAAGATTATTTTCTTGGATCAGTTGATCCTTTGAATGAGATAGAAGATCTTTCTTGAAATAGCTTGAGAGTCTTCCTTGCACACTGATTTGACTTTTCAACCCAAACTTTCATCTTCGCTTCCTGGAGTGTCTTCTTTGTCAAGTAGCCCTTGTGTTCAGCACCTTAGCTTTGATTCCATGTTGAGAATTTAGAGGGCTGGTGATTAATTCAAATTCTCTTCTTGATAATTACTTGTGAGCTTACTTGAGTTACTTATGTCTTCTCTTCTTTAGCTTATTTAGTCTTTCATCAAGTCAATTATCAAAATACATGACACACAAAAATTAGGCTCCTGGAGCCAGGGCAAAATCTCTCCCTCTTGGAGAGGAAAACCCGTAAGAAATTCTTCTTATAGATCTTCAAATGACAGGTACCATGACCAAGACTTAGACCCTTGACCTAGGAATGCTTCCAAGACCTTGTCACTACTTCTCCAATGACTCCTTGAGTTTGTCCTTCTTTTTTGCACCTTTCTGCACCATTCAGCACCAGCCTTAGAGCTTGGACTCTAACCCTTGATTTCTCCTTTACGTTGAATCCTTCTAGACTTCTTCTCGTCTGTCTTTATGACCAAAACAGAGCTTCGAGATTCTGCACCTTATATCCTTCCTTCGACTTACTAGCAGCCCTGATCTTTACATTTATTTCATACCTTAGATAATAGTCCTTGATCCAAATCTGTTGATCTGTCTTCAATCCACAGATGTATCCTTTTTTGCTACGCTCTTCAGTCCTGAAGCTCGCATTAACCACAGACCAGACTTCGCACTAAATACTGTTACTATCTTCAGACTTACCACAGTCCCTTCTGTTGAGAATTTGTTGGGCTGTAAGTTAATACAAATTCTCTCCTTGATAATTACTTGTGAGCCTATTTGCGTTAGTTATGTCTTTTCTTAGTTAATCTTTTATCAGGTCAATTATCGAATGTGCAAGACACAAAAGTTAGGCTCCTAGAGCCATGGCAAAACCTCTCCCTCTTGGAGAGGAAAAACCGCAAAGAATTCTTCTTATAGATCTTCAAATGATAAGAACCATGACTCAGACTTAATCCCTAAAACTAGATGTACTTCCAAGACCTTGATCTTCACCTTGTATCCTGCAATCTTCCTTTCTGCACTTGTCTGCACTCAGATGCTGCCCTAGTTCACCGTTCTGTCCGCACTTCTTGACTCCCCTTGTATATGCAATTATTCTTGAGATTTGATTCACAAAACTTTATGAGATTGACCAGCACCTTTTACTATTCCTTAACAGCAATTATGCTTTCTAAATGTCCGCACTGTACTATTGATACAAGTCCGCACTATCTCCAGGCAACTGTCCACTGAATGTTCATACATATATATCTGCACTTATAGACTGTGGTAGGTCCGCAGACCTTACTGAAGGTTATCTGCACTGAGATGAGGTTTATCCGTAATTATTGCTGTAGTAGATCTTTTTATCTGCTCTTATAAAATGTCTGCAAACACCTCAGACTTCTTCGCATTCATTCCTGTAGTAGATCCTGTCTTATCCGCAATTCTCCTAATTGTTGTTCCTCATCCGCATAAGGTTCAGTCCTGCACTTCGCATTTAATCTCAGAACATGTCCGAAAATCCTTGTCTAAACAGAGATCTGCATGCTCCTATAAATAGTTGTTTCTGTTTGTAAATAAGCCGACTTGTTCTATGATTTTTAGGCCGACTTGAACAGGTAATATTCCAGCGTTGATAAGGGCTTCTTTACTGCCTTTAAAGCTTGTCTTTCATCAATGCATTGAGGGCTGTTTGTGAGCATTTTCCACAAGGCCTTGGAGCATAAATACCTAGACTAGATCCTTCATGTATGAGACACTTAATTCAACCTAATAGACATCAAGAAGAAGTCTATCTACATAAAAATCTTGCTTATGAAAACCATGAAGCAAGTACACCAAAAATACATTTTATTATCTTTGACATCTTCTTTATATAAATACATAATTACATAGTCAACATGAAGATCGACCTAGTTACACTTTTCAACACCTTCTACAGATCCATCATATACTTGATCTCGCACTAATTGCAGGTGTATTTCTTCGATCTGATCTCAGACTTGTCCGCAATCTTCAGGTGATATATCTCTGTCCCTTATACGCATCAATTGCAGGTGTATCTCATAGAGTTCATCTCAGACTTGTCCGTATGCTCTTCTAGCTGATCCGCACTTGGATTTCAGAGGAATCCGCAAACTTTAACCACTGTAAAACTTCAGAGAAATCCGCATTTTTCTGTGTCTTCTGTGCAGCATATGCAGGGGTATATATAGTTGTTCCTGCCAGTTAATAAGCCGACCTATGTCACTGTTTGTAGGTCGACTTTACTTGCTGTTTGAAGGCCGACATGGAGAGCATAATTTCCAGCGTTAATGAGGTGAGGATGAAGGCTGTCTTTAGCCATTCCTTCAAGGATTCATGACAAGGTCTTGGAGCATTTATTGATAACTAGACTCTACGTATACATGACACTTAATTATACTTGTGACCAGAAAACAACCCTAATAGACATCAAGAAGAAGTCTATTGACCTATAATAAAAATCTTGCTTATGAAACCCATGAAGCAAGTACAACAAAAATATATTTTATTATCTTTGTCTTCTTGTTTACATTAATACATAATTACATAGTCAATATGAAGACCGATCCTAGTTACACTTTTCAACAACTAATGTTCTATTTCTTTGCATATCTAATGAAATATGGTTTACATCATGTGCACAGTTGCAGCAATTCTTCTCTTTCATTTGCTTTCTTATTTTTCCAATCAGAGGTTCAACCCCCACAATTGCTTTGGTCTAAATCCTCTGGGAAGTCATCATTGACCTGCCAGCTGCCACTTGAAGGGCTGTTTTCAGTGAATCCAAGGTCCCCCTACTGCATTGGGACCTGGCCACCTTGCTAAAAATAACCCCAGCTAGCACATTTGAGACCATCTGTGAGCTATTGGACTTGAACCTGAAACCTCCTGGAGCTCCAAAGAACTGAAGGAGGGTGGATTTGCTAATTCACCTACATGACTAAGCCCCTACTTATGCACAAATTAAACCCATTCCCTGAATATCAACCATGAGGGCGTAGTTAGGATGCAGTTGAAATGTTATTCATTGAGGAGAGTAAAAATTGATGTTCATGCAATGTCCCATTATCACCTATTCTGATTAATGACTGTTTTCTCATCATTAATCAGCTAGCCCATAGGTTGCAAGCCAGCCATGCCTAATGAAGCTTTAGCTTTCTAGCCCAAGAGAGGTTTTTAAGGCTTGCTTGATAATTCTATAAATATTAAATAGAAGTATAAGTTAACATAAATGGGCAGGAGTCTCTGAATAAACATGTGGGTAGAATTTGAAGAGCTTCAATTAAGGCTAAGGTGACCAACGGAATACCATGGACCATAACTAACGAATAATTCCACCACTTGAGAGTGGAAATATTCAAACTTCTATAGCTGCTGTTCCTAGTCCTAAAGAGCTGTTCACTGCTTGCCTGGTATTCGTGTTTACAGTATATAAGCAAATACTAGAAGTGATACTTCAGGGATGGTTTTTAGGGAAGGAGTTCAACAAGTGAATAGGATGGGAACAACAAAAGCACCATAACCAGGGCATAAGTTGCATACAATGTGTATAAGTCTGCTAT
Source organism: Pinus albicaulis (assembly GCA_034641835.2). Taxonomy (NCBI): domain Eukaryota; kingdom Viridiplantae; phylum Streptophyta; class Pinopsida; order Pinales; family Pinaceae; genus Pinus; species Pinus albicaulis. The sequence continues at coordinate 543,660,269 of CM076576.1, read as the reverse complement.
GGTTCCCACCGGCCTATTCATGACTCTAACTGATAGCATAGCCCATCTTCTAACAGATAGTGATCTTCAACCTGACCTAGCCCATAGAGCCCTTATTAAAAGTATTCCTGTTAATCAGTGACTGTTGATAGATGAGTCCCGTGCAAGTCCCAGTCTATTATAACAAATGTTAAAATAAGCAAACTGGAAATCCATATTGCAGAAAATAAAAAATTCCACATATAATAGCATTATGGTTTTAAAAGAGTTAGAGTTTTACATAAAAAATCCATTTATATTTACTAAGAATAACTAAATCTACGGGGTGAAACGAGTAAATATATTGCAAGAGACACATGTAAGATAATAGAACTCTACAATTTGGGAGATCTTATAGCACATATAAGTTCATTCAGCAGGTTTTGAATTCTCCTGGAAAATTGGACATTACAGGATTTGTTGGACTGAATATAAATGCATAATTTGTCCAGTATAACTAATCTCTCCGTTAAAAAATATTAAGTTATCACAATTGCTCCACTTACCAGATATGCACCACATATTAAGATTGCAGGTACACCCACAACAGTAAGTGCGCTGAAACCTTGCCAAGAAATCACTGCAACAAAATGTCCACATGTTTTATTCCTTCAAACTTTGATACAACACATGGCATGAAAAGCAGCAGCTCCAATTAAAATACCAAGTCATCAATAAATAGTGCATGCTAAAAATTACAAGCAAAGAGGCAAGGAAGCATACCAAGTAATCAGTAAATAGCACATAATAAAACCTATGATTGAGAAGGCAAGGAAGCTAAGTCGATGAAATATGGAAGCATGTACAAGTTTCCAAATCAGGAATGCTTGGAAACATGACCCCCCAAAAAATGGGTATGTAGAGGAAATGTAATATATAAAAAAATATAGATATATATATTTTTTTAAATAACACATTATCTTGCAAGAAAATAAGAATGATACACATAAATGACACTTGAGAAGGAAACCCATGTGAAAATTTCTTAAACTTAAGAAACCCTACTGTTAAATCTTGATTTACTTCTCCTACTTATATAAGTTATTAATCTGAATATTCAGAATTAACATCGAAGTAGATACAGTTAACAGCCTACACATACAAATCAAATACTGAATAACATGCTCATAGACAAAGTGACACACAAGGATTTTCTGGACAGATATCCCCGGAAAAACCCAATGCGGGAAAACCGGTGGTGCTAGCTTCTGGAGGGTTTTTATTATTATGCAGATTCTAAGTACAACAATCTTGGGTACCAAAACTGGTTAAACCGACAGAGAATACAAATGGCAACAATACCTCTATCCCGGAGACAGAAAAATATGACTGATTCACACCCTCAAACAGGATTTACAGAACTCAACCCCTTTCCAGCCTCTGGGAACCCCAACGCTGCTCTGAAGCCCTTTGCGTTGCTCAGGAAGGGCCTGCGTCGCCCTAGAAGGGGTTACGCTGCCCTAAATGGGCCTACATCAGCCTTGCTTGGCTCCTGCTACCTCTACGCTATCCCTGCTGGGCTCTTGGCTGGACTGCGTAGTTGTTGCCTCTGCGTTGCTCTAGAATGCTCCTTCTCTGCCCTCGTTGTACTCTTGGCCTGGGATCAAACAATCCCGCTTGCCAATACTGCCCCTCGCAGCAGCTGAAACGCTTCTGAAATTCTTAGCAAACTACGCCCTAGAATCTCAGCTTAGCTTCAGTGCTTCGCCAATGTGTGTGTTCTCCAACTGACCCCAAGCCCTTCTCTTATACTTTTCTTGTTAAAACATCAACAGTCGTGATCTAATCTCTAATCGACGGCTAAGATTAGACGCTGCTTGATCCACATCACAAAGTCATTTTCATCACATGTTTAATTTAATTCACCTTAATCTTTTAATTTTCTTAAGTTAGACTTAGGGTCCTTAATTAAAAAGATTAATTATTTGAATAAAACTTAAACCTGATTGAATTCTTCTAAACGATTTATGGGTCTTGGAGATCTCATGTACTCTAACCCCTCCACAAATTTTAGGAGCTAGAGCACATCCGATGCTACCCCAACACCCCAAAATCTCAACACTCCCTCTTAGCGAGGAATGTGCTCTAGCAATACACTTCACCCCGAAGTACTGCTTTGATCTCTGGGATTGGTCTCTGTGTTGATGCTTGGCTTGCTTCCCTACATCACTGCGCTATTGCTGCTCTCTATATTGTTGTCCATGACTCTACCGCCGTCATTGCTACATCTGTACTACAGCTCTCTCTCAAATCACTGCATCCTACTGCTAACTGCTACACTGCAACTCAGTTACTAAGAGTAAGCAACTGAAGGACCCCTACCCAATGACAGACAAATCAGTCGAGTTGCATCTCATCACTGAAGCTCCATAGGCTGCTGCTCTGCGCTGTCCTCCTGAAGCCATTACGATGCTGCAACTCTGCACTGCGTAAGCATGCCTCCTCTACATTGCCTCTACATTGCTGCTGCATCTGCACTGCGTTGCTCCTTCTTCAGCGTCTCAGCCTCTGCCTTTGCTTCATCTGTGATCTTTGCACCCACTGCTCCAGTCATTCCTTGCTACTATCTTAAGGCTCCCGTAGCACGGATGTGATCCAAGAGTTGGGCTACTCAAGGATCCCGCCATCACTCAGTAGTTGGTTTACGGATCAATATCGCCCCACCTCCGTGGTTCATGAGCACTCATGGCTACATCATCATCGGAGCCATCATCTGCTACAGTAGCCTTGGAACTAGAAGCTTCCTTGTCCTTCTTCCTTTGAGGACAATCACTGGCGAAGTATCCAAGTTCGCCGCATTGGAAACATTTGATCTTTGACAGATCACGCTTCTTTTTCCCTTGTTGCTTCTTTGATGCCAGGGTTGCAACTTCCTCTTCCTCCTTCACCTTGCCCGCTCCGGTGCTGGTCTGCTTCTTGGTCATTCGACGGATCTCCTCTTGTCAGAGGATAGCCCACATATCATCCTAGTTAGGAAGGTCCACTCTGCCCAAATGTTTCCCGGTCCTCTGTGAGTGCATTTAGAGCAATCCTCACCATGACATCATCCTCCACCTTGAGCCCCATGCTAGTCAGTGGATCCCGAATCGACTGCAGTCTGAATAGGAAAGGATCGATTTCCTCTCCCATGGTCATCATAAGCAACCTCAGCTGGTACTCTAGAAGCATCTTCCTCTGGACGGACTTCCCTTGATACAATGTGGTTAAAGCTTTCCACATCTCATGAGTCATCTTCTTCCCGGCTATGTGTGGTACCACATGATATTTAACCCCGTCCATGACGAAGCGCTTAGTATGTGTCGCTGCTTCATTATGCTCTGCCCGGAGTTTCGCATCGATTGGTGTAGCCAAGATACTCTCTACATGCTCCCTCAAGTCGTATGCCTCCATGGTTACCAGGATTCTGGCCTTCCAGATAACAAAGTTGGACAGGTCGTCCAACCTATCCTGATCACACAATCCGTGTGACGCCATTTGGTTAGATCTAATTTGTCGGAACAGATCTTCCTCTCCCCGCTTCTCAATTGAAGCTCGAATCTAGGGTCCTTGGCGAAAAAATCACCCTTTTCTCCCTCTGACAAATGATTTCCTCCTTGGAAATCTAGCAAACATAACAAATCATCTCTCTTCGATCACCCTATGATCGATCCTCAGATTTCTTTTGGCAATGAAATCTATTGAGCAGCTGTTCTCCTCCCACTCTTTGTCAACTTAGCTTAAGCTTAATTCTACACCTGCAGAATCTTCACCCCACAAGCAACTGCTCAAGATCTGCAGCTCAGCTTCTGGTTCACGACACTCTGCACAGTAATCAATTTCTAGATTGCGTCACCCTGGCTAGCCTCTGCGTGAGCAGATTGGCTCAGCGCAAGCTGCTCCTGCGTCCCTCTGGAAGGCACTGCGTTGTCCCTGCGTCACCCAACTGGGACTGCGTCAGCCCCTGTGTAGCTCTTGTTGCCTCTGCGTCATTCTGGTGCTGCGTTGTCCTCTTTGATTTCTCTGTTGTCGCTGATGTTTTCTGCAACACAGATTTCTTCAGCCGTCTTGCTGGAGATCCAGCTTGATCTGCAATCGCTCTGAAACCATATGAAATTTTCTTAAACTTAAGAAACCCTACTATTAAATCTTGATTTACTTCTCCTACTTACATAAGTTATTAATTTGAATATTCATAATTAACATCGAAGTAAATACAGTTAACAGTCTACAAATACAGATCAAATACTAAATAACATGCTCATAAACAAAGTGACACACAAGGATTTTCTAGACAAATGTCCCCGGAAAAACCCAATGTGGGAAAACCGGTGCTGCTAGCTTCTGGAGGGTTTTTATTATTATGCAGATTCTAAATATAACAATCCTGGGCACCAAAACTGGTTAACCCGACAGAGAAATACAAATGGCAACAATACCTCTATCCCGGAGATAGAAAAATATCACTGATTCACACCCTCAAACGGGATTTACAGAACTCAACCCCTTTCTGGCCTCTGGAAACCCTAGCGCTGCTCTGAAGCCCTCTGCGTCAGCCTCTGCGATGCTCAGGAAGGGCCTGTGTCACCCTAGAAGGGTTACGCTGCCCCTACGCTACCCTAACTGGGCCTACGTCAGCCTTGATTGGCTCCTGCTGCCCCTGCTGGGCTCTTGGCTGGACTGCGTAGCTGCTACCTCTGCGCTGCACTGGAATGCTCTTTCTCTGCCCTCGTTGTACTCTTGGCCTGGGATCAAACCATCTCGCTTGCCAATACTGCTCCTCGTTGCAACTGGATTACTTCTGAAATTCTTAGCAAACCACACCCTAGAATCTCAGCTTAGCTTCAGTGCTCTACCAATGTGTGTGTTCTCCAACTGACCCCGAGCCCTTCTCTTATACTTTTCTCGTTGAAACATCAACAGTCGTGATCTAATCTCTAATCGACGGCTAAGATTAGAAGTTGCTTGATCTGCGTCACTTACGTCATTCTCATCACATGTTTAATTTAATTCACTTTAATCTTTTAATTTTCCTAAGTTAAGACTTAGGGTCCTTAATTAAAAAGATTAATTATTTGAATAAAACTTAAACCTGATGGAATTATTCTAAACGCTTTCTAGGTCTTGGAGATCTCATGTACTCTAGCCCCTCCACAAATGTTGGGAGCTAGATCACATCCAATGCTACCCCAACACACCAAAATCTCAACAGCCCATGTCTATATTAACTCTCATAGATGATTACATGATGCAAAATCCCATAGCTTTGTAGTCTTGACTAATACCAATCCCATACCCTCATACATGACAAAATCCAATGGAAATGCTACAATCTTATGAACCTTGAAATCCTAAAAATTGTTAAGTCTGTTGAATCAAAAATGGGTTATGAAATTCTACTTTCTCCATATGAAGTCTGATGAGGTTGAAACCACCCTCAAATATCCTAAAATTATTGGTATGTTAAAATTTTAAGTAAAATGATAAAAAATGTGAGATAAAGGAGAATGCCAACCTAAAAGGTAAGATAAAGGAGAATATCAATTCTGTTATCTTACCTTTTAAGCTAACATTCTCCTTTATCTCACTTTTTCTATACCTTGAGAATTAAGTATTACCATCGGTTACCAAGGTGACATACTCCTCAAAGCTCAATCCCCTATGTTTGTTTTGTCTTAAAGGGTCATTGACATGGATATAGCATTACTTTCATATGGTTCTTGTTAACCCTCTTTCAGCAGGGGTACATATATCTATTACAACATTCTTAAACACCATTGTAAGCCAAAGATCACAAATCAAAAGCCATGTAACAACCATGTGAGGCCCTATAGGCATCCTAGACCTTGTTCCATATTGAGTCAATTGGTTTTTCATCAAACCATGGCCAGTACCATTGAGTTCCATTTCGGGTTCGTATCGTCCTATATAGGATTGGCAAGGCTTGGATGGGCTTGTATGAGGACTCATGGTTTTATAAGAGCCTTGCTTATGTAGGAGTGATTGTTGATAAACCAATAGGGTAGCAATTAGGGTGATTTCTCTTCACTGATAATTGCTTTTGAAGATATTGTTGAGATTGGTAGCTTGGGAGGTACTCCAAACCTTAGGGTACAGGGTTGTGGAGGATTTTGGCACCACAAAGTCACTTGTGGGCTAAGAACCCAAGATGTGGGCTTTGCACCATAGTTATCAGAAGCAAACTGGTCATTGAACTGATAGACCCCCAGACCAAGAACCAATCATAACCGTATGGAAACCGGTAAAAAAAAACGGACCAAAAAATAGATCAACCAAAAACACAAAATATTCAAATTTTAAAGAAAAACTTAGATATCCATGTGCATCCATATGAATCCAAACCTTTTATACAAAATAAGAAAAAGTTCTCATTTATATAGCATATAAGGGTGTACATAACCAAAATAGCATTGAGTGTGATCTATTTCTAAACTGAAAATACATCAGCAAACAAGCTCCACAAGGCCTCTGGCATCCAAAAAAAATTATGCTACAACAAATACCTACATATCATCAAAATCATTGCCTATATTGGGATCTTTGTCATCAATATCACCCTTGAAGCATTAGAATAAGATAGAAAAACCATAGCATGTCAAGTCAAGATTTTGTTTGAGTGATGGGTATTTTTTTTAGTAGGCTCATGATAGAGGAGTTCAACAAACAATGCCACTAACATCAAGGTACATAGAGGGCTTGGTGCTCTTGATTAAATACTAGTTCCATACCCTCGTACATGAGCAAATCCAACGTAGCGTTGCAATCCCCTCAATCATGAAATCCTAGAAAACTGTTAATGCTGCTAGATTTTGAGTGAGATCTAAAATTCTTCTTTCTCCATATGAAATCTAATGAGGTCAAAACCACTCTTAAAAATCCCAAGTCATTTCATGGTAATGTTAAAAATTTAAATGCATAGCAATAGTAGGGCCATATGCTTTAATATTAGGTACCTATTCTAGGCTAGTGCCCAACTAAGACAAACATTAAAAGAAAAAAAGCAAAACGGAGCCCACTTGTTGTGTTGTGTGTGGCTTTACCGTATCAAACCAGACAAAAACGGTTCAAATCACCGGTTCGAACCGGTTTTTGCCTCAAAATTGTCTAAACCGGCCGGTCTGGTTCGGTCCTTATAACACTGCTTTGCACCCAAGCTTGTGGGTGTGAAACCATGCATGCATTTGATGATTTGACACTTGGAGATGATAGAGCACCCTTCAAGGAGAAAGGGGTTGCTTGAAGCACCAAGAGAGGCCTTGTAGATTAGGAGATATATTTTTTATGTGTTTCAAGTGGGAAAACTATGTTAAGTTTCAAGTCAACCTTAGTTGAAGAGACCCCTCTTGGAAGGGCTAGACAATACCCAAGGAAGCATATAAATAGAGAACACTTGAAGGCTCATTTCACCATCCAAGTGCAACACTTGATAGTTTTGTTTTTCCACGATCCTGGTGTCTAGGATAGAATATTAGATCACTGACGCTACCAAACCGAGAATCGCAACGAAACTACTCTGCACAGTGGAATATAAACAACGGTAAATCTACTAGTGTACAAAATATACACAACCTTTTACACAAGTATGTACAACAACCCAATCTTTTTTATATTAAACCAACTGAATAATACAATAGTCTAGGGCTCTCAGGGATAATGGCCCTCAATTATCCACAATTACAAGACTACAAATACAAGATAATCTGACGGTCTAGCTGATGTAGTGTACCTCACAGCTGCTTTATCTTACCCTGTAACCTGCTGGTCCTTCTGCTCCCAATCTGCTCACTAGTTGCTCCTTAGTCCATCAAGGAACAACACATAGAGACTCCAGGAGGGTTGCATGTTATCACTGTTGCAAGTCTCTTATGCTACAATGAACTTTGGTTGATCCAATCTGCTCCACTAGGCTGGCCAATCCTTGAGTATCGAACTGCCTTCCTAGTAGCCTCTTTTGTCCATAAAAGAGCTACTAAGGCCTCCAACAACTTCACCCACCTTTAGTTGTCAAACTCACTTTATGACTGTTAATCAAGGGCAACTTTGGACACCTAAACGTTGCACTCCAACAGTCCAAAGATGCCCAATTCAACCTTCAAAACTCACTATAGAATCTACTCCTAGGTTAGGGCTACTAACCACCCAAGTTTGCCCAACCACTTGACTTCTACAAGCTACCATCCACCTAGCACAAATTCAACATTAACGCAACATCAACATACCACAAATCTGGAGTTACACTACTGTAGATTAGGCTGACTGGTTAGGGCAACAAACAGTCCTCTTTTCCTCTCTTCCAATCACTTCAAACTACCCTCAAATAGCTTCGACTTGCTCTCCCTGTCTGATCTAGGTGGTCTGCCCTCCTAAACATGTGACACGGCTCTCATTAGGCTGCCATAAATGAGCACAGCCTCCCTATAGTTGAACAAACTTCCTACGGCCCTCAAACAAAGGCTAGAACAACCCTAACGCATCACAAAAATTGCCCAGATTTAATCCTAGAAGTTGCGGCCTCCTTGTCGCTGCACTCGACCTCACAAACAATCAACAAATGATCCCAAGACTCGGCCATGTTCCTCCTTCTCTTGGATCCTAGACTCTGTGGCTCAACTTCATATGTGAATTGTTATGAATTGTGCACTTGGGATGGTGAAAATAACCTCACACATGTGGTCTATCTATATCCTCACATGTGGCTCCAACAAAACATCCAAGAGGGCTTGTCTAGCTGTCATAAGGTCTCCAATTATTAGGTCGACCTTAACCAAGCCCACACCACAACTTAAAAAATTCATATCTCCTCATAGACAACTCGGAATTTGATGATTCTTGATGTGTTGGATTCGTCTCAACATCCTCTATCATTTCCATCCATCACATGTCTAGTTGGCTTCATGGATTTACACCCACATGCTTGGGTGTTGTTGACCACTAGATGTTGAGATTTTGGGTAGCATCGGATGTGCTCTAGCTCCGAAACTTTGTGGAAGGGCTAGAACACATGAGATCGCCAAGACCCAGAAATCGTTTGGAGAAATTCCACTTGGTGTAGAAGTTATTCAAATAATTAAATTTTTTAATGGGAACCCTAAGTCCAACTTAGGGAAATTGAAAAATTAAAGTGAATTAATTTACACATGTGGTGTGAATGTTCTAAATTCTAAGTGATGTGGATCAAGCTTTCTCTAATCTTAGCCGTTGATTAGTGATTAGATCACAGCCGTTGATTTCTCAACGAGAAAAGTATTAAAGGAAGGCTTGGGGTCAGTGGGAGAACACACACATAGAGTAGCAGCACTTGAGCTAAGTTGAAATTTTGCGGTGCAGTTTGCTGAGAATTTTCGAGTGAGCTTGCAGTGCTAGTGAGGGGCATATCGTCAAGGGATGTTCTGATCCAAGGCCGAGAATACGTATATCAGAGAGGCAGATCCATACCAGGCAGCGCAGAGGCCAGCAGGAGGAACGCAGCCCAGCCACGCTGACGCAGAGACAGCGCAGAGGGTGACGCAGACCCTTCTGGGTCACTCAGAGGGTGACACAGACCCTTCTGAGTGACGCGGAGGCAGCACAGAGGCCTCCAGGGTGATGCAGGGGCAGCCTATGTTGCACAGAGGTTGCGCTGGGCAGGAGAGGCTGGAAGAGTTGCGTTGGGGTTCCTCTGCGCTGGGCAGGAGAGGTTAACACAAAGGCTGGAAGAGCTACGCTGGGGTTCAAATGGGCCAGAAAGGGCTCGTATTCAATAATTCCTGAAGGGTTTGAATCAGCCATATTTTCTGTCTCCAAGTGATAAGGTACAACTGTCGTGAAATTCTCTGTCGGGAAAACCACTACTGGTGCCCTTGATGTATTCAGAATCTGCTTAATAATAAAACCCTCAAAGAGTTGTTGCATCGGTTTTCCCGCATTGGGTTTTTCCGGGGACATTTGTCTGAAAAATCATGTGTGTCCTTTGTCATATGTGCGTTATGTTTCAGTAAATGATATGTATCTCTGTAGGCTACAGATTGTGTTTATTTTGATGTTTTTCTAAATATTTCAGTTAAATACGTTGTGAATAATAAAATAACTAGGAAAAGTAAATCAATATTCTGTAGTAGGGTTTATGTGTTCAGAAATTTTCACATGGTATCAGAGTGATTGGAGATCAAGCTGAAGCCATCAACAAGAGGATGAAGAATTTTTGCTGCAGGAGGTCAGGTGAAGCTGATAGATCCAGGAAGAGGCAACGCAGCGCCAAGGTGTCAAAGTTTCAAAACAGAGACCCTACTGCAGTGTCTTAATCTACTTCGCCTACTTGTTTGATTAATTAACAAGTTATTAATATGAATATTCAGAAAAACACTAAAGCAAATACAAACTGCAATCTACACATCTATCGATCATTTACTGAACAGCACGCACATGTGACAAAATTACATAGATTTTTCGGACAAATGTCCCCGGAAAAATGCAATGTGGGAAAACCGGTGCAACAGCTCTAGAGGGTTTTATTATTATGCAGAATCTAAATACAGTTATATAGGCACCAGAAACGGTCTACCTTACAGAGAAATTACATGGCAATTGTACCTTTCACTCAGAGACAGAAAATATGGTTGATCCAACCCTCTCCAAAGAATTACTAATTCAAGCCCTTTCTGGCCCACTGGAACCCTCAGCGTTGCCTCTGCAGCCTCTACGTCAGCTCCTACTGGCCAGCGTCCCCACTGCATCACCCTGATTGGTGTTGCGCTGCGCTAGCTGGGCCTGCGTCACCCTGACTGGGCTTATGCAGCCTCTGCGCAGTCTTTAGCGTGGTGTTGGCTAGACTGCGTCCCTCTAGTTGGCCTCTGTGCTACCTGGTACAAGCTGCCTCTCAGCTGTTGTATTCTCGGACTCAGATTAGATCATCCCTTGTCGATCTTTGCCCCTCACTGCACTGCAAACTCACTTCGAATTCGTCAGCAAACCCCGCCTCAAAAATTCGACTTAGCTTCAGTGCTCTGCAATGTGTGTGTCTGTTCTCGAACTGACCCCAAGCCCTTCTCTTATACTTTTCTCATTGGGAAATCAACGGCTGTGATCCAATCTCTTATCAATGACTAATATTAAAAGAAATCTTGATCCACGTCACTTGGAACATTTCATCACATGTCTAATTTAATTCACTTTAATTTTTCAATTTCCCTAAGTTAGACCTAGGGTCCCCATTAAAAAATTTAATTATTTGAATAACTATTACACCAGATGAAATTTCACCAATTGCTTTCTGGGTCTTCGAGATCTTGGGTGTCTTAGCCCCTCCACAAAGTTTCGGAGCTAGAGCACACCTGATACTACCCAAAAATCTCAACAAGAGGGACAGCGCAGACCCAACTGAAGGGTGATGCAGAGCCAGTCTGCTCACGCATAGCTGACGCAGAGGCTGACGTGGACCCTAGTGGGTGACACAGAGCCTGTCAAGCTCACATTGGGCTAATGCAGTGGCCGACGCGGACCCTAGAGGGTGATGCAGTCCAAGTTGGAGTGACGTTGTGCCAGTTGTCGAGGCTGGAAGTGCAGCTTCTAATCTTCAAAGTTGCTAGTGGGGCATCGGTTATGTTGGTGCAGAACAGTGCCTAGCAAAGTTGACAAAGTAAGGGGAAACTGTCCCTCAACAGATTTTCTTGCCAAGAAATTTGAGATTCGATCAGGAGGGTGATCGCAGAGGGCTGATTCGGCAAAATTAGCAGAGGATTTCCAGGAGGGAAATCATTTGTCAGAGGGAGCAGATTCTCTAGAGGGTTTCTATCGCCAAGAAACCCAAATCCGGTCTTTTGTTGAGTGCAGCAGCAGTAGAAGGGAGAAGAGCGTCTGCTTCGACTGTTTGAACTGAGATGGCCCCGTATGGACTGAGAGATCAGGATAGGTTAGACGGTGTGTCTAACTTTGCTATCTAGAAAGCCAGAATCCTGACAGTCCTAGAGGAGTACAATATCAGAGACCACGTAGAGAACGTCATAGTTGTGCCGACCGATGTTGATGCTCTGAAGAAGTTCAATGAAAATCAGGCACGGGCTAAGCGCTTAATGATGGATGGAATGAAAGATCATGTGGTTCCACATATTGCTGAGAAGAAGACGGCAAATGAGGTTTGGACAACACTAACTACGTTGTATCAAGGTAGCTTCGTCCAGAGGAAGATGCTTTTGGAGAATCAGACGTGGATGTTCCAGATGCACAAGGGAGAGGAGATCAATCCCTTCCTCTTCAGATTGCAGACTATCCGAGACTAGTTGATTGCCATGGGGGCAACTCCAGATGATGGAATCATGGTGAGGACTGCCCTGAATGCAGTCATCGATGAGTGGGAGACCTTTGTCCAAAGTATCTTGGGCAGAGCACAACTCCCAAATTGGGGAGACATGTGGGCAATCCTTCGACAAGAGGAGATCCAGAGAATAACCAAGAGGGAATTTAGCAGCGGAGGAGTCAAGATAAAGAAAGAGGAAGAGGAAGATGCAGCCTAGCATCTAAGGGACAGCAGCAGCAAGGGAAGAAGAAGAATGACCTATCCAAGGTCCGGTGCTTCAGATGTGGCGAACTGGGACACTTCGCCAATACTTGTCCTAAGAGGAAGGGCAAGGAAGATTCAGATTCCAAGGCAGCAGCAGCGAAAGGGGACGATGGCAGCAAAGATGATGTGGCCATGAGTGCTCATGTACCTCAAGAGAAGAAGTGGGGCGACATAGATCTGTAGAGTGAGCTACAGATAGTGGGTGGCGGGATCCTTGAGGTGCCCAAACTCTTGGATCACATACGAGCTACAAGAGCCTTAAGACAGCAGCAGGATGATCGGAGTCAGTGTGTGCAGAAGATCATGGAGAAGCAAAGGCAGAGTTGGGACGCTGAAGACTGGAGCAGCGCAGAGGAGAGGCAGCAGCAACGTGGAAGAAGCAGCGCAGAGGCAGTGCTTACGCAGTGCAAAGCAGCATCAACGCAGAGGCTTCAGAGAGTCAGCGCAGAGCAGCAGCAAAGGGTGCTTCAGTGATGAGATGCAGCAAGACTAACTTGTCTGTCAGTTGTTGGGTGATTGTCCTTCAGTTGCTTACTTCTCAGCAACTGAGTTGCAGTGCAACAGTTAGCAGTGGCAGTGCTATAGGCAGCGTGATGCAACAATATGAAAGGGAGCTACAGTACATATGTGGCAGTGTCAATGGCAGTGACATGGGCAACCATACAGAAAGCAGCAGCGCAATGGATGGTGGGCAGCAGGCCAAGCATCAGCGACACAGGGGACCGATGCTAGAGATCAGGGTGATGCTTCAATGGTGAAGTGTTGCTAGAGCACATTGCTCGCTAAGAGGGAGTGTTGAGATTGGTAGCATCGGATGTGCTCTAGCTCCAAAACTTTGTGGAGGGGCTAGAACACGTGAGATCTCCAAGACCCAGAAATCATTTGAAGAAATTCCACCTCGTGTAAAAGTTATTCACTGCAGAAATATTTTTTAGATTGAAAATTTCACAGCTGCATCTTCCTCCTCCTCTTTCTTAATTTTGACTCCTCCACTGCTGAATTCCCTCTTGGTTATCCTCCTGATCTCCTCCTAACGAAGGATTTTCCAAATGTCCCCCCAGTTTGGGAGTTGTGCTCTGCCTTGTTAACCACTGGAGTGGCACCGGATGATGATGAGAAGACTCCATGCCCAAGGATGAACCAGAAGACATTTGTACCATCAGATATCATCAGTTCAACAGAGTTTTTAAACTCTACTTCTACTTCTTATCATTTTTCTCTTGTACCCAGATTCCACGCCCTACGGGGAATTGTAATAAGTGATACTAGTAATGATGAGTGTTGAGTCAGTATTGAGTCTGTAGCAGGCCTAGGTAACCTGGGACTTTGCCAACAAGTGAGTATTACTCTGGGAGGTTTTTTTTATTTAGTTAATTATCATCTCCCTACTAGGAGTTAATAATTAATTGAGTTTTTTCCTTCAATTTTACCCCAAAGCCGGAGTACGGCTTGATGGTGAGGCCTTGGGTAACTCCTAGTGTCTAGAGTCAATGTATATTACCATACTAGATCACACAAAAAATTTCGTCGAATTTGGTTAGGTCTAGGTAGTGATTTTTTAATTTTTTAGATTTCCTACAAGTGAAAATTTGCAATAAAAATTGTAATTGAATTGTAATAAATGTTGTCTAAAGAAGTTGTATGGGATATGAGTAATCAAAATTACACCTCTCATGCTCAAATTTCTACTATGACACACTTTGAGGGGTTAAAAATGTATTTTGAACCCTCAAAACCCACTTTTCCTAAGTTTAGTGGGAAATCTGGCAATTAATTAAGCCAGAAATTAAATAAATGGAGAAAAATAAATATCCACACATGCTAAATGAGGTGAAAATGAGGTGGAAAATTATGGAGGAGTTAAAGTGAAATCCTAAGGTGATATGGACTCCTAAATTAAAAAGACATGTGCTCAAATAAAATCGAATTTCCGGCATTAAATGAGAGTTGCTTACTTGGAAATTCGAATTTGTGAAGTTAGTGCATATTTGGAAGGATTTGGGAGAATATTTGGTGGAGATTTTTGTGGGAAATTGTCCCCACATGGGTTACCAACCATATACATGTCATTCCATCATAAAATTCGAATTTGGCACATAAGGGAAGAAGAAAATGAGGTCCACTTGCCAGAATTCGAGTTTTACACTTGGCATTGGAGCTCCACTTACCAAATTCGAATTTGCCTTGAGATCTCCTCCCTCTCACCACTTGGCATATGGTTCTTCATTGGGATTTGCTCCCAACTTTCTATATAATGGAGCCATGAGTTCTCATATTGTAAATCATTGTTTACTAGCTATTGTCCTTGCGAAAGCACTACTGCCTTGTACACTTTCAGAAATATTAAGAAAGACTTTGGGGTGTCATTCAGAAGGTGTTCCTCCTTTTGGAGTGTGATGAATTGTTGATCATTGGTATAATTCCTTTTACTCATGCTTTGATCTAATTTGTTTCCATATGCTCTTGTACATTTGTTAATGTAGAGTTATCTTACATTGACATTTGATTTAGGAGTATGCTCTAGATATAGAATGCTCTAGTTGGTTTCAAATAAATCTCTAGAGTTTCTTATCATTGTTTATTGCTAGATCTATATGGAACTAATTCTTGATTGAAGTTTTGTAGAGGGAACATCTTGTTGAGATCAAAGAATCAAGTGTTGGGGGAAGTCTTTGGAGAGACCAACCCACTCTTGATACATTCTCAAATGAGCTCTCATTTGTTCTTTGACCCTTCATAGTCTTATCTTACAAAGTGGTTTTGTAGGGGTTTTGGGACATAGCTTGTATACAAGCCGAATACTTCTAAATTTGAATATCTTTTAAAACAATATACTTCATTGCTTTCATTTGCTATCTAAGAGCTTGAAGATGACCAAGCAAAGAGGAGAGTTTACTCGAACTCTTTGGCTTAGCCTTTTGTAAATTGTTGTGCAATATTTTGTAATTTTATCTATCTAATATTTGATTGGTTTTGTAGCCCTCGTCTGAACTTTTTCTTGTGACAGCTTGAGTAGACAACTGCAAGAAATTACTAACTAGTTGTTGCAAGACCTTTGGGCTCTGAATTTCAAATGAGGAAGATAACTCTTTTTTCTTTGGTTGTGGGAATTGAAAAGGCTTAGCTTCTCTTCTCCTATTATAAAGTCTGAATTCTTTTGAGTTTTTTTTTAGAAATTCTCATCGAGGAAAAGTCTATGGTCTCAATTTTTATTAGTAAAGACTTTCCTTGGTTTATAAAAGGCCTCATGGTCATTTCTTTCTTGTAAAATTAATAAAAAATTCTGTTTTGGTTGTGGGAGCGTGGGTTTTACCCATTGGCATCCTTATCTCTCCATTTCAAAAGAGAGAATTTGTAGATGGATTGACTTAGTGGTTTTGACATTTCCATTTTCTTTCACATCACATATGCATATTCTAATTGGGAAGTAACACAAATCGCATAGTCTTTTAATTTCTTAATTTGCAATCTCATTTGCCATCACTTCCTTATGTTTTGGGATCTATTTCTCATTTGGATAAGTTTCACAATATACTACAAGTAAAGAAGCATAGCACTTTCAATTTATGGCAACTTGATTTATTGTTCTAACTACGAAGCATATTTAATTGAATCATCTCCATCTTTTACACAGCACTTGCAAACTCACTTTCATATCATTTAGGCATTTCACTTTTCATATTAGACTTGCATCTCTAAAATTTACTTCCAACTTAAGTTGGTTGAATAGACGTTTTAGGGACCCTCTACCTCTATGGACTCCTCACTGTGAGATCCAAATATTTGGGCGAGAGTGAGGTCTGAGGATTAGAGTTCAATTGTAACCTTGCTTTAGAACTAGTTAATAAAATAAACCAAGAGCACTATCTCATCACATTTACTTGCAAAGTTCCCAAATTTTTTGCTATCTTGACGGTTTAAAGATTCACATGCAAATATTATCTCAAGAAGCACTTTGGATGCAAGCATTTTAATTCCTTAAATTTTGCAACAAGTTTAATTCTATGGTACTTGGAAATTTGCTTCTACATGCAACTTCATTGCATGTTGTTATTTTAATGATCATTATGCTTATGGATGATTGATATATCTCATTTCATTGGCAAATACCCTTATTTGGTGTTGCAAATTTAATTGCATATTGTGATCTTGGTCTAACACTTCCTTTGTGGGATTATTGTCATTATATCTTGAATTTCATTTTTGAGCAAGCATTTGTCAGTTACTTTAAAGCACTGGTCTATATTTTGAACACATCATTGAATATTGTTCATATACTTATATGCTTGTTTACATATTGGAATCGAGTCATCTTTGATAAGTAATTCCTTCTAATCAATTCTCCTAGAAATCTCACATCTTTAACTTAGTTTTCTTTTAGGGACCACCCCCCTTAGCTAACCTAGGAGATAGCTTAAACGGAGAGAGTTGGGAATAGGTGACAGCGCCTTCTCTAAGTCCCTTGCCCCCAACCACACCTGTGGGGTTGAAGGCTTTTCCCACTAACTGTAGGTAGGTGTAGGCGGCAAGCGATAACATGCCCAAAATACTTTGGACAAAGGTCTCCCACTCATTGGTGAGCATTCAAGGCAGTCCTCACCATGAGTCCATCATGAGGATTTGCCCCCATGGCAATCAGCTAGTCTCGGATAGTCTGCAATCTAAAGAGGAAAGGATCGATATCCTCTCCCTTGTGCATCTGGAACATCCGCATCTGATTCTCCAAAAGCATCTTCATCTGGACGGAGCTACCTTGATACAAATGGTTAATGATGTCCACACCTCGTTTGTCGTCTTCTTCTCGGCAATATGTGGAACCACGTGATCTTTCACTCCATCCATGATCAAGTGTTTAGCCTGCGCCTGATTTTCATTGAACTTCTTCAGAGCATCAGCATCGGTCGGCACAGCTAGGACATTCTCGACGTGATCTTCGATGCCGTACCCCTCAAGGACTGTTAGGGTTTTGGCTTTCCAGATAGCAAAGTTAGACACACCGTCTAACCTATGCTGATCTCTCAGTCCATATGGGGCCATCTCTGCTCAAACAAGTTGAAGCAAGTTCTCTTCTCCCTTCTGCTGCTGCTACACTCAACAAAAGACTCGATATGGGTTTCTTGGCGATAGAAACCCTCTAGAGAATCTGCTCCCTCTGACAAATGATATTCCTCCCGGAAATCCTCCGCCAATTCTATCGAATCAGCCCTCTACGATCACTCTTGATCGAATCTCGGATTTCTTAGCAAGAAAATCTGCTAAGGGATTGTTTCCCCTTACTTTGTCAACTTTGCTAGGCACTGTTCTGCACCGACAGAACCGATGCCCCACCTGCAACTTTGAAGATCAGGAACTGCACTTCCAACCACAACAACCAGCACAGCGTCACTCCCTCTTGGACTACCTCACCCTCTAGGGCTTGCGTCAGCCACTGCATCAGCCCAGCGTGAGTTTGACAGGCTCTGCGTCACCCCTGCAGGGTCTGCGCTATCCCTCTGGTGTTGCACTACATCTTGCTGATTCTGCGCAGCTTCAGCTACCCTCCTACAGCAAAAAAAATTCAGCCCTTGCTAATTTTGTGCAGCTTCAGCTGCCCTCCTACAACAACAAAAATTCAGCCCCTCGTTGATTCTATGCAGCTTCAGCTGCCCTCCTACAACAAAAAAAATTCAGCCCCTTACTGATGGCTTCAGCTTGATCTGCAATCGCTCTAATACCATGTGAAAAATTTTGAATACAGAAACCCTACTGCAGTATATTGATTTACTTCTCCTACTTGTTTTATTATTTACAAGTTATTTAACTGAAATATTCAAAAAAAAGCATCGAAGTAAACACAACTGCAGCCTACACATACATACAAATCATTTACTGAAACATAGCGCACATATGACAAATGACACATGATTTTTCAGACAAAAGTCCCCAGAAAAAACCAATGCGGGAAAACTGGCGCAGCAGCTCTTTGAGAGTTTTATTATTAAGCAGAATCTGAATACATCAAGGGCACCAGTAGCGGATTGCCCGACAGAGAATTTCACGCCAAATGTACCTTATCACTCGGAGATAGAAAATATGGCTAATTCAAACCCTCGAGGGAATCACTGAATACAAGCCCTTTCTGGCCCACTGGATGTTGAGATTTTGGGTATTTGAGGTAGCATCAGTTGTGCTCTAGCTCCCAAATTTTGAGGAAGGACTATAGTACACTTGATCTACAAGACCCAAAAATGGATTTGGGAAATTTCATCTGGTTTAGGAGATATTAAATTTATTAATTATTTTATTATATTTCCTAAGTTAAAACTTAGGGAACTTAAATAATTAAAGTGAATTTAATTAAACATGTGATGAAATTGTCTTAAGTCACATGGATCAAGCTTTCTTGTAATCTTAACCATTGATTCAAGATATAATCATGGTCGTTGGTTTCCCAATGAGAAAAGTATAAAGGAAAGGCTTGGGGTCATTTGTAAAAACTCACAGAGGCAAAGCACTGAAGCTAACCTGAGATTCTAGGGCGGGTTTGCTAAGAATTCTCATAAGTGTTTTAGCTGTAGAGAGGAGAATTTAAGCCAAAGGGATGATCTAATCCCGGGGTCTAGAATCAACAAGAGGCAAAGATCAACTCAGAGGGACAGCGCAGAGAGGTAGGAGAGCAGCGAAAGCAAGGACAACGTGATTTTCAGCTGGAAGCCCTCGGGGGTTACGTAGAGACCCTAAGGGGCAGCGTAAGGATTGCATCACCCAGTCTGGGGTAACGCAGCCCTTTCTGATGATCTAATCCCGGGGTCTAGAATCAACAAGAGGCAAAGACCAACTCAGAGGGACAGCGCAGAGAAGCAGGAGAGCAGCAGAGGCAAGGACAGCGTGATTTTCAGCTGGAAGCCCTCGGGGGTTACGTAGAGACACTAAGGGGCAACATAAGGACTGCGTCACCCAGTCTGGGGTAACGCAGCCCTTTCCGGAGCAACGCCGAGGGACGAAAAGGCTTCAGAGGCTTTAGGGACAGCGTTGGAGTTTCTAGGCCCTAAATTTGGCTGAGTCTTGTCAATCCCATTTGAGGGTGTGGATTAGTCATTATTTTGGCTTTAGAACGACCAGTGAGCTGTAGATTTATTATTTCTCTTTCGAGTTTTCTAGATCTAATACCCAGGTTTGTTGTATTCAGAAAATTCTTAATAATAAAACCCCCCAACAGCTAGAAGACCGATTTTCCCACATTGGGATTTTCCGAGGACTATTTGTCCAGAAAAAATCTGTGTCACTTTGTCTATGTGTGCATGTACTCGATCTAGATTTGAATTGGTGAAGATATGTTATGTGTTTTGCTTCGATTTTAATCTGAATTTATTCAGTTAATAACTTATCTAAGTAGGAGGAGCATAACCAGATTAACAGTAAAAATTTATGCATAAGTGTAAGATTCAAAAAATTTCACATGGTATCGGAGCAATTGCAGATCTAGGAGGGTTGCCAGCAAGAGACTGAAGGTTCTAGCTGTAGAAAGCAGCTGGAAAAGCAGCAAAAAAGCGGATCTGAAGGGACAACGCAGTTTTCAGAGGCAGATTCACGCAAAGGGAAGGGTGATGCAATCTAACGCTGTCTCCTAGCAAGCCCACGCAAGTACTGCGCAGAGGCAGCTCAGAAACAGCGTTGGATTGGTCTGAAGCCAGCTAGTGTGATGCAGATCTGAATCTGTCAGATCCAGAAAAGACTGAAGATTAGCTGCAGAAATTCAGAAGGTGTTGGTGGGGTTAAAATTCTGAAGATTTCAGATTTTTAGCCTAAGCACAAGTGACAAAGAGCGGGAGGAGATCAGCTTCTCAGAAAGTTTATAGCCAAAGAAACTTGCAGATTGTTCAAAGGATCAAACAGAGCTGAATCATTATTGATTTGGCAGATTTCCAAGGAGTTAAATCAGCTGTCAGAGAGAGCAGAAGGTTCCTGTTTCGCCAAGGGCCTTAGATCCAATTCTCTAGCAAAGAGAAAGGGAAGTTATGACACATTTTTGAGCAGATGGCTCCTCATGGACTGCGTGATCAGGACAGGTTGGATAGCCTTTCCAACTTCTCAGTTTGGAAGGCAAGGATCCTGATAGTCCTTGGGGCATATAATCTAAGAAATCATGCAGAGCAAACTCTGGCCATGCCGACCGATCCAGATCTCCTACGGAAGCATAAGGAAGTTGTTGGGCATGCCAAGCGGCTGATCATGGATGGAATTAAGGACCATATTGTACCACACTTAAGTGAGAAGAAGACAGCTAATGAAATGTGGAAGGCCTTAATCTCCCTATATGAGGGAAAATCTATCGAAAGGAAGATGTTGTTGGAGACTCAGATGAGGTCATTCATGATGACCAAGGGAGAAGACATGGAGCATTTCCTCTACAGATTGCAGTCGATCAGAGATCATTTCACTGCAACTGGTGCTAAAGTGGAGGATGATGTGATGGTCAGGACTGCTCTCAATGCAGTCACAAATGAGTGGGAAACCTTTGTCCAAAGTATCTTGGGCAAAGCGGACCTCCCAGATTGGAACAGCTTGTGGGCAATTCTGCGTCAAGAAGAACTCCGCAGATTCACCACGAAGCAGTACAGCACCGGATCAAGCAAAGTGAAGAAGGAAGATGAAGAAGATGCAGCCTTGGCATCAAAGAGGCAAGAGGGAAAGAAGAAGAAGGATCTGTCAAATATCAAGTGCTTCCAATGTGGTGAAATGGGACATTTTGCCAGCAATTGTCCCTAGAAAAAAAACGACAAGGAAACTTCTTCTTCCAAGGCTGCTGTGGCAGATGATGAGTCAGAAGATGATGCAGCCATGAGCGCTCCTGAACCACGAAAGTGGGGCGACAGGGATATGTAGAGGAGCTACAGAGTCTAGGGCGAGATCCTTGAGTAGCTCATCTCTTGGATCACATGCGAGCTACGACAACCTTAAGACAGTAGCGAGACAAGTGGAGCAGTGGGTGCATAGATCACAGATGAAGCAGAGGCAGATCTGAAGACTGGGAGGAGCAGCGCAAAGGCTGATGTGACTTTAGCAGCATAGAGAAAAGCGGCTTACGCAGTGCAGAGCTACAGCAGCGCAAAAGGCTTCAGAGGGACAACGTAGTGCAGCAATAGCGTGAGAGATTTCAACACAAAGGGCTGATGTGACTTCAGTAGTGCAAAGGGAGTCTGCTTACGCAGTGCAAAGTTGTAGCTGTGCATCATCCTTCAAATGCCAACACAGATTTGTAGCCTATGGAGCTTCAGTGATGAGGATGCAGCCCATCTGACTTGTCTGTCAAAGATTGGGCAGGAGATTCAGTTGTTTCTCTCAACAACTGAAGTTGTAGTGCAGTAGATTAGCAGTGGCAGTGCTATGAGCAGCACAGATGCATCATATTGAGAGGGAGTTGTAGTACAGAGGTTGCAGTGGTAGTGGCAGAGTCATGGGCAGCAGTACAGAATAGAAGCAACAATGCAGAGTTGAGTGGCAGCAGGCCAAGCATCAACAACACAGAACCAGTACCCAAAGTCTTGTAATGCATAGTGTGATGTATTGCTAGAGCACACTCTTGATGTTAAGACGGAGTGTTGAGTTTTGTGTATTTGGGGTAGCATCAGTTGTGCTCTAGCTCCCAAATTTTGAGGAAGGACTAGAGTACACTTGATCTACAAGACCCAGAAATGGATTTGGGAAATTTCATCTGGTTTAGAGGATATAAAATTTATTAATTATTTTAATGTATTTCCTAAGTTAAAACTTAGGGAACTTAAATAATTAAAGTGAATTTAATTAAACATGTGATGAAATTGTCTTAAGTCACACGCAAGGTTACTTGGAAGCGGGAGCGAGAGCGCCATTTTCAAAAGCTCTCGGTCCGGAGCGTTTCGGGGAGCGTTTATATATATATATATATATATATATATTGATGCATATATGTCAACAAAAGCATGTAGAATGATGAATTAGACATAAAAAACATAAAAACATAGATTGAATCATATAACATCAATCATCTAGAAGTTATGATCTTCATCAACCACGCCCACAAGTTGGAAGCATACAACATATTGACTCTTGAGTCTCGCGAATCATCAATCTGAAGGTTTCAAGCTTTCAAAATTCAATATATAACATTTATCATCATTGATTTCAAATTTCAATACTCCAACATTTATCATCATTGATATCAAGAATCATTTATCATCATTGATTCATTGATTTCAAAATTCAATATAACATTTATCATCATTGATATATATCATTTATCATCATTGATTCATTGATTTCAAAATTCAATATATACAATTTATCATCATTGATATATAACATTTATCATCATTGATTCATTGATCACCATATAACTTTCATGAAGCATCATATTCATAATTCATAATGACTTGTAAACTTATAAATGCCAACTTCAAAGTTTCACCCTTCAAATTCAAACTTCAAACTTAAATTGTCATTAAATATATGAAAGAGTCAAGTTTCAACTGTTCAACTGTCAACAATTATAAAAGATAAAAACTACTAGAAAATAGAAAAGACTAGTAAACAACAAATGTATTTTATCTATTGGCTGGCCCCTTGCCACGCCCACGAGAAATGTCTAATTTGTGCGAGCCACGAGGAAATGATGGTCTTCTAGTACTCTCAGGAGTACCACGTCCATGACCATGACTAGAAGTTGGAGGCTGAATCTGCAAAGGAACAATAGTTTGATATCGAGGAGTGGCACTGGCACTGGCACCCGCACTACTACTGGATGATGGGACTGGCCCTGTGTGTGGCGGTGCTGCTGATGCTTCATCATCATCCCTAAAAAGTTCTACTTCCAATTCTTCCATATGTATCGTGTCGTCCTCCAAATTATCATCCTCTGGGTTGTTGTCCCAAACTCTGTATGATTGATCCTCATGCCCGATCACAGTAATGGCTCAACAACCTCAAGTTGTAATGCACATAAACCAAGCTTTCAGCTCGGTTTTCATTCAGCCTATTTCTTCTCACATTATGTATGAAACTGTAGGTGCTCCAACACCTCTCTGCAGAAGAAGTATTCACAACCTGTGAGAGAACTTTTTTTGCCAACTTTGGCAAAAGTCCCATGCCGCCATATGCTTCCCACCATGTGAGAGCATCAAATCTGTCTCTGTCTTCCATTGCATGGAAAGAACCAAAGTTAGCAGTGCAACTGAAGTATTTGCCTAATTCAAGGCACAATCTAGCACACTCCTCCCTGTCGGGTACCAACTTGTCTAATGCCTTCATGTATCCCTGTTGTACCTCTGGATCTGTGTGAGGTTTGATCCTAACCCCACCTCCAGGTGTAGGTTGGCCCAACCAAGATGGAGAGTAGTATTTTGGCATAAAGATATATGCCAAGGCATGTAGTGGAACATTGAGTTTATTCCACCGTGCACACACACAGTCGTGAATCATTGCATACAAGTTGGGATCATTATCCTTAACAACATCTTTTATTTCGCCCAACATGCTATCCATTTGCTCATAAACCTCCCCAATCACTGGTTTATCTATATCTGCAAATCAAATCATGTGATAAATGGGCTTGGTGAAGCTCAAAATTTCCCTCACATGTGCCCAAAACAAAGGGTCAAGGGCGGTCTCCTCCACATGTTCAAAACCTTGCCTGTCAACTATTGTCGTTGCCCTGTCCTTTAATACCTGCCAGTGTGGGCTTGATACCATTACAGCGAATGACTCTCTTACCTTCAAAAGGCACCTGAAGGTGAGGTAATAGCTAGCAAATCTAGTCTTTGCTATCTTCAACAACTCCAATTTGGAGTGAGTACGGAAAAGCCCATGGGTATTGCTATGAGTTGTAATAAATTTTATCATTTTTTTAACTCTCTTGTACAAATCACCAAGCCATTTGAATTGAGGTTGTTTGTTTTTAATGATATCATGTATCAAAAGGTTCATTGTGCGAACCAAACACCCAGACCAAAATATGTTGGGGTATTTATCCTCAATAATTGTTCCTGCTGCCTTACAGTTAGCAGCATTATCAGTGATGACTTGTATGACATTGTATGGCCCAATCTTTTCAATTATTGCAAGTAATGGTTCTGCAATGTTAATGCCGGTCTTGAATTTGTCTGAATAATCATATGCTGACAGGAAGATTGCACCACTAATCGACACAGCCAAAACACTTATCAATGGCTTTCCTTTTACATTGGTCCATCCATCAGAGACAATGGACACCCCATGCTCATTCCACGAATTTGTCATTCTAGCCAAAGAATGGTTTATTTTAGCTTTTTCATGATCAAGACCCACGGTTCTGGCCTTGTCATACCCATGGTTCTGGCCTTGTCATACCCAGGGCTCCTGTATCCTTTGGGAGCATCATTAATGGCAAAAACCATTTCATGCCAATAAGGTGAGCGAAGAACATCGAATGGCACCCCACATGCATATAGAAACCGGAAAATTTTTGAATCCACATCATTGCTACACCCTTTGTCAAGGAAATTAGATATGGTTCTACGCCTTAATCTAGCTGTGCCACTGCCTCCATAACCACTGCCATAGGTGGAAGTTGATGGACTTCTTTGTCCATGATGTGATGCACCTAATGGTGTATAAGAATCAACGAAACCCCTAGATCTTTTAGATCTCTGTAGGGCAGCCTCCTCTTCCTTTCTATATTTCTCTCCCTATGTTGCTCGCACACTAACACAAATTTTGATTCCTAGATTTTTGTTTCCATCCCCTGGCATTTTCCCACAAAGGTGCCTTCTCGCACGGGTGTATGAACCATGGTATTCTTTATTGCAATGGGGGCAAAGAAATTTAGTGGTTCCACCACCTTTCCCTCCTTCCTGCTTCTAAACATATTTCCACAAAGGTGTCTGAGTTTGGTCTTGTCTAGTTGGGGTATTTGTGGCCTCATGTTCTCCACTCCCCCTTCCTCCTTAGCATAATACTCCTCCTCTTCAGGATTTTCATCAAATTCACCATAACCCACTTCTTCATCCTCCTCCTCTTCTCTAATGTGTCTCTTTCTTCTACTCTCCAACACCATTATTACAAAGAAAGGAACCAACATGAGGAAAATCCCTAGCCATATAGCCATGATGTTTCAAGTTTCAAGTTTCAAGTTCTAACCTGCAAAACAAATGGAGAAATGCCAAATGGGAATAGGAAATGCAACATAGGAAAAAAACAATTCAATTTTTAAGTTTTCAACACAATAAAATGCAACATTCAGGAAAAAAATCAAGTTTTCATTTTTGAACAACTTAAAAATTGATCCTAGAAAATACAAAACTAAATTAGAAGACCTACCTCTTTCTTGCTATCCTCCTGTTGCTCTCTTGCAGCGTGCTCCTTGCTCTCTCCTTGGCACTTCCGCAGCTCTGCTCTCCAAACTCTCAAGCTCTCCTTCTTGCTCCTCTTGCTCCTCTTGCTCACTCAACTAAAAACAATAAACAAAATGAGGGGAGGGTGGGCTTTATAAACCCAACCCTCCTCCCTCCCTCTCCAAAAAAAAACGATTTTTTTTAACAAATTTTTTCACGCCGGCGGGAGACGTTTTTTTTGTCGGGGAGCGTTCGGGAGCGAATGCTCCCCGATCGCTTCCGGCATTTTAAACGCCGGAAGCGCTCAGGGAGCATTCGCTCCCGAGCACTTCCAAAAACGCTCCTGAAAAGGCAGGGAGCGTTTTTACAGGCTCGGAAGCGCCCTCCTGAAAACGCTCCCCTCGAGAAGCATTTTCGGGAGCGCGTTTCCGAGCGCTCCCAAAATGCTCCCGAACGAAGCGCATTTCGGGAGCGGGAATGGGGGAGGCGTGAAGCTTCCCCGCAACCTTGGTCACATGGATCAAGCGTTCTTTTAATCTTAGCCATTGATTCAAGATCTGATCATGGTCGTTGGTTTCCCAACGAGAAAAGTATAAAGGAAAGGCTTGGGGTCATTTGTAAAAACACACAGGGGCAGAGCACTAAAGCTACGCTGACATTCTAGAGCGGGTTTGCTAAGAATTCTTAGAAGTGTTTCAGTTGCAGAGAGGGGAATTTAGGCCAAGGGGATGATCTGATCCCAAGGTCTAGAATTAACAAGAGGCAGCTATCAGCTCACAGAGACAACGAAAAGAAGCAGGAGAGCAGCAACAGCAAGGACAACGCAGTCCCTCAAGGACAATGTGATTTTCAGCTGGAAGCCCTCAGGGGTTACGCAGAGACCCTAAGGGGCAGTGTAAGGACTGCGTCACCCAGTCTGGGGTAATGCAACCCTTTCCGGAGCAAAGCTGAGGGATGCACAGGCTTCAGAGGCTTTAGGGACAGCGTTGGGGTTTCTAGGCCCTAATTTTGGCTGAGTCTTGTAAATCCCATTTGAGGGTGTGGATCAGTTATTATTTTGGCTTTAGAATAGCCAGTGAGCTATAGATCTATTATTTCTCTGTCGAGTTTTCCAGATATGGAACCCAAGTTTGTTGTATTCAGAAAATTCTTAATAATAAAACCCTCCAACAGCCAGAAGACCGGTTTTCCCGCATTGGGTTTTTCCGGGGACTATTTGTCTAGAAAATATCTGTGTCACTTTGTCTATGTGTGCATGTACTCGTTCTAGATCTGAATTGGTGAAGATCTATTATGTGTTTTGCTTCGATTTTAATCTGAATTTATTCAGTTAATAACTTAT
This sequence comes from Pinus albicaulis, assembly GCA_034641835.2. Classification (NCBI taxonomy): domain Eukaryota; kingdom Viridiplantae; phylum Streptophyta; class Pinopsida; order Pinales; family Pinaceae; genus Pinus; species Pinus albicaulis. Next base: position 543,633,052 of record CM076576.1, on the reverse strand, counting down.
CTAAGTAGGAGGAGCTTAAACAGATTAACAGTAAAAAATTTTGCGTAAGTGTAAGATTCAGAAATTTTCACACTGGAACCCCAGCGTTATCCCTCCAGCCTCTGCGTCAGCCTCTCCTACCCAGCGTAGCCTCTGTGCAGCACAGGCTGCCCCTACGTCACCCTTTTGGGCTCAGCGTTGCCTCTGCATCACCCTAAAGGCCCTACGTCAACCCTTACGTTGTCTATGAGTCAGCCTAGCTAGGTTGTGTCCCTCTTGCTGGCCTCTGCGCTGCCTGGTACGGATCTGCCTCTCTGATTATGTATTCTCGGCGTTGGATCAATGTAATCCCTTGTCGATCTGCCCCTCACCAGCACTGGAAGCTCACTCAAAAATTCTCAGCAAACTGCGCCCCAGAATTTCGACTTAGCTCAAGTGTTATTGCAATGTGTGTGTCCTCCAATTGACCCCAAGCCTTACTTTAATACTTTTCTCGTTGAGAAATCAACAGTCGTGATCTAATCTCTAATCAATGACTGAGATTAGAAAAAGTTTAATCCACGTCACTGAGAACGTTCTCACCCACGTGTAAATTAATTCACTTTAATTTTTTAATTTCCCTAAGTTACACTTAACACTTAGGGTCCCCATTAAAAAAATTAATTATTTGAATAACTTTTACACCAGGTGGAATTTCTCCAAAATAATTTATGGGTCTTGGAGATCTCATGTGTCCTAGCCCCTCCACAAAGTTTCGGAGCTAGAGCACATCCGATGCTACCCAAAATGTCAACAATGACTTGGAAATTATCTTAAGTCAAAGCACAAGTTAGAGGATGATTTGGCACCCTGCATCATAAATACATGGCCCACTCAAGGAAATCAAATTTCTTGGCATAAATGCAGCAGCTGATGACTTGAAAAATCGAGTTTTTTGGGAGTTAATGCACATAGGAGATATTGGAAAGATATTGGTTGAGATATTCTTGGGAGTTTGTCTCCACTTATGTTCCCTTCCTTCACACTTGGCATCATCGCCTCTACATCGAATTCGCTCAAGGAAGGACCACGCAATTCCTCAAGGGATCTACACTGAGCTCATTGGAAGCACCTACATGACGTGGCATCACATGGTTTGTTCTTGGAGTTTGACCTGAGTTGGCCCCTTGACTGGTTCACACTTGGATTTTCTCATGGTGCCACATATGGAATTCGATTTTTCTTGGTGTCTCTTCACTCCTCCACTTGGAATTCGATTTTCTCTCTTGAGATCTTCTCCATGGCCATTTGTCACTTGGTTGCTACATTGGGATTTTCTCTCATCTCTCTATATAACAGAGCCTTGAGCTCTCATATGGTATCTTTTGTTACTAGCTTTTGTACTTGCGGAAGCGCTGCTATTTTGTACACTTTTCAAGAGCTTTAATAAAAAGACTTTGGGGGTCCATTCATGGGTGTTCTTCCTTTGGAACATGGTGCATTCTGAGCTATTGATATAATATTTTCTATGCTTTGAATCATTTTATTTCCGTGTATTCTGGTAAACATGCTAATGCAAAGCTATCTTGTTTTAACATTTGGTTTGAAAGTAGGCTCTAGAGTTTGAAAGTTTTAGTTTATTTTCAAATAAATTTTTAGAAGTTTCAATTCATTGTTTGTTTATCTAAATCTATATGGACTAATGTTTGATTTGAGTATTGTAAAAGATTTTTTGTTGGATCAAACGTGAAGGGAAGTCTTTGGGAGATCAACCCACTCTTGGAGCACCTTCAAAAGGAATTCTCATTTGTTATTTGGATTTACTTAGGTTATCTTGCAAAAAGTGTGTTGCAAGGATTCGTTTGGGCATAGCTTGTATTAAGCAATTACTTTAAAATTTTTAAATCTTTTGAAAAATGTGCTTCATTGATTTTCATACTAGCTACTTGAGAGTTTTTCTACACTAAACCAAGTAATGGGGTTCACTCCCATCACTTGATTCGGTTTCTTGTATAATATTTGTATTTTATTTAGTTGTGTTACATATTCCATCTACACTAATTTGTCTCTTCATTTTGCAGCTCATAGGTAGAGTGTTGGTGATAAGAGCATCAAAGAAGGATCATACAAACTTAAACCATTCTCTTGTAGGACCTCTCGACCCCTTTTCAAAGTCAATTTCTTGAGGAGGCCATGGGCAAAGAGAGAGCTGCTATTTGGGCAAGGCCGTGGGCACATGAGGAGGATTAGCTCTTGTCTTGTGCAACATTTCATGCACCCTTGGAGGCCAAGCTTTGAGACATCAAGGGACACTTAATTTCTTCAATCTTGAGATTTTTCTCATTGTACTCACTTCATTTTCTGAATTTGACTTTCAAGAAGGAGATCTAGAGCTTGAGAAGCCTCATTAATTGTAAAGACTCCTCTTGAAGATTTACTTGAGACCTCTTAAAGGTTCTTCATCTTGTAACATCTAATAAAACATTAGTTTTTCTTGTGGGAGCTTGGGTTTTCACCCAAGGCATCCTTTTTCTCCTTTTTTTAAAAGGAGGAGCATGTGGGTAGTTTGATCTTGAGCTTGTTTTCTTAGTTTTTGTAATATCCCCAAAGGGAAATAACCAGTGATACACAGAAATATGCCAGACAGATATACAAAATAAAATGCTGGAACTAGATCATGGAACAAGTACACATAGAATGCCAGAACACTAAGCCATTTTATTTATCTGAGAATACATATAGAGGAGTACAAGATAATCAGAATGAGTGCACCTATCCTTGCCCTAGGCAAGTGGAGGCCCTCTCAGAACAAATAATGGCTGCAAATAGGGACAGCGTCCTAGCTGGCTGAAGAATCTGCTATGAAGAACTGCTGCTGCAATGCACTGGAACTATGAGCTAGAAACTAGAAAGATGGCTGATCTCAATCCTCCAGACAAACCCCAGAAAATGTGAACTGATGCTCCACCACCAATCAAGCCCTCACCAGTGAAAACTCTGTCTCTGCTAGTGACAGCGCAGAAGACAGATGAAACGCTGGCCAGAAGGGGTGAATCCAACCACAAGGCCCCCAGATGAGATGACCAACTCCTCAGGGCTGGAAACACTGAAAAACGCTGCCAAAACCCCACACAAAGACCCCCGCTCATCGTACCGCGTCCTCCCCGACCTGACCGCTCTCCGCCCCGCATCCGCGTCCTCTCCGCCGGATCCGCCGGATCCGGGGGCTTCCCAGCCGACCCCAAGGCCCCCGCTCTCCAGACCGCGTCCTCTGTCGGTGGAGACCGTTGGATCTCGATCCTCCCGCCCCGCATCCGCGTCCCATCTCTCCGCATCCGCGTCCTCCGTGGCTAGATCCGCCGGATCCGCGCGTCCTCCCCTCGGGCCCGCATCCGAGGCTCTCCTGCCGGACCGCCGGGACCGCGCCCTCTCGCCCGTATCCGCGTCCATCTCTCCAGACCGCGGCCCTTCCCGGGCGAGACAAGTATCTCCTCCGCCAAACCTCCACCGAAACTACCTGTACCGCTCACCGAAACTTCTGACGATGCTCGTAAAATAACCTTACTAGGCGTCATCAAGTCCCCTCGA